>NC_069440.1:17085764-17100764 GCF_026875155.1 Cherax quadricarinatus
GGCCTGGTCACAGACCGGGCTGCGGGGGCATTGACCCCCGGAACTCTCTCCAGGTAAACTCCAGGTATGCATGGATCTTGCCTCCACTACATCGCTTCCCAAACTATTCCACTTCCTGACTACTCTGTGGCTGAAGAAATACTTCCTAACATCCCTGTGATTCATCTGTCTCTTCATCTTCCAACTGTGTCCCCTTGTTGCTGTGTCCCATCTCTGGAACATCCTGTCTTTGTCCACCTTGTCAATTCCTCTCAGTATTTTGTATGTCGTTATCATGTCCCCCCTATCTCTCCTGTCCTCCAGTGTCGTCAGGTCGATTTCCCTTAACCTCTCCTCGTATGACATACCTCTTAGCTCTGGGACTAGTCTTGTTGAAAACCTTTGCACTTTCTCTAGTTTCTTTACGTGCTTGGCTAGGTGTGAGTTCCAGACTGGTGCCGCATACTCCAATATGGGCCTAACGTACACGGTGTACAGGGTCCTGAACGATTCCTTATTATGATATCGGAATGCTGTTCTGAGGTTTGCTAGGCGCCCATATGCTGCAGCAGTTATTTGGTTGATGTGCGCTTCAGGAGATGTGCCTGGTGTTATACTCACCCCAAGATCTTTTTTCTTGAGTGAAGTTTGTAGTCTCTGGCCCCCTAGACTGTATTCTGTCTGCGGTCTTCTTTGCCCTTCCCCAATCTTCATGACTTTGCACTTGGTGGGGTTGAACTCCAGGAGCCAATTGCTGGACCAGGTCTGCAGCCTGTCCAGATCCCTTTGTAGTTCTCGAATGAATTCTTCTCATCAACTTCACGTTATCTGCAAACAGGGACACTTCGGAGTGTATTCCTTCCATCATATCGTTCACAAATACCAGAAACAGCACTGATCCTAGGACTGACCCCTGTGGGACCCCGCTGGTCACAGGTGCCCACTCTGACACCTCGCCACGTACCATGACTCGCTGCTGTCTTCCTGACAAGTATTCCCTGATCCATTGTAGTGCTTTCCCTGTTATCCCTGCTTGGTCCTCCAGTTTTTGCACTAATCTCTTGTGTGGAACTGTGTCAAACGCCTTCTTGCAGTCCAAGAAAATGCAGTCCACCCACCCCTCCCTCTCTTGTCTTACTGCTGTCACCATGTCGTAGAACTCCAGTAGGTTTATGACACAGGATTTCCCGTCCCTGAAACCATGTTGGCTGCTGTTGATGAGATCATTCCTTTCTAGGTGCTACACCACTCTTCTCCTGATAATCTTCTCCATGACTTTGCATACTATACATGTCAGTGACACTGGTCTGTAGTTTAGTGCTTCATGTCTGTCTCCTTTTTTAAAGATTGGGACTACATTTGCTGTCTTCCATGCCTCAGGCAATCTCCCTGTTTCGATAGATGTATTGAATATTGTTGTTAAGGGTACACATAGCGCCTCTGCTCCCTCTCTCAGGACCCATGGAGAGATGTTATCCGGTCCCATTGCCTTTGAGATATCTAGTTCACTCAGAAGCCGCTTCACTTCTTCCTCGGTTGTGTGTACTGTGTCCAGCACTTGGTGGTGTACCCCACATCTCCGTCTTTCTGGAGCCCTTTCTGTCTCCTCTGTGAACACTTCTTTGAATCTCTTGTTGAGTTCCTCACATACTTCACGGTCATTTCTTGTCTCTACTCCTTCCTTCCTTAGCCTGATTACCTGGTCCTTGACTGTTGTTTTCCTCCTGATGTGGCTGTATAACAGCTTCGGGTCAGATTTGGCTTTCGCTGCTATGTCGTTTTCATATTGTCGTTGGGCCTCCCTTCTTATCTGTGCGTATTCAATTCTGGCTCTACGACTGCTCTCCTTATTCTCCTGGGTCCTGTGCCTTCTAGTGTGTGTATGTGTGTGTGTGTGTGTGTGTGTGTGTGTGTGTACTCACCTAATTGTACTCACCTAATTGTGGTTGCAGGGGTCGAGACTCAGCTCCTGGCCCCGCCTCTTCACTGATCGCTACTGGATCCTCTCTCTCTCTGCTTCCTGAGCTTTGTCATACCTCTTCTTAAAACTATGTATGGTTCCTGCCTTCACTACTTCACTTGCTAGGCTATTCCACTTGCTGACAACTCTATGACTGAAGAAATACTTCCTAACGTCCCTGTGACTCGTCTGAGTCTTCAGCTTCCAGTTGTGACCCCTTGTCCCTGTGTCCCCTCTCTGGAACATCCTATCTCTGTCCACCTTGTCTATTCCCCGCAGTATCTTGTATGTCGTTATCATGTCTCCCCTGACCCTTCTGTCCTCCAGTGTCGTCAGTCCGATTTCCCTTAACCTTTCCTCGTACGACATTCCCTTGAGCTCTGGGACGCCTTGTTGCAAACCTTTGTACTTTCTCTAACTTCTTGACGTGCTTGACCAGGGGTGGGTTCCAGACTGGTGCTGCATACTCCAGTATGGGCCTAACATAACACAGTGTACAGTGTCTTGAACGATTACTTATTAAGGTATCGGTACGTTTATTCTCAGGTTTACCAGGCGCCCGTATGCTGCAGCGGTTATTTGGTTGATGTTGCCTCCGGTGATGTGCTCGGTGTTATGGTCACCCCAAGGTCTTCTCCTGAGTGAGGTCTGTAGTCTTGCCCACCTAGCCTATACTCTGTCTGCGGTCTTCTTTGCCCCTCCCCAATCTTCATGACTTTGCATTTGGCTGGATTGAATTCGAGAAGCCAGTTGCTGGACCACATGTCCAGCCTGTCCAGGTCTCTTTGCAGTCCTGCCTCATCCTCGTCCGATTTAATTTTCTCATCAACTTCACGTCATCTGCGAACAGGGACACTTCAGAGTCTATTCCTTCCATCATGTCGTTCACATATATTAAAAATAGCACTGGTCCTTGAACTGACCCCTGTGGGACCCCGCTCGTAACAGGCGCCTACTGTGATACCTCTTCACGTACCATGACTCGTTGCTGCCTCCCTGTCAGGTATTCCCTTATCCATTGCAGTGCCCTCCCTTTTACGTGCGCCTGATCCTCCAGCTTCTGCACTAATCTCTTGTGGGGAACTGTGTCAAAGGCCTTCCTGCAGTCTAGAAAAACGCAATCTACCCACCCCTCTCTCTCGTGTCTTACTTCTGTTACCTTGTCACAGACAGTCATTGCACACAGTCACAGTCAGTGCACACAGCCAGTCATGGACAGTCAGTCACAGCCAATCAGTGCACACGAATAGTCAGTGGACACAATCACAGATAGTCAGTACACACAGACAGTATTCACATAATTGTACTCACCTAATTGTGGTTGCAGGGGTCGAGACTCAGCTCCTGGCCCCGCCTCTTCACTGGTCACTACTAGGTCCTCTCTCTCCCTGCTCCATGAGCTTTATCATACCTCGTCTTAAAACTATGCATGGTTCCTGCCTCCAATACCTCACTTGCCAGACTATTCCACTTTCTGACAACTCTATGACTGAAGAAATATTTCCTAACATCCCTTTGACTCATCTGAGTCTTCAACTTCCCATTGTGACCCCTTATTTCTGTGTCGCATCTCTGGAATATCCTGTCCTTGTCCACCTTATCTATTCCTCGCAGTATTTTGTATGTCGTTATCATGTCTCCCCTAACAGTCACAGACAGTCAGTGCACACGGGCAGTCACAGACAGCTGCACATTAGCAAGTACCTACTGAATACAGACACAGGTAACAGAAGACTTTCCTGGGACAACATTTCGCTCTAAGGACAGCTTTTCCAAGTATGAACTTCACATAAACTGACGTTTGAGAGAAACATTGCCCAAAAAGCTGTCTTTGGAGAGAAACGTTGTCTCAGTAAAGATTGCTCTGCTACTTGTGTCTCTGCCGTCATTTCTGTCAACAGCAATCCCTTTAACAAAACGCTGAATGCACTTCTACACAAACCTGGATGCACTTCTAACAAAACCCTTAACGCACTTCTAACAAAACCCTTAATGGACTTCTAACAAAACCCTGAATACACTTCTAACAAAATCTTGAACGCATTTCTAACAAAATCCTGAACGCACTTCTAACAAAACCCTGAACGCACTTCTAACAAAACCCTGAACGCACTTCTAACAAAACCCTGAATGCACTTCTAACAAAACCCTTAATGGACTTCTAACAAAACCCTGAATACACTTCTAACAAAACCCTGAACGCACTTCTAACAAAATCCTGAACGCACTTCTAACAAAACCCTGAACGCACTTCTAACAAAACCCTGAACGCACTTCTAACAAAACCCTGAACGCACAAATGGTGACTGTCTTGTTACTGAGACAAAACACTATCAGTAATGTCATAAGAGACTTTATTCCTGTAAGGTTGTGTGTGGTGTTTCATATTAATTGTTTTATTTCCTGATCGATGGAGACAGACTGGAAGTATGTAAGCTATCGTAAAGTAATGTAAGTTACGTTGTAAGTAAGCTTTAATGTAACTAAGGTGTGAGCAAGGTGTTTAGTAGGAGCTGATGTAACGTGGTATATAATACCAAGCTAGTTTTAGGGGTCATTTTAGCCTGATCCCTGAGAGAGAGGGAGAGAGAGAGAGAGAGAGAGAGAGAGAGAGAGAGAGAGAGAGAGAGAGAGAGAGAGAGAGAGAGAGAGAGAGAGAGAGAGAGAGAGAGAGAGAGAGAGAGAGATTAGATTTTGCCATCGAAGTAGCTAGTTTATTGTGCACCCAATATCCATCTTGTTGAGGGTAGAGCGTGAACATATGGATACACAGAAGACCTAGGAACTAGGCCCCACAAGGGTTAACAAAGGGAACATCTGGATTTATATCTATACCTGACTTACCTGTTGCAAGCAAAATTAGGAAAGTTGTTTAATATGTCTTGATATATTACCGAGGTTATAATACTGTCTATATCTATATGCCTCAATAAGCCGGCAGTTAAGCACATAGTGTTCAAGAGAGTGACCATACGGCTGGCCACATACTCTGTATTTAGGTTGATTATCTGCGTGTCTGCCAAACTGCCAGAAGTACTTGTAACCAAGCCTAAACCTGGCCACTACAACATCAGTCAGTCTGTTCACATTGGAAGTTGCTCCATAAACGGACATATATACATTTATATTATCATAGTGGATGATAGATCTATCCAGGCTTTTAACTACATTCCTACAAGATTTAGTTTCATTATTTACTTCTCTCCAAATATTATTCCTAACAGACAGACACAGTAAAGTTATATTTTACATTTTCCTTCAGGGTACTGTTTTTTTGGCTAACGTATCAACTTTATCACGAAGGAGTAATCCAAAGTGTGATGGAATCCATAATAACTGTACATTAAATAACAAAACAATGGTCCAAGTCGGACCGAAACGTCGTCGTAAGTTCTCTTCTACGTGCGGGTTATTTGTGTAACTGTACATTAACTCATTTTTACCGGATTTTTGAGTATATATATCTGGCTTCTCCAAATGAGCATGTTGTTAGTCATTATGCGAGTCAAGAGCCTTCAGTGATGACATGGAATCAGTAATAATCACAGAGTCAAGCTCAGTGTCATAAGTTAACTTTAGCGCCATTAGCAAGACAAACAGTCCAGTCTGCGGTGAAGGATACAGGGGAACGACAAGTAGCAGAGGATTTGGTAGTCCACACAGGCTATCTCCTGAGGACTACCTCTATAGTACTTCTGCTCAGAGTCAAGGATAAAAAAAAACAGAAGGCTCAGACAGAGAAAGAGAAAGTAGCAGCTCTTAGCGTGCAAATAAAATTAGCTACCTTAAACCTAGCCTTGTAAAATCCTGTGTTAAATGAGAGGGAGAGAAAGAGAGAGAGAGAAGAGAGGCTTCCCCAACAAGTGAGCTGGCTAATCTCTCCTCACAGTTGTGATGGTCAGATTAGAGGTTGTTCTGGCGGATACGCCCCTATTCTTCTCATGGCGTGGGTGTCACGTGTCCAGATTTGATAGATTGTGATACACACTATGTGGGGGTGTTACATACTGTGGGGGTGATATACACTGTGTGGGGGTGATACACATTGTGTGGGGGTGATGCATGCTGTGTAGGGCGATGCACACTGTGTGGGGGTGATACACACTGTGTGGGGGTGATGCACACTGTGTGGGGGTGATACACGCTGTCTGTGGGTAATGCACTCTGTGTGGGGGTGATGCACGTTGTGTGGGGTGATACACACTGTGTGGGGGTGATATATACTGTCTGGAGGTGATACACACTGTGGGGGGTGATACACACTGTGTAGGGGTGATATGCACTGCGTGGGGTGATACACTCTGTGTGGGGGTGATACACGTTGTGTGGGGTGATACATACTGTGTGGGGGTGATACATACTCTGTGAGGCTGATACACACTTGGTGAGGTGATATACACTGGGTGAGGTGATATACATGGGTGGGGGTGATACACACTGGGTGGGGGTGATATACACTGGGTTGGGGTGATACACACTGTGTAGGGGTGATATACACTGGTTGGGGGAGTGTACCTTCTAGTGGATACTCACCTGTTTGTAATCACCTATTTGTGGTGGCAGGGGTCAAGTCGCATCAGCTTCTAGCCCTGCCTATCGACTTGTCTCTTGCTAAATTCACTCCTTAACTTCGCAAGTTTTTAAAACTGTGTGTATGTTTGTGTGTGTGTGTGTGTGTGTGTGTGTTGTTTGTGTGTGTGTGTGTGTGTGTGTGTGTGTGTGTGTGTGTGTGTGTGTGTGTGTGTGTGTGTGTGGTGTGTGTGTGTGTGTGTGAACTCACCCTCAAACCTAGTACTCACCTAGTTGAGGTTGCGGGGGTCGAGTTCGAGCTCCTGGCCCCGCCTCTTCACTGATCGCTACTAGGTCACTCTCCCTGAGCCGTGAGCTTTATCATACCTCTGCTTAAAGCTATGTATGGATCCTGCCTCCACTACATCGCTTCCCAAACTATTCCACTTACTGACTACTCTGTGGCTGAAGAAATACTTCCTAACATCCCTGTGATTCATCTGTGTCTTCAGCTTCCAACTGTGTCCCCTTGTTACTGTGTCCAATCTCTGGAACATCCTGTCTTTGTCCACCTTGTCAATTCCTCTCAGTATTTTGTATGTCGTTATCATGTCCCCCCTATCTCTCCTGTCCTCCAGTGTCGTCAGGTTGATTTCCCTTAACCTCTTCTCGTATGACATACCTCTTAGCTCTGGGACTAGTCTTGTTGCAAACCTTTGCACTTTCTCTAGTTTCTTTACGTGCTTGGCTAGGTGTGGGTTCCAAACTGGTGCCGCATACTCCAATATGGGCCTAACGTACACGGTGTACAGGGTCCTGAACGATTCATTATTAAGATGTCGGAATGCTGTTCTGAGGTTTGCTAGGCGCCCATATGCTGCAGCAGTTATTTGGTTGATGTGCGCTTCAGAGATGTGCCTGGTGTTATACTCACCCCAAGATCTTTTTCCTTGAGTGAGGTTTGTAGTCTCTGGCCCCCTAGACTGTACTCCGTCTGCGGTCTTCTTTGCGTGTGTGTGTGTGTGTGTGTGTGTGTGTGTGTGGTGTTTCATTGAAACACTGCAGATTGCGTGCGTTATGTCTGTATAATGTGAGACATATATTTGCCCGTTCTAGTTAGTGCGAAACAAGTGTATTGTCAACCCTCCATGTGCAGATGTGAGTTCTGTTTTGTGAACGGCTGATCCTGTCGTTCACTGTGTAAACGACCAACCCTATCGTTCACTGTGTAAACGACCCACCTTGTCGTTCACCGCGTAAGTGACCAACCCATGGCCGCAGAGCCCACACGTTGTATGAGCTATTCAGCTCATACAAGGAATGTTGATGACTACCAAAACGTTTGCATTCATTACCTCTGTGGATCATCACGATACCCAGCTGGGCGCCCACTAATACCCGGTTGGGTTGTGGATATCAAACCATCATTTTTATCCCAGAAATCAAAACCCGGCGATTAAAACCCAGCTGCCGGAAATCGTTAGAAATTCTCCTGCTCTAAGGCGATATAATCGGAAGAGTGAATCGCTCAGATCGAGACTCGTTTTGAGGTTAGTGAAAGATGCTCTCAAATAACTGGTACGCGAGGTGGAGTTATTGAGGTGTAACGGGTCGGAAAGGGTCGGTTAGTTTACAATTAATGTTCGGTGGAGTCCTGGGCTCCCCGCTAGGCTCCGCCCACCGTAATGGAACTTATCACGTCATTAAACCCATGTTTAAAATTTTGTCTCTCTCATACTGGGCTTTATTTCGCTGATGGATTTGCATTTTTTAATTGAATGTTTCTCTCTCTCTCTCTCTCTCTCTCTCTCTCTCATTTTCCTCTCCCTTCCTCCTCACTCTCTCCATTTATTAACAATCATTTCTAAGTATATATCTTCATCCTAGACAATTCTTCTTCTCCTCTTACCATATTATTAACATTATATTACTTTATATTTTATCTAACAAATTATTATTATATTATTATTTTATATTATTTTATTATTATTATTATTATTATTATATTATTATATTCATGGGGAAACAACAGCAAAAACAAAGACATCAACAACATCAACAATAAAGACATCAACAACAGCAACAATAAAAACATCAACAACAGCAACAATAAAGACATAAACAGCAACAATAAAGACATCAACAACAGCAACAATAAAACATCAACAACAGCAACAATAAAGACATCAACAACAACAACAATAAAGACATCAACAACAGCAACAATAAAGACATCAACAACAGAACAATAAAGACATCAACAACAGCAACAATAAAGACATCAACAACAGCAACAATAAAGACATCAACAACAGCAACAATAAAGACATCACACGAACAATAAAGACATCAACAATAGCAACAATAAAGACATCAACAACAGCAACATATAAAGACATCAACAAACAAACAATAAAGACATCAACAACACAACAATAAAGACATCAAACAGACAATAAATGACATCAACAACAGCAACAATAAGACATCAGACAACAGCAACATAAAGACATCAAATAGCAAAATATATAGCATAAAACACGCAACATTATAACAGAAGCAATAATAACAGAAACAAAACAAATATAACTACTAATAACACACATTCATTGTTTATCACCGAGAAGAGGAGAGAGAGAGGAGAGATAGATAGAAGATACAAGAAAGACAGAGTAGCACGAAGAGACTAGATAAAGGAGAGATGACGTTAGAGAGTAGAGAGAAGAGAGTAACCGAGAACAAGAGAGAAAAAGCAAATTAACTGAACGCGAAAACACACATTATCAAGGAAAAGTGACCGAGCAAGCACCACCTTGGCATCAGTAGGTCTACAACAATTCAACATTGGTGCCACCGCAAGCCTTAATACAGGAAGAGATTGTACGTCTCAATGTACGTACACGAGACGTGTACATCGTACATTCACTGAGAGATTTAATCTCTGGGTATACACACTGGAGATATATCACTCACTGTATATGCCAGTTTCTGACAGATTACTCTGTGTTTACCACTAACAGCGAGTGCTCTGTCAACATGCTTGTGGAACGTGATGCGCATGTGCCTTATTGTAGCTGAAAGTGAGCACAGTTCCTGTACTGTGTCCTGAGGTGTACCTAGCTTCTTCATAACATACCTCATATGTATACTATACGTGAACACACCAGCTGTGCGCGGTTACCCTTCTTCATAAGATATAATGTTACATAGTGGGAACACCAGCAAGGTGCAGTTCCCCTACTCCATTAAACAGTTACATAGTGGGTACACCAGCAAGGTGCAGTTCCCCTACTCCATTAAACAGTTACATAGTGGGTACACCAGCAAGGTGCAGTTCCCCTACTCCATTAAACAGTTACATAGTGAGTACACCAGAAAGGTGCAGTTACCCTACTCCATTAAACAGTTACATAGTGGGTACACCAGCAAGGTGCAGTTCCCCTACTCCATTAAACAGTTACATAGTGAGTACACCAGCAAGGTGCAGTTACCCTACTCCATAATATAGTTACATAGTGGGTACAACAGCAAGGTATAATTACCCTACTGAATTAAACAGTTACATGGTGGGTAGACCAGCAAGGTGCAGTTACCCTACTCCATTAAACAGTTACATAGTGGGTACACCAGCAAGGTGCAGTTCCCCTACTCCATTAAACAGTTACATAGTGGGTAGACCAGCAAGGTGCAGTTACCCTACTCCATTAAACAGTTACATAGTGGGTACACCAGCAAGGTGCAGTTACCCTACTCCATAATATAGTTACAGAGTGTTTCCTTGACATATTCCATCACAGACAATGGGGTCCCTTACATCAAGTGACAAAATACGCCAGCAGTTATATACCCTGTATGTTAGCCCATAACAGGACGTAGGATCGAGCCTCCACCACTCTTCGCGTTGAATGACCCAAACGGGTTTACCGCTTGACGCCCTACTCAAGCACAAGCACCGTTTTCCAGAAATAAACAATTCGATATGTTTTTGTTTCTCGCAATTGCATGGTCTAAACGGGTTGCCAGTTGCCATATTTATCAACATCACGACCCTGAATTATGGACGACTTTCTCCTCAAGAACACGACCAAAACGGCCATTTATTTGTCCGTTTGTTATTCGAGCGAATGTTTATTTGTCATTTACAGTTTCGAACAAAAAATAATTGATATCTCTCGTGCTGTTTGCAAGACACGAATGAAAATAAAGAAGATAATCGAGGGTTTCCTTGAGGCTGAGGTCACTGAGGAAACACTGAGAACCAACTTTATTACTAAACTACTCTAAATGAAGCAATAAACATTCAGACAAGAAAATAAGACCATTAATAAATAAACTGGAAAGAGAACGTTGAGCTAAAACTTAAAACGTGTTAAACCAATATAGTTAAAAAGTGGTGAGAAATAAATATGTGACATTAATATATATATATATATATATATATATATATATATATAATATATTATATATATATATATATATATATATATATATATATATATATATATATATTTATATATATATAATATGTCGTGCCGAATATGTAAAACTGGTCAATTAGCAAGAATCATTTAAATATAATCCTTTCTGAAATTTTCTCTTATACGTTTAAGATATATATTTTTCATTAATGTTAATGTAAATTTTTTTAAATTTGCACCAGAAGTATCTTAGAAAACTTACCTAACCTTATTATAACAAGAACAATTTATTTAGCCTAACCCAACTAAATATATTTTAGATTTGTTTACAATAATTTAATACTAAACAAACACAGTGAAATAAATTTTTTTCGTTAGGTTCAGAATGATTTTGCGAAATTATTCCATACACAAATTTTCGCTTGTCCTATATGGCAAGATGAGCGTTGCTATTTAAGCCAAGATCGCAAGTTCTGCCTATTCGGCACGACTATATATATATAATATATATATATATATATATATATATGTGTGTGGGTGTGTGTGTGTTGTGTGTTGTGAGTGTGTGTTTGTGTGTGTTTGTTGATGTTTGTGTGTGTGTGGTGTGTGTGTGTCGTGCCGAATATGTAAATGGTCAAATAGCAAAATCATTTAAAATTAAGTCCTTCTAAAATTTTCTCTATACGTTTAAGTATATTTTTTCATTATTTATAAAATTTATAATTTTGCACCAAAGAATCTATAAAACTACTAACCTTATTATAACAGAACAATTTATTTAGCCTAACCCAACTAATATATTTAATTTGTTCATAATTTATACTAAACAAACCAGTGAAATATATTTTTTTCGTGGTTCAGAATGATTTGGCGAAATATATGCATACAAATTTCGTTGTCCTATATGCAAGATGAGCGTTGCTATTAACAGATGCAATCTGCTTCGCACGACTATATTATATATATATTATTATATATATATATTTATATAATATTTATATATTATATATATATATATATTTAATATAAATATATTATATATTATATTATAACGCGTGTGTGTGAATAAATCTTAGCCCAAAGTACGTACATATGTCATGGGACGTGTTAGGTGGAAGTGTATCGATGATGGCAGTTGGTCATCAATGAAATATTTAACCTAAATACTGACAGTAACCGAGATAACTTTACGAAACGGATCCTGTCAGTATATTTACTCCGAGATACACGTAGCCTATCAGGAAATACAAGCACTTGGATACACACCTGCCGATGTATACACTCAGGTGCACAACTCGTGATGTATATGCACAGTCATACACCTCTCAGCACATACAAAGATGGTTGGCATAAGGCGTTTCAAGCTTATCGACTACACGGTTGCACGGTAACCATTTCATCGCCGGACAAGAATACTTTAATCTTTAAAATCGGGATTAAACGCTTAGCCTATATACACTAAGAAACATACATCTCTCAGTGTATATACGTTGTGATACAGAGATACATACTTCAACGTTTATATAACCTAGTAAAGAAACATTCATGTCCAACTAATTAATTCCATCCTCACTACTCATTGTACCAACAGCCTATAGAAACTCGAGGCCTATGACACATTGATTATCTGAACAATGTCACTTATTGAACAATATCACTTGGTATTGAACAAAAATACTAAGTGTTGCATGCAAAGAGTATGTTGCAATTTATTCAACGTATGTCACACTCCCAAATAGGCTGCCTCCCAACCAGCGAACTGGGTGCTAAGGGTTTAATGATCACTAGGGTACCCATCGTTAAATCAGTACCTAGGTTCATTGACCAATCACAGGCGAGCCCGCTAAAGCTGAAGCAATGTGGTTCACTTGCCGTAAGCATTGGCAGACTTGCCTGCCTGCTGGTTGAGTACAGTGCACTCTCTCTGGCTTTTTCTTTGCCAATTGTCATCGTCGTGTACACTTATTATTATTCTATCTGTCCATAATCTACATACCTGTATACAGTGGGTGAAAGCAAAATATACATTATAGTCTACTGTTAAGTTTGTTTGCTCCAGTTCCCATTATGACCAGGTCTCACAAGCCATTCATTACCTGTGTTCGTAATATTAGGTATGAACAAAAGTATAAGTCATTAACAGATTTACAAGTCAAGGTGACAAGGCCGTTCAGTCAATGATATTATTTAGATAAGCTGCCTTCTGTTCTTATCAGGATGGAGCACACAGGATGGCGAAGATCTTTTGATTCAAGAAAAGAGAGTTACCTTTCTTTCTCATAGATCGACTGTGGGTCACACTGTGGTGGTGGGAGGGTGGCCCACCTTGTGGTGTTGGGAGGGTGGGTCACACTGTGGTAGTGGCAGGGTGGCCCACCTTGTGGTGTTGGGAGGGTGGGTCACACTGTGGTGGTGGGAGGGTGGGTCACACTGTGGTGATGGGAGGGTGAGTCACACTGTGGTGGTGGGAGGGTGGGTCACACTGTGGTGGTGGGAGGGTGGCCCACCTTGTGGTGTTGGGAGGGTGGGTCACACTGTGGTGGTGGGAGGGTGGCCCACCTTGTGGTGTTGGGAGAATGGGTCAAAACTGTTGGTGTGGGAGGGTGGCCCACCTTGTGGTGTTGGGAGAGTGGGTCACACTGTGGTCGTGGGAGGGTGGCCCGCCTTGTGGTGTTGGGAGGGTGGGTCACACTGTGGTGGTGGGAGGGTGGCCCACCTTGTGGTGTTGGGAAGGTATGTCACACTGTGGTGGGAGGGTGGCCCACCTTGTAGTGTTGGGAGAGTGGGTCACACTGTGGTGGTGGGAGGGTGGCCCACCTTGTGGTGTTCGGAGAGTGGGTCACACTGTGGTGGTGGGAGGATGGGTCAAACTGTGGTGGTGGGAGGGTGGCCCACCTTGTGGTGTTGGGAGAGTGGGTCACACTGTGGTGGTGGGAGGGTGGCCCACCTTGTGGTGTTGGGAGAGTGGGTCACACTGTGGTGGTGGGAGGGTGGCCCACCTTGTGGTGTTGGGAAGTAGGGTTCACACTGTGGTGGGGGGAGGGTGGCCCACCTTTAGTGGGGGGGGGGAGGTGTTTGGGAGGTTGCCACCTTGTGGTGTGGAGGTGGGTCACACTGTGGTGGTGGGAGGGGTGGCCCACTGTGGTGGTGGGAGGGTGGCACCCCCTTGTGGTGGTGGGAGGGTGGGTCACACTGTGATGGTGGGAGGGTGGCCCACCTTTGGTGTTGGAGGGTGGGTCACATGTGGTGGTGGGAGGGTGGCCCACTTGTGGTGGAGGGTGGGCACACTGTGGTGGTGGGAGGGTGGCCCACCTTGTGGTGTTGGGAGAGTGGGTCACACTGTGGTGGTGGGAGGGTGGGTCACACTGTGGTGGTGGGAGGGTGGCCCACCTTGTGGTGTTGGGAGGGTGGGTCACACTGTGGTGGTGGGAGGGTGGCCCACCTTGTGGTGTTGGGAGGGTGGGTCACACTGTGGTGGTGGGAGGGTGGCCCACCTTGTGGTGTTGGAGAGTGGGTAACACAAATGTGGTGGTGGGAGGGTGGCCCACCTTGTGGTGTTGGGAGAGTGGGTCACACTGTGGTGGTGGGAGGGTGGCCCACCTTGTGGTGTTGGGAGGGTGGGTCACACTGTGGTGGTGGGAGGGTGGGTCACACTGTGATGGTGGGAGGGTGGCCCACCTGTGGTGTTGGGAGGGTGGGTCCACACTGTGTGGTGGGAGGGTGGCCAACTTGTGGTTGGGAGGGTGGGTCACCCTGGTGGTAAGGGATTTGATGGTGGTGGGGGCCACCTGTAGTGTTGGGAGGTGGGTCACTTGTGTGGGAGGTGGGTCACATTGGGTGGGAGGTGGGCCCCTCCTGTGGTATTAGATGGGTGGGCCATCCTGTAGTGTTGGGTCACGAGTTAGGTCCATCTGTAGTATACGAGGCCATCTGTATGGGATGGTGGGATCCACACTCTGGTGTTGGGAGAGTGGGCCACACTGTGGTGTTGGGAGGGTGGGCCACACTGTAGTGTTGGGACCCATCAAGTAAGGTTCCTTGATGCTGGTGAGGGGCTCTTGATCTAGGGAATTGGATCTGTGCTCCAGTTCCCTGAATTAAGCCTGAGTACCTTCCACATCCCCCCACAGGCGC
>NC_069440.1:17105764-17143264 GCF_026875155.1 Cherax quadricarinatus
GGGACACAATGTTTTCAATGTGAGACACAAGTGGATTGAACCTGATGAAGAGGTGCAGGCAAACACCATACATAGTGTCAAGAGGAGATATGATAATGCCCAGGAAGCCAGGAACTAGAATGTGCTGGCCATATGACTGGGGGACAGGAGGGACCAGGAGCTGAGTCTCGACCCCTGCAAACACATCTCGGTAAGAATAACTCACTGAATACACACACACACACACACACACACACACACACACATACACACCAGTATAGCCACCACATCATCCCAAGACCATTATAAATGATAACGAGCACAGGGCGAGGAGATTCCCCTACTGAAATGGCATCAGCGCTCCATTCATCACCCCGAGTTCAGAATTACTCACCTGGTAATTTTGACGAATCTTCTTTTTTGCTCCGACTTCCGCGAAAAATACGATATGCGGCGAAATTGTATCGTTGTGGGAGTTACGCCATCAGAGTATAGCGGAACCCCACAGGTGATTACACCTGCTGACGAGGAGCTGATGCTATACCTGTCAGCTGTCTGTCTCCTCTATAATGGTGCAATTAATCTTTCGTAGCAGGAGGAGATAAGGGCATCTATAACTGCTGTCATCTAAAAGATTGCTTCGACGTATCCAACTGCCTCAATTAAGAGGTCGTCGATTTGTCACTATCCGAAAATATTAAGCGATAAACGATTCGAGAAGCGAACCTTCATACCGGGCAAGAGCTCTCTTTATACAAGGAATTTTAACTACAATTTTTTCCTTGGATCAAACTTGATTACCCGCCATTGCCCAGACTCTGTATGTTGTCATTACAAGACGCTCTTTATCTATGAGCTTCAGCCTCCGAACCTTCAGAATTTATGCTACATAAAAAGTTACTTTTATATTGTATTTAAAAGGTGGTTTATTCAAGAACTTAGTCTATCACAGACAAAGAGGAGTACAAGTCCTGAGTATCACCAGCCAGAGGCACAGACACAGCTCACAGGTAAATACTAGGTCTTCAAAAGTGCGTAGTTCAAATGTCAAGGTGTGAGTAAGTTTATTGATTTAAACAACAGTTGATGAAATCAATATAAAAGTCATGACTAAAAATATGAAAAATGGCACAGAAAAAACTCTCCTCTGAAGATGTGTGTATGGATGCTCTCGTATTTTAGCTGTTATTTTGAAGGACTTGGCAAGTATGGGCCAGTAGGCCTACTGCAGTGTTCATCCATTTTTACGTTCTTATTTTTTTCACCGTGGTATTTTTTTCGCGTCCATTGATATTTTCACTCTTTTTACATGAGTATGTTCACAGTTTTAGTATTCGTGTTATATTCAAAATTTGAGTTAAATTTTCTCACAGTCCCACACATGCATGAAACTTATTGAAAATCACAGACTCCGGTGATCCTGAGCATTAGTATAACAACAGCTGGCGCCCGCTCGCCTGACGAAGAGGTTGCCACGGTTCTCTAGCCTCCCGCCTCACAAATGAGAGACTTCGCAGCCAATACATCTTCTTCTCCCCATTTGCAACGTGGCTTTGGAAGCTCAGATTCTACCAAATGTCTAATTTATCCTCTAGGAATAACCGGTGACCATTAAGCTCCTCCTTCCCTCCTTTCCTCCAGTGCCTCCCTCCCTCCCTCCTTTCCTCCAGTGTCTCCCTCCCTCCACTCCTCCTTCCATCACTACCCCCTGCCTCCACTCCCTTTCGTCTATTGTATCGTGTTTACTGGTATGGATTCTGCAAGAAGGGAACGAAGGTGGTGTTTTTGTACAGGAGGGAGTGTGTTGGAGAGTTTGTTGTGCTGTGTTGGATGAGGGGTTTAAATTACAGGGTGTGTTGGTGTGGGAAGTTTGTGTTGAAGGGGTTGTTGGGGTGGGAAGTTTGTGTTCAAGGCTGTTTTATGTTGTGGTGTGTTAGGGTGGGGAAAGTGTGTTGAAGGCTGTGATGTGTTGAGATATGTTGGGGTGGGAAGTTTGTGTTGAAGGCTGTGTTGTATTGAGATGTGTTGGGTGTTGGGATTTGTGTTAGAGAGTGATGAGGTATGCTGGATTATATTGTGGTGTTGGAGGATAGTTTGATAGTGTTGGTGGAGGCGTAGGTCACTCACGACACTTCCTCATCACTCATGAAACCCTGACACCCGTGCCAATGACAGTGCCACTAGAGGACACACCCGGGATGGACTTTCTGGGGAGGAATTGGCCACACCCACGCAAGTGACACTATTTTTAAATCAGTGCCACATAGAGATCGGTGCCACTGGCCACTTATACTACAACTACTGCCAATGTTACAACTATTTATACTTATTACTACCATTTTTGTGACATTAATACTACCACTGCTAATACTACATATATTATATTGCTACTATTACTTCTACTACTACTGCTACTACTACAACTATTACAATTACTTTTGATGCCAATATATTTATTGAAACAGGAAATAAACTCAGATTTGCCCAAGTATAAATACTCAAAATAAAACACTGCACTAAATAAAAATATTGACTCAAATTATTAAGAAACTCTCAGTACATATAATTATTTACAAGCCGACAACAAGATACACATACAGTTACTTGATTCCCAGGGCTGTGTTTTTCGTGTACGCTTGATGTTCGTGTCTCGGTTATTACTATGTTGCTTGATGTTCGTGTCTCGGTTATTACTGTGTTGCTTGATGTCCGTGTCTCGGTTATTACTGTGTTGCTTGATGTCCGTGTCTAGGTTATTACTGTGTTGCTTGATGTCCGTGTCTAGGTTATTACTGTGTTGCTTGATGTCCGTGTCTAGGTTATTACTGTGTTGCTTAATGTTCGTGTCTAGGTTATTACTGTGTTGCTTGATGTTCGTGTCTAGGTTATTACTGTGTTGCTTGATGTTCGTGTCTAGGTTATTACTGTGTTGCTTGATGTCCGTGTCTAGGTTATTACTGTGTTGCTTGATGTCCGTGTCTAGGTTATTACTGTGTTGCTTGATGTCCGTGTCTCGGTTATTACTGTGTTGCTTGATGTCCGTGTCTAGGTTATTACTGTGTTGCTTGATGTCCGTGTCTAGGTTATTACTGTGTTGCTTAATGTTCGTGTCTAGGTTATTACTGTGTTGCTTGATGTCCGTGTCTAGGTTATTACTGTGTTGCTTGATGTTCGTGTCTAGGTTATTACTGTGTTGCTTGATGTCCGTGTCTAGGTTATTACTGTGTTGCTTAATGTTCGTGTCTCGGTTATTACTGTGTTGCTTGATGTCCGTGTCTAGGTTATTACTGTGTTGCTTAATGTTCGTGTCTCGGTTATTACTGTGTTGCTTGATGCCCGTGTCTCGGTTATTACTGTGTTGCTTGATGCCCGTGTCTAGGCTATTACTGTGTTCCTTGATGTCCATACCTGCGTTAGTCGTGCAGCTCCGTATTGCTCCTTCATACCTGGATGATGAACTGCAAACAAATACTAAACATAAATGTTATCAATGGTAATGGGGTAACCAGGACTTACCAATCTTACCCATCGTCACCGAGATCGATGGAAGCTTCGCAGTGTACTCGAAGTAGAGAGACTTAAGAACCGTTCTCTTAGGTGTAACGTCTCCCTTCGCCATACTAGGAGGCTGAGCTACGTAGCTGAAAGATTAAGCATTCACATCCAGCTGATCAATCCAGATGTGATAGTTCCCACTGTCTTGTTTTGGAATAATAAGCGGTGGAGAGGAAACGTTAGATGACGTTTCTGTACTTCGTGCACTATTGTTAAGTCACAAATGAGCGAGAAACCAAAAGACAGGTCAGGTGAAAAGGTGAGGGGAAAAAGAGTTGTCAGGTGAATAAGTAGTAAGAGACTCAGAAGACAGATCGGGTGAATAGGTGAAGAGAAAATATTAATTAGGCGAATAGGTGGTGAGTGAGTCGGAAGACAGGTCAGGTGAATAGGTGAAAAGAAAAGGCTAGTCAGGTGAATAGGTGGTGAGTGAGCCGGAAGACAGTGCAGGTAAGGAAAACTCCAGAAAACATGTCAGGGAAAGAGTAGTAGCAAGTTTAAAATGATATGTTACATATCAAGGGGATGTCCACCCTCTCCCATTACACATCCTTCAAGGGGATAACAAAAGCTAATGCAGGTGAGAAGTGAGGGGAAAAACAAGGCTGGGTGAAGAAAATTCCAGAGCACAGCTTAGAGAAAGAGGTGAGATATCAAGTTAAGTTTACTCTGAAGATTTAATCATTTGGCAATGTATTAAGAATTGAGCATGTAATTCAGGTTACTCTTATTTTTTTTAGTTAATAGTACATTTGGTAATATAATGTGACGAATAAATTCTAAAAATAATAATGGATTATAATGATGAGTTTATTGTAGCAATTGTGAATGCTAGTGTGATGACGTCAGAGGCAGGCAGTAGAGCAGCAGCCATGACAGTGTATACACGTGCAGTCGTGGCGCTTGAATTTGGACGTTTAATTATAGGTAATATCATTAATTTTACATACAACCTTTCGCTCAGAGGCGTGATAAGGTGGTTCTCATCCTTTTAACATTATTTGAGGGGGTGTAGAGATTTTAATATGGGTAGTGGAGAGTTTTGTCAAGGTTCCCGCCAGGAAGCCTAGACAGGCGCACTTGGTCATCATTTTGTTTGTCTTGAAATAAACCCCTCAAGGAAGGTTCCTTGATGTTGGTGAGGGGCTCTTGATTTAGGGAATTGGATCTGTGCTCAAGTTCCCCGAATTAAGCCTGAATGCCTTCCACATCCCCCCCCCAGGCGCTGTATAATCCTCCGGGTTTAGCGCTTCCCCCTTAATTATAATAATAATAATAATGTCTTGAAATAAAGAGACCTGTGGATTATATGATTAAGGTGTTTATGTTCAACATAATGTGGCTGTGTTTCTCCTTTACTAGGTACAAGGAACCCTGCCATAACTTTCCCCAGCAGTGGGAATTGAAACGTGTTGAGGTTGATGGTGACGGGTTGGGGTGGGTGGTGGGGTATTGGGGTTGATGGTGACGGGTTGGGGTGGGTGGTGAGGTATTGTGGTTGGGGTGACGGGTTGGGTTGGGTGGTGAGGTATTGTGGTTGGGGTGACGGGTTGGGGTGGGTGGTGAGTTAGTGGTTGATGGTGACGGGTTGGGGTGGGTGGTGGGTATTGTGGTTGGGGTGACGGGTTGGGGTGGGTGGTGAGGTATTGCGGTTGGGGTGACGGGTTGGGTTGGGTGGTGAGGTATTGTGGTTGGGGTGACGGGTTGGGGTGGGTGGTGAGTTAGTGGTTGATGGTGACGGGTTGGGGTGGGTGGTGAGGTACTGGGGTTGATGGTGACGGGTTGGGGTGGGTGATGAGGTATTGGGGTGAGTGGTGATAGGTTGGGGTTGATGGTGACGGGTTGTGAGGAGTTGGGTGTTAGGCTGAATGGAATATCATTTAATATGTAAATTATTATTAATAACTAGGTTTTGTAATGGAAACGGATATATTTTAGACAAATAGGAAAGACGCTAGACTAACCCTAGAAAAGCCGTAAAACTGTCATTTAGGTTAGGGTGGATAAGAGGTTAGGCCATATAACCCCTCAGGGGAGGTTCCTTGACGCTGGTGGGCTCGTGATCTAGGGAATTGGATCTGTGTTCCGGTTCCCTGAATTAAGGCTGAATACCTTCCATCCCTCCCACAGGTGCTGTATGATCCTACGGGTTTAGCGCTTCCTCACCAGGGCGAAAACGTTGACTAATAATAATAATAATAATAATAATAATAATAATAATAATCCAGAGAATGACTTACCCTCCCTTGTCTTAGACAACCTGAATGCCTCCCATTCCCAGGTGCTACATGACCCCTGCGAGTTTACTGCTTCCCCTATTAAAAAATAAAATAACTCGCGTGTCCACCTATTTCGGTAGCACGTAGCTCAGGGGGTTTAATAAGTAAGGTAATGCGGTTTGTCAGGGGTGGTATAAACTGTTGAAGTGATTATAATGTAGTGTTAGTTATGTTAATTATGGGTTTAGTTTTCTAGGGTTTTTCATTTTCCTTTTGATAAAAAAAAGTTATGCTGGAGTATACCTGGTCACATGTTTGGTGATTTTGGGGGAATTCATTTATGATAAGACTGGCTTCTGAGTTGGCTTACTATATATTTTTTCAGTATCTTACACAACATTCTATTTTATCCCTTAAGCCCGGCCACTTCATAATAGCAGACATTAAAAGAAGCAAAACCTTGCCTAAGATTCATGCTAGAAATGTGTGTAAGGACCGATTCATGCTCGAAATGTGTGTAAGGACCGATTCAACTAGGCGACGTCTGTGTATGTTAGGAAAGGGATATGTAAATTGATGGTCAATACATACTTCATTCCCTGGTATTTTTTATGTAAATTCTCAGGTATTAGATGCACAATGCAATGGAGACATATTTGGAGACGATGGAAAAGTCCCTTTTTAAAAGATAACCTGACCTAATGTTACCCAACCTAACCTAGCCGACAATTTTACGGCTGTATTAGTTTGGGTTGGATTATGTTATGCTATTAAAATTGCCAAAATAATACCTTCTTCCTATTTGTTTAAAATACTTGTATAACTGACTCCATACATAGCACATCCTATTAAAAATTACATAGTAAATGGTATTCTTATTGTGCCAATTATCACGTAAGTAAAAAATTTCATAATAAATAAAAAAATCTCGTTCAACAGATAATGTTATCTGTTATTCATAATGTAATATATTAACAGATTTCTATTCCGAAGAAAAAATGTACAGTGAATGAATAAATTGATTTCCCAAAACTGAAGGATGGGGTGGGGATGTTGTTCCAGTTGGTTTATTCGTCAGGAGATAGGAGAGGTGTCTCTTGACATAGGTGTTAATCATGCAGATGGCCCATTATTTAGTATTAATGGGGATGTTGCAGTTCAGAGGGTTATTTATATTGTGATGTTTGCACCCTTCTGGCAAAACATTCATAGAATGAATGACGGGGAATGTGCTTCCTTCTTTGGGTCTTCCTACCTTGGTGGGAGAAGACGGTCGGTTTGGTAGAGAATAGTTCGTCAATTTTAACTTTCAGCTCCTCGGGGGAGTTAGGTGATAATTTATAGTCAGTAGAGTACAATAATGAATGGGTTTTGCAAGACATTTTTTTGTGCGCAAATTGGGGAAGGGGGTTGATTAAATATTTAATGTAACTATTTACTTTTATAATATGTACATTGCACAATATTTCCATTTCACAACCCATTTATTGTTGAACATTTTACATAAAAACCTATATTTTCCGAGCAGCTAATATCGACGAATTATTATTATTATTATTATTATTATTATTATTATTATTATTATTATTATTATTATTATTATTATTGTTGTTGTTGTTAACACTATTATTATTCTTTATATAAATTACTAATATTATTCCTAATACTTGAATGTTCGACCTCGGCGTATTTTGACGATAAAGTTAGTTTAAGATGACAATATTAAGTGGGTTCTGACTCGGAGATAGTTATATGTTGTGCAACTGGGGAAGAAAAAAAAAACTTAACACAATTTATACTCAGTTATCGGCAGAAATAAAACTGGCGTGTCTTTGTTTACGTTCGCTGCGATTGGCCAGGCGCATCGATTCTGTCAAATATTTATCAAATGGAACGTAAGGGCCAATCAGCCCCATATATATATATATATATATATATATATATATATATATATATATATATATATATATATATATATATATAATATATATAATATATATAATATATATATGTATATGTTGTGCCGAATATGAATATATATATATATATATATATATAATATATATATATATATATAATATATATATATATATAATATATATATATATATACGTATATATATATATATATATATATATATATATATATATATTTATATATATATAT
Organism: Cherax quadricarinatus; assembly: GCF_026875155.1. Taxonomy (NCBI): domain Eukaryota; kingdom Metazoa; phylum Arthropoda; class Malacostraca; order Decapoda; family Parastacidae; genus Cherax; species Cherax quadricarinatus. Next base: position 17,113,684 of record NC_069440.1, read on the forward strand.
ATATATAATATATATATATATATATATATATATATATATATATATATATATATAAATATATATATATATATATATATATATATGTGTGTGTCGTGCCGAATAGGCAGAACGTGCGATCTTGGCTTAAATAGCAACGCTCATCTTGCCATATAGGACAAGTGAAAATTTGTGTATGTAATAATTTCGACAAAATCATTCTGAACCTAACGAAAAAAATATATTTCACTGTGTTTGTTTAGTATTAAATTACTGTAAACAAATCTAAAATATATTTAGTTGGGTTAGGCTAAAATAAATTGTTCTTGTTATAATAAGGTTAGGTAAGTTTTCTAAGATTCTTTTGGAGCAAAATTAAAAATTTTTACATTAACATTAATGAAAAAAAATATATCTTTAAACGTATAAGAGAAAATTTTAGAAAGGACTTAATTTTAAATGAGTTCTTGCTAATTGACCAGTTTTACATATTCGGCACGACATATATATATATATATATATATATATATAATATATATATATATATATATATATATATATATATATATATATATATATATATATATTATATATACATATATATATATATATATATATATATATATATATATATATATATATATATATATATATATATATATAAATATATATATATATATATAAGATAGTATATATATAAGATAGTATATCTCAAAAAATTATTTATTCCGTGGTGTATATTTGTATGTACCGTGAAATATACAATAAATATGTATGATTTTCGTAGAGGACCAATATTTAGTTATAGGCAGTTATTGCCAAAAAAAAAAAAACACACATGGAGACAAACTCTGTGTGACTTGTTTATGGTCCAAGTCAGGCCGAAACGTCGTCATAAGCTTCAGTGGTCTATGTCGGGTTAATCGTGTATTGTTATATTGTGGCTTTTTTTTTTAGCCTATTATTATTTTCATTCTTATATTAATATCTTTATTATATAAATTATTAGTTACATAAATTATTGTTATTCCTTCACTACCATCTATTATTATTTCTTACCCTTAGCACCGTTATCCTTTTCTCCTCAATAGCTGCTCCCTCACACCTTTTCTTTCTCCTACCAGTCCTCTTCAACCTACCTTCCTCTTCTCCCCACTCTTATACTCACCGTCCCTTTCTCCCTTCCTCTCACCCCTCCCTCCCTCTTAACATGTTTCCCCCAAACTAGCCCTACAGTGAGCACTGTCACTGCAGGATGCTGTAAGATACACGGTATCGCCCTCTTACGCGGTCACTACATCTTATTTATATCAAAACACAATGCGAGTGTCCGGATAACCGGGACGCTCTGCTCAACCGATTGAGAAATAAGCAATGGACCAAAATTCTGAGGAGTTTGTATTCTGTAAAAGTTGGGTCGCCTGGCATCTTCTGGGGTGGATAAAATGGGTTTGAGTGTTTGTGTGTGGTTTTGCTCGCTTGTGTGGGATACATAAAACTTTTTTCTTTTCCTTCTTTCTCTTCTCTTTCTCTCTCTCTCTCTCACCTGTATTTCTGTCCCCCCCCTATATCATGTCCTTTTATCACCCTCTCACCTCTTTCTCCTTTCATCTCCTTCCTTCATTATTTAATCTCTCTCAGCACTTAAGAATTTTGCTGGTAACCCTATAAGAGTTTCAACATGTATTTTTGCATTCTAAGGCCTCGTAATTTTTTTTTATATTTTTGAATACGTGCCTAAATCATTGAGTTGAGGAGCTTGACTATCCACGCATGTTTCTCTGTTATTAAAAGCCTCAAAGAACATAGAGTAGAGCTCAGGCGATCACAGTCTTAACAGATTGAGCCCACATCACAGCTTGCGGTGAATGACCTACACGGGTTTATCGATGCTTGAAATACAGGGCAATCATCCTCTGCTTTGTTGCCCCAGCTATTATCCTGGCTGTATTTAACATTGTTCATCAGTTCTTTCACTGACAGTCAGAGACATTGCCGTGTTGTTTCAACCAGAGTTTTCTTTTGTTTGGTGGCGGGTTGTACATAAGAGCAAGAAAAATCTCTGGAGTCTTCTGTAGTTCTCTGTGTGATCAAGAGTACTATTGCTATCTGGAGACTGTCATTTACTTGAGCTTCCAGCTTTTCCTGACTAGTAGCACAATGCTCTCACGCCGTCTTCCTTTTGCGTTCTCTCTTCTTTCTTATTATTCAGCAGCTTCGAGGAAAGAGTGTAATCACATCTTTTATCTTGGCACTCGTGATTGGGAAGACGTCTCGGTGTCCTGCTCTTTCATTTAATTTGTTGGTCGTGTTTGACATACCGTCTGTGTGTATGTTATTCTGACGAGTGTTTCTGTATGAGGGTTTGTATGTAAGGGAAGTTATGGAGTGGGTGAAAAGGTATGAGGGGATAGGGAGGTAGAGGGGAGAATTGTGGCTGGATTTCTTGGCTAGGAGTGTGCTTGGCGTTTGTAGGTGAAAGGAAGCTAAAGTAAGTGGTAGTGATCAGTTGATGAAAGGTGAATGGGAGAAGGGAGGGGACTTGGTAAACAGGAGAATGGGGTGAGTGTTATTGGAGAGGAGAAGGGGGAAAAGGAAAGGGAATAGATAGATGGTGTAGGTGGATGGGTAAGAGGGGGGTTCACTTTTAGTGTGAAGTGCTTAGTGAGTAACAGTGGGAGCAAGGGTGTTATATTAACAGGGTCTGAATATGTGGTTTGTAGGATGAGGTTGATGTGTTTGGATGATTTTTTTTTTTTTTGTGTGCGAAAACTTAAGAATGCCTGTTTTGAACGGCTTCACACTTACAGTGATGATGCATCTAACAAAGTGGTTGTGCTTAGATGAATCACTTGGTATTCGAAATTCACATTTGCTCTCTCTCTTTTCTTTTAGCATATCTTCTGATTTTCCCCCTAAACCTGCGACATTTCTCGGGTTTCTCAGTGTTTACCAAAGCATCTCGGGTTGTTTGTGGAGAAGAAAACCATGATAGAACTTGCTCAGAGATATGTTGTATCAGCCTAACTTTCTGGTCACCCATCCAATTAATTTTCGCAAAGGCCAATTTAGATAGCAGTTGCTCAGTTTAAGCTGGTTTCTCTTTTCCAAGAGTGCCCCATGCCATAGTTCTGCAAGCTCCCTCTCTCTCTCTCTCGCTCTTTTTTTTTTTTTTTTTTTTTTTTTTTACACAGGGTTTGACAAGGTTAAGGATCCCTAGCTTTATTGACAGCTATTTACAGGTTAAGGATTCCTAACTTTATTGGCAAGCTAAGAGCTGTTACCTACATCAGCTCATTTGAAAGCATTTTTATTGTTATGAGACATACAAGTAGGGAACAGGATGAAGTTGGAGCCATCTGTGGGCAAGCATTTTCATTTGATCAACTGACTTTATCTCGTTGACATCATTATGCTGTACGAATGTGTTCCATACTCGAGTCATCCTGGGTATGTATGATCTCAGATGGAGTGATGTTCTGGAGAAGGGTACAGCCAGAGTGAAGTTGCTGCTTTCTGCCCGTCTTGTGGCATAAAAGCTTGTTTCACGCTGTCCTCGAAGTGGATCCAAGTGTGGTATTTTGACAATATTGGCCTTGTACATAACAGTAAGGCCACCCACATCCCTCCTATGTTGAAGGCTCTGCTGAAATGACAGATCTATCCAGGATGGGTCCACGCGAGAGAGATGAGACGTCTTGCTCTGTTCTCTACTCTGTCAAGCAGTCGCAGATGAGAGGGGGGGCAGGCAAACCAAGAAAGTGGAGTATACTCAAGGTGTGAGCGTACTTGTGCCTCGTACAGGATCTTGTAACCCCTACTGTCAAGCAGATGGGAGATACGGCGAAGTGCTGTAAGCTTCCTGGCTGCCTTGTTTGCAAGATTTACAACGTGGTTCTTCATGGTTAGTTTGGAGTCAAATTTCACCCCAAGGATATCAACTTCTTCTCCAGGTGCCAACATCCTCCATTCATCCTTACTACTGCACCAGCATTACCATCATGGTGCCTAGAGACGATCATCATTTGCGTTTTCTCAGGTGCAAATGTTACTTGCCATCTATTTCCCCAAGCTGATATAGCTCTCAGCTGGTGATTGATGTAGCTTAGAGCAGCTGGCATTTCTTCTCTTGGATAAGTGAATGTCAGTGTACAGTCGTCTGCATATGCATGTGATTCTGGGATGAGATGAAGAAGGTCGTTGAAGTAGACATTCCATAACAATGGACCCAGCACGCTTCCTTGTGGAACACTTGCCCCAATAGGATGTCTTGCTATTCCATTCCATTGAGAACTACACTTAGAGATCTACCATGAAGGTAATCACTGAGGAGACATAGCGTAGAGCCTGCAATTCCCAGTGCTTGAAGTTTTGCTAAGAGGCCCTGGTGCCACACACACACACACTCCTCTTCTCTCTCTCTTCTCTTCCTCTCTCTCTCTCTCTCTCTCTCTCTCTCTCTCTCTCTCTTCTCTTCTCTCTCTCTCTTCTCTCCTCTCTCTCTCTCTCTCTCTCTCTCTCTCTCTCTCTCTCTCTCTCTCTCTCTCTCTCTCTCTCTCTCTCTCTCTCTCTCTCTCTCTCTCAATTATAATTACTTGATAATCTTTCCTTGGACAAAATCAGAGCCCATTTTCTTCCCATTAGCTCAAGCATTGCATCGTGATTTATTTCCTAGAGGATTATGTCAAAGTTTCATGTGTTATGTTAATTCAGTTTAAAGTTTATCGACTAAGTAGGGTTATTAAAAGGCCGCGTATAACCTGTTCACCACCATTTAGGAATACTTGAATTCCTAATATGGCTATTAAAGTTATTAAAGCTCTCAGCACATATACGCTGAGACATACACCTCTCAGTGTATATGTTCTGTTATATTGTGTGCTTCTGTTTTCTCAGCTGATGTTCTGCTCTTCCTTGTACAAAATGTTTTCTCCTTCCATCACTAACTTCTTGGCTTCCATGCATACCTCTCACTAGACGCTGAGTTTCCTTCATCTCAACCTTTGTTTCCATAGTCGAGTGTAAACATTTATTTAAGTGTAATTTTTCCTTATGCTTGCTCATTATTTTAAGCGTGTCTTTTCTTAAGTCACAATTATTCATCTTTCATCTTTAGTGATTATTTATTTTCAGCTCTTCTCTGCATTATCCTTCCCTCCAGTAACTCTAATAATTATAATCTTTCCCTTTAAGTAACTTTATTATTCTTCTTTCCACTTAAGCACTTCTTTGAACATTTTTGGCTTCTCCCCTTTTCCCTAATTTACCCTTTTGTTCTTCCTCTTTAAGTTTCGCTTACGTATCATTTTTAACCTTCATTTTTTTATGTATAGATTGACATATTTTTCGCCATAGATTTGTGGCTGCATAGTACTCTGACGGACTGGTTCTTCGTCGGTGCACTCTGCTTGACTGTAAGGTAAGTGGTAACTGTTCTTGTGACTGGTGGAGTACTGTTGTGTTGGCCAGGCTGGAGTGTAGAGCACCCAACCACTTTCAGTGTTATGGTAGAAACTAAGAAAACAAAGCATTGGCATCAAGAAAAATTGTCATTTTTTGTGTTTATTTTCCAGTTTTATCATAGAACACAAGAAGAAGTGTTCAGTGTAAAATTGTTTCAGTACCTAGTGGAAGTGCAGGTCAGCCAGGTTGTGATAGCTATTTAGGTGTATGAACTGCTAGCAACAACAGCCTGATTTACCAGGCAATTGACAGTAAAGTCTGGTCTCAGGCTGGGTTTCAAGATTTGAACTCTCGAAATCTGCCACAGCTACGACTCGGGTAAATGCTTGGGCTCCATTATAGGGCAAGTGGTAGAAATTTATGGCGGTCAATCGTGCCTCTTAACAGTCTCCTCATTGATTAATAAAATTGTCACTGGCTACCCAAAATTTTGCATGTAATCTGCTATTATTATCATTTACAATGGGGTCTCTTGATGCAGGTGAGGGCTCATAATCCTAGGAATTGGAGCTACCTGACTGCATACTATTCCTCAGGCATTGTCACTCTTTATCACTTCCCCCATGAATATTAAAATAATTATTACGTTAGTACATTATCATTTTATCTTATTTTGTTAAATTGTTTTAGATTGTGAACATTCTCATCTACAAACAAGGCACTTATGAACCACTTAAATTTGACAGTTGCAGAGCTATACAACAAACATGTGAAACATAACCTTCCTCTGTACTATGGCGTCTTATACAGCCAACTCACTTATAAGCTGAAAAAACCAGTAACGAAAATCATTTGGGTTTGCAGTTTGGTTACAGATTGGATGCAGTTAAGTGAGCACATCTTTTGTATTCTAAGGAAAGTCCCTTGTTATGTAAAGCATTTCTGGAAAAACTAATTCTAGGCTCTCTTGTATTTAGCATTTTCTACCGTTCAACCTAAGTTATTGTATATTCGATCAGTTGGTGCCAAAGGCAGGTTGAACTTGCAATCCGTCCAACTTTACTAATTGTGAAAATCTTAGGTAAAATTTAAAGAGAAAATGTCTGAGACAAAACATTACAGTGCAAATCAAATACAAAATGGTTCTCATGAATGTATACTGCCCTCTTGTAATGCTCATTCATTTCTTTGGTAACGTCAGATATTTCTGTTCAAAGATTGAAATTTTTAAAAAAGTATGTATTAGGCTATCACCACCTTACATGATATATAGACTCATAGTATAACTCGTTTTTATCTTCACTTGCTAGCACTTAAGAGCTGTGTGAGTCACTCACAACAAACTCTGGAAACTGATCACAAGTAGGGAGTAGTATCTGGGTCTGTCTGTCTGTCTGTCTCTCTCTCTCTCTCTCTCTCTCTCTCTCTCTCTCTCTCTCTCTCTCTCTCTCTCTCTCTCTCTCTCTCTCTCTCTCTCTCTCTCTCTCTCTCTCTCTCTCTCTCTCTCTCTCTCTCTCTCTCTCTCTCTCTCTTTTTCTGTTCCACTCAAACCCACATCGTTTTTTGTACGTTATGTCAATACGTGGTTAGGAGGGAGGGTCCTTCAGTCACACCACAAGGGAATTAGTGGATTTTAATGCATGCATGTACTTCCTGACTGATGGGAAGTTGTAGGGGTGCATGTACCGCCTATCCACGGGACAGATATCCACTTAGTTGACGGTACACACGACGGTACTCTGAATCACGTGGTCTACGGTAGCAAGATATACAGGCGCTTCGACGGTGCTGCGAAGTTCATCGCTTGTGGTCATGTAGACGGTATAAGAAGTGAGGGGGATGATCTCTTTTTCTCAACGGTGCTCTTTATCTGTAGCGCTCTTCATCGAGGGTACGAGATACGAGTTTTACCATCGACGGTAACAGTGCCACTGTTCTTCCTCAGCGGTAGATAGTCACAGAGCTCGATCGACGGTGTAGTGTGTCCAGATTCCCCGTACCTCATGCCCAGCGGTACGCGGTAAAGTCAAGTAGGCAACAGCAACTTCGTCGCGTCGAAATAAGCAATTCCTTTAAATCAGTTCATGCAATTTGCAGGGCAAATAATAAGGCAGATGTGGAAATAAACTAAAAACCCCTGACAAACGTAAGTCATAACTCAAAATAAACAATAAAAGTAATCAAAACAGATATATAAATATATTTCATGACTAGGGATCCAGGCTCTCCATCTCTGTAAACATAACCAATTTTCAGATGAAATATATTTCGTTTATTTCCCTATTGTAATCAGATGAAAGTATTTACTAGATGAAAAAAAATATCAGTGTAATTACATACCATTTTCTTTTATGTGGGAATAAATCAAAGAGAATATGTGAATCTGACAGGAAAATGTCTCGGAGAGAGAGAGATAAACAGTGGAAGCACTCGCAAGTAAAACATGAGACATCAACAACGAGGAAAACAAAAGAATAATAATTTTGGATATTCATAGTTCGTCAGCGAGAACCAACAAGAACAGTAGCTAACAGGAGACGCCGTTGGGCGGGGAAATGGGGAGGTGAGTTGGGGGAAGAGGTGAGGAATGGGCATAACGGATTGATGCAGGTAGGGAGGGGGGTGCGTGTGAGGAAGGCTGATATTACGTGATTTGTCAAGGTCCACATTTCAATCCCTTAACCAAAGATCTCCGGCGGTAATTACTAAGCCAAACTGCACGTCAGGTCTGGGTACCACAAGAACATAGATGAAAAAGAAGGTATTAGTGGTAAGTCTGGCGATGGTCCGCCCGGCGCACCACACCACAACACCAGTGCTAACAATCCCTTTATAACAAGTCATCCTTTGTGGTGACCGGTAATTGAAGTTGCTTTTTAAGAATTTTCTGTATCCTATTTTTAATTAATAACTAATATTATATATATATTTTTTTTTTTATTATCACACCGGCTGATTCCCACCAAGGCAGGGTGGCCCGAAAAAGAAAAACTTTCATCATCATTCACTCCATCACTGTCTTGCCAGAAGGGTGCTTTACACTACAGTTTTTCACCCTTAATAATATCTATATATATATAATATATATATATAATATATATTATATATATATATAAATATATAATATTATAAATATATAATATATTATATTAATATATAATATTTATATATATATATATATATATATATTTATATATATTGGTCACTCATGTGTAGCGAGTGACCAGCTGATATTGTTGGCTTCATTGTGCCTTATATGCTAACTCTAGGAACTTGCACAATTTAGCCCGTGTAGACAGTATTGGTCACCTTCCACATGTCGCAATTGCACTGGTAGGTATTGTGACTGAGAGTAGCAGTGTGACTGTGAAGGGGATCTGGGTAGAGAATTATGCCACTGCAGAAATGTGAAGTGTTTAAAATAAATCTCCAAAGTGATGGGCACTCACGTTTGCGAAATGGACAACCTCCTTGTCGGACGTTATAGCCTGCAGCATATCATATCTTTCCAGTGATTCGGCAGAACTTGTGATCTTGGCTTACAAAACAATGATCATTTTACCAATCAAGCGAGTGCAAATTCACTGTTGCATTAACTAGGCAAAAATCACTTTGGATATCACGAAATTATGGAGCCTCCGCTGCTCCTTGTACTGAATGATCCACACGCTTTAGAGCTTCACATAAATAGTTAAATAAGCAGATAAATAGTGGTCATTCAATGAGAGTGTGAGCGTAATAATATCTTGAATTTATTCAGGAAAGCCGGTTAGCCAAACTTTAAGACTTTTGAAGGTGGAAGTACGATGCCACTTTGAGAAGACAGGTTGAAATATTTCTCTTCTTTGCCTCTTCATTCCTGATTATCCCATTTCCCAAGCACTGTCTGACAACCTTGAATGTAATAATAATAATAATAATAATAATAATAATAATAATAATATTATTATATTATTATTATTATTATTATTATTATTATTATATTAATAAAGACAATAATAACACTAACCATCTGGAACTACACTTGCATTATTCCCTCCTGAAAAGACAGCTAAGGAACGAGTGATGGTAATAGTGTTTTCTTCGTGTCACCTGCCTTAGTGGGCTGGCGTGTTAAAATTCCTGACAGGAAAAGCACTAAATCTTTACTTTTTTTAATAATGTATAACTTATTGGCAATATTAAAAAATTTCAGCAAATTTTGTAGCTAATTATATACAAAAAATGCCAAAATGCAAATTGGCAAACATTAATTGGGTGTAATTCCCACTCAGCTGAATATTCCAATCTCATTATCAAGAGCCAAGCGTTAATTATGACAGCAGCTATTTTGTGAAATTCAAGTCTGGACTCTGCGTGATGTTGAGGCCCACCACCACCACTACCACCACTACCACTACCACTACCACTACCACCACTACCACCGCTACCACCACTACCACTACCACCACTACCACTACCACCCACTACCACATACCACCACTACCACTACCACTACCACCACTACCACTACACCTACCACTACCACCACTACCACTACACCACTACCACACTACCACACCACCACTACCACCACTACCACTCACTACACCACTACACACACCACCACTACCACCACTACTACCACTACCACCACTACCACTACACCTACCACCACTACCACTACCCACCACTACCACCACTACCACCACACTACCACCACTACCACCACCACTACCACCACTACCACTACCCACCACTAACCACTACCCCCACTACACTACCACACTACCACACACCACCACTACCACACACCACTACACCACTACCACCACACCACCACTCACCTACCACACTACCACCACTACCACTACCACCCACCACTACCACTCCACTACCACCACTACCACCACACCACTACCACCACCACTACCACCACTACCACACACCACCACTACCACCCACCACTACCACAACCACCACTACCACCACTCCCACTACTACCACTACCACCACCACTACCACCACTATCACTACCATCACTACCACCACCACAACCACTACCACCACCATTACCACCACCACCACAACACCACCACCACTACCGCCATCACTACTACCACTACCACCACCACTCTACAACACCACCACACCGCCACCCCCCCACCATTGCAAACAACCACCACCACCATCACCACTACCACCACTCACCACCACCACTTTCACCACCACCACCACTATCACCACTCACTACTACCACCACCACCACTACCACCACTGTCGCCACCACCACTACCACCACCACCACTATCACCACCACCACTGTCACCACCACCACACCACACTCACCACACCTCTACCACCACCACCACCTCTACCACCACCACCACCACCACCACCTCTCCAACCACCACCTACTTACCACCACCACCCCACCACACCTACCACCACCACTACACCACCACACCACCACCACACCACACCCACCACCACCACCCACCGCCACCAAAAACCACCACTTGCATGCTGACAAATAATAATAATAAATAATATATTTCAACTTCCACCTGCTGAAGAGGACCTCAGTTTGAGGTCGAGATATACAAACTTTCTATCAGTCGTGTTTCTCTGCATGTGGTTACCAGCCTCATTTTGAAATATATTCAATAAAAAACATTCACATTCAGTCAATAGGGAATTTCAGGAGAGAATTAGGACTACGTGTAGTTAATTGCAGGGGTCTCCGCCCCTTCTTTTGCAGGGGTCTCCCCCTTCCCGTGTTGCAGGGGTCTTCACCTCTTCCCCTGTTGCAGGGGTCTCCGCTCCCTTCCCCTGTTGCAGGGGTCTCCGCTCCCTTCCCCTGTTGCAGGGGTCTCCGCTCCCTTCCCCTGTTGCAGGGGTCTCCGCTCCCTTCCCCTGTTGCAGGGGTCTCCGCTCCCTTCCCCTGTTGCAGGGGTCCCCGCTCCTTTCCCCTGTTGCAGGGGTCTCCGCTCCCTTCCCCTGTTGCAGGGGTCTCCGCTCCCTTCCCCTGTTGCAGGGGTCTCCGCTCCCTTCCCCTGTTGCAGGGGTCTCCGCTCCCTTCCCCTGTTGCAGGGGTCCCCGCTCCCTCCCCTGTGCAGGGCTCCCCTCCCTTCCCCTGTTGCAGGGGTCTCCGCTCCCTTCCCCTGTTGCAGGGGTCTCCGCTCCCTTCCCCTGTTGCAGGGGTCTCCGCTCCCTTCCCCTGTTGCAGGGGTCTCCGCCCCCTTCCCCTGCACGGTCCTACACCAGGCCAGGCCTGGAGATTTTATTATGTTACAAAAATATGCATAAGCAAAGATGTCTTTACCAAACCAGATTTATTCAGTTTAAGTCCACGATCCCTTGAAGAGGGTTTTTGATGCTGGCGAAGGGCTCTTGATCCAAAGAATTAAAGCTACCTTCTTTCTTGGTCTGGATATGATAACCTCACTTTCCCTAGGAACTGTGTGGCACCTACGGGTTTAGCACTTCCTCACTAATTTAATAATAATTATTATTAATTGTTATTATTATTATTATTAATATGTGGCTTAGATATTATTCTGAGATTTCGTGGTTTGGAGATTAGGAGGTGTGGAGTTCCTAAAGATATTGTCCAGAGGACTGATGAGGGAAGTCCTTGAGATGGTTTGGTCATTTAGAGAAGATGGAGGTAGGGGTAGGGCTAGTCGTAGGAAGGGATGGAGGGAGGGAGTAAAAGAGGTTTTGTGTGCAAGGAGGCTTGGAGAAACAGCAGGCATGTGTGAGCTTGTTAGATAGGAGTGAGTGGAGACAAATAGTTTTTGGGACTTGAGTAGTTGGAGTGTGAGCAAGATAATATTTTATGAAGGGATTCAAGGAAACCTGTTAGCCGGGCTTGAGTCCTGGAGGTGAGAAGTAGTCCCTGTACTCTAAAGGAGGGGTTTGGGATATCTGCTGCTCAGAGGGACATCTAAACTGTCGTATCTACGCGTATCTGGCAAGACATTGATAGTGTGAATACTCGCCTCTGGGTGCATGTATAGTATATTTTCAACTTACGGTGTATAGACTATGAGAGAGATACACCTTTTGGGGTGTATACTATACAGAAAAGGCAGAGATACTCGCTTCGCAACGTTTAATGCACAGAGATACCCACAGATCATTCTAAATACTGAGATATCTATCTGTGTATATGCACAAAGACATGTATATTTCTCGGTGTATATAAAAAAAAATATTCTATTACAAAAATAAATGCATGTAGGAGACTGAAACTTATGACGACGTTTCGGTCCGACTTAGAACGGTTACTAGAAGCTAGTGATTAAATGGTCCAAGTCAGTCCGAAACGTCGTCATAAGTTTCAGTCTCCTAGTGACGGGTTATTTGTGTATAGTTCCGGCCACGATATTGTGCCTTTTTATTCACCTCTTGAAATATACATAGATACTCACCTCTTAGTGTACATATATACACTAGGAAATACATCTTTGTATAGTATATACACAATTTATTTGCACAGTTTAGGAATGCTGATATTAAAAAACCATTTACTTATATTCCTGAATGTGATAAATTTTCTTAGAATTTTCAACAGAAAGGCTTTGTATTAAAAATGAAATGATAGAGAAAAGATTGTTTATTCGACAACACATACATATAAATAATTTAAACGGGTATTTACAACATATAAACATCTGATAAATATACAATATATACAAGTGACTTGATGAGGACTTCATATCCTTAAAGTTGTACAAAATATATGTGAACGAGGTAAATGAACGGAACATAGAATGGTAGTATCTGAGACTTATTACTGTCATAGTAAATTAAAATCTAATTTGTACTCTTCAGAAGAAGTTCAGCTACTTTAAACACAAGTCAGTCCAATTGTTGCAACTGACGTTTTCTTGCGCGCTGAAGGGTATGCCAGAGTGGAATGAGGGGATCACCAGGGGGGGTTCAGGAGGGAAGTAGGTGGTGTTTCTCAGGAGTCAGGCCCTGGTAGCTGTCCTTGAGGGTGATAGTGTGAAGTACTCGCCATGAGAGGACCGAGCTAGATATACTGTCCCTGAAGATCGTAGTTTAAACGCCCAGGCTCAGGGTGCTATCTTTAATGGCATTAGTGTAAATGAGGTCCTCTTCAGAGAAGGACAGGCCCTGGGTACTATCCTTCAGGGTCATATTGATAAGAAGGTCGTCTTCAGGGAAAGACTGGTCCCTTGCGAACGAGATGTTCCTCAGACAGCCACGCTCCAGGTGTTATGTATGTCAGAAGGGAGGTGCCCTTAAGGCTGGGAATGAAGTGTTGCTCTTGATATGTTGATTCATCGAATTAGGAATGTGAATGGGAGTGTTAGGAAGCACCTTCTGACACTTTAAATTAGGTTTCGCGAGGATATTTGTAAGAATACTTTTACTATATTAAGAGATTTATTATTTAGGGGTTCTAGAAGACTTTTGTGAGAAGCGAGCTTAGGAGAAAGGTTTATCACAAATAATAACTCAGGTAAATATAAAAGTGTGATAATAAAGAAGATTGGGGAATCTTTCAGAGTTGTAGGACTCTTGGAGTAGACACTGTTGTCAGTAATGTGATGCTACGAGGACCCCAATAGTGAGCTGCGAGGGATCAGGGAAGCTGGGGTGCTGAGGCCCCAACACAACCTTTTATAGCTCATGTCACGTGTGACGCCCACAGTGTGCTGCTACCATGCCTCACGTCGGCTACACCATATGTTGACATCTCTTGTGTGTGGGCGAGCAAGGGGTTCTGAAGACGTCGTGGGAAGACATGTGCATCCACACAACCTCATGACAAAGCACTGTTCGGGCCGAGCGCACCTTGATCTCTGCAACACTGGGCGATCTCGCGCAAGAACTCTGCCACTTAATTTCTTACAAAACTAACTGCTACTGGCCCCCGACAAAGGAGCCCTTAAGCCGCAGTTACATGGCCATCCTTGCATGAGCGCTCACCAGCGCAAGATTTCAACCTTTAATGGCACGAGAGGTCTCTAGCAGAGGTAGGGATCATCCTCCTCGACAGGTACGGTGGAATGATTATAAAGTCCTTGAGCCATCAGATGGACGGCCAGCCCCGTCTTCTGCCCACTTGCCTTCTTGATCTTCGCTCGCTTGTTCTGGAACCAAATCTTGATCTGAGATTCATTGAGGCCGAGTTCTCTGGCCAGGTCTTGCCGTCGCTTCTCCGTAAGGTACTTATTTTCTTCGAACTCCTTCTTGAGCTTTGCCAGTTGCTCGGAGGTGAAGGCGGTGCGGGGACGCTTCTCCTCCGGGTTACGATCTCTTCGTTTGATTCGTCGGGAGCGGGGACCTGTCGGCAGGAGGGAGAGGTGCGTTAGTCATTTTGATTAGACGTTTGTGCACAAAATAATAACTGCAGTTCTAGCTTATAAAAAAATGTAATATCGTATTTAAGCTGCCAAAAAAATAGTATAAATATTAATTTTGGTAATAAAATATTTACAACAACAATAATAATAATAATAATAATAATAATAATAATAATAATAATAATAATAAATAATAATAAATCCCCAGGCCCTGATGAACTGTATGCAAGGGTTCTAAAGGAATGTAAAGATAAGCTTAGCAAACCTTTGGCTAATCTTTTCATGGTGCCAGATAAGTGGAAAATGGCAAATGTGATACCTATTTACAAGGCAGGTGACAGGTCCTTAGCTTCGAACTATAGGCCAATAAGCCTAACCTGCATAGTGGGAAAATTTATGGAATCAATAATTGCCGAGGCAATTCGTAGCCATCTTGAAAAGCATAAATTAATCAACGAATCTCAGCACGGTTTTACAAAAGGGCGTTCCTACCTTATGAATTTATTAACTTTTTTCACTAAGGTATTTGAGGAGGTAGATCATGGTAATGAATATGATATTGTGTATATGGACTTCAGTAAGGCTTTTGATAGAGTCCCACATCAAGGATTATTAAGGAAAATTAAGGCACACGGAATAGGAGAAATTTTTTCCTGGACAGAGGCATGGTTGATAAATAGGCAGCAGAGAGTTTGCATAAATGGGGAGAAATCAGAATGTGAAGTGTCACGAGCGGTGTTCCACAGAGGTCAGTGTTGGGCCCCTTGTTGTTCACAATCTACATAATCGACATAGTTGAGGGAATAAATAGCGACGTTAGCAAGTTTGCCGATGACACCAAAATAGGCCGTCGAATTCATTCTAACGAGGGCATTAGAGCACTCCAGGAAGATTTGAATAGACTAATGCAGTGGTCGGAGAAGTGGCAGATGCAGTTTAATATAGACAAATGCAAAGTTCTAAACATTGGACAGGAAAATAACCATGCCACATATAAACTAAATAATGGAGATCTTAATATTAGTGACTGCGAAAAGGATTTGGGAGTTCTGGTTAGCAGTAATCTAAAATCAACACAACAGTGCATAAGTGTTCGCAATAAAGCGAACAGAATCCTTGACTTCATGCCAAGAAGCATAAATAACAGGAGTCCTCAGGTTGTTCTTCAACTCTATATATCCTTGGTTAGGCCTCATCTAGATCATGCTGCACAGTTTTGGTCACCGTATGAATGGATATAAATGCTCTGGAAAACGTACAAAGGAGGATGACAAAGTTGATCCCATGTATCAGAAATCTTCCCTATGAGGATAGACTGAGGGCCTGAATCTGCACTCTGTAGAAAGGCGTAGAGTTAGGGGGGATGTGATTGAGGTATATAAATGGAAGACGAATAAATAAAGGGGATGTAAATAGCGTGCTAAAAATATCTAGCCAAGACAGGACTCACAGCAATGGCTTTAAGTTGGAAAAATTCAGATTCAGGAAGGATACAGGAAAGCACTGGTTTGGTAATAGAGTTGTGGATGAGTGGAACAAGCTCCCGAGTACAGCTATAGAGGCTAAAACGTTGTGTAGTTTCAAAGATAGTTTAGATAAATGCATGAGTGGGTGTGGGTGGGTGTGAGTTGAACATGACTACCTTCTGCTACTAGGTCAGATACCGTGCTCCTTCCTTAAGTGAATGTGACCTGACCTGACTAGGTTAAGGCATTGGTTTAAGCCAGCGAATTAGGGAGTGTGTGTAAAGGTAGAAAGTTGAAAGTGAACATAGAAAAGAGTAAGGTGATGAGGGTATCAAATGATTTAGATAAAGAAAAATTGGATATCAAATTGGGGAAGAGGAGTGTGGAAGAAGTGAATGTTTTCAGATATTTGGGAGTTGACGTATCAGCGGATGGAGACTCGAACCTACGAACCTTGGAACAAGGTACGCAGTGCTATACCATTCTCACCACACTGGACCAATACCTTGGCGCCTAGCACAATCCAAGGCAGCCAGCTTTCAGGGAGGAAGGGCTTCAGTTTTCACCTCATCCACAATTGAATCAAATTGAAGAGATTTGAAAAGTGATGGATTTCGCAGAGCAGTGCGAAATATAGCACAACATGATCATCGGGAGGAGACTCGAACCTACGAACCTTGGAACAAGGAACGCAGTGCTATACCATTCTCACCACACTGGACCAATACCTTGGCGCCATCTAGACAGATCCAAGGCAGCCAGCTTTCAGGAAAGTTCCAGTTTTATTATCCTATATGCATCAGCTTATATAGATTTATAACAATCAATATATTCAAGAAGCGATAATATATAATAATGATCTTGGTGAAGGAATCGAACTACTATACTTGAATAAGAACGATGCTATATATTTCACAACTGGACCATATAACTATGGAGTATAGCTACAAATATGCTAACATTATTCATAATATAGCAGTTATATATATTATATATATATATATATATATATATATATATATATATAATATATCACTAAATGATTTCATGATATAACAAATTAAGTAGAGAATTCAGGTTTGTCAAATATATAATGAGTATAGAAATTGAATTTTTATTTTAGAGTGTTTTTGCATATATATATATATATATATATATATATATATATATATATATATATATATATATATATATATATATATATATATATATATATATATATGCATACACAAAAAAAAATTATGCTAGATCTGTCGTGAAAATAACACACACCAGTCAGCAGACGCGAAATCCACTTGAAGAGTATCTGGAAAGCCGTGTTATTAATGCTCACCAAGAATTTACTTGATTTTAAAGAAGTTTTATTGTTGCACATCCGTCTGCGGCCTTATAATCACCTAAGTTGGAGCTTCAGAGTCGCATGGAGAAAAAAATGATAGCATCGGATAGTATAGTAAGTCACGCTGTCTTGTGATTAGCAGATAAAGGATCGAGCCTCCACAACTGGTGAATGAACTACAAGATTTAGCGTTTCGTGTGTGTTTAGTAAACGAATAATAACTTCACAAAATCTTTTTATAGTCCATTTCCTGGTTATACAAATCCTACATTCAGAGTGACATTGTGACAAATGAGGGAACGCAAAATCGGATCAAATCTCCCTTGATGACCAGTTTTGCTGCAGCCCACTTCTTTTCTCATTTGTTTTGTTTAACACGTTTCAAGTCATTTTCTGGCTTTGTAAAGGTGGCCAGTCGTGTGTCAGACCTGCTATTAATCTAGGGTAAAAAAAATGTGAGATGTAAAGTGGTTTGAATCCCACTTGATAACCCGTCAGAAAGCATTGGCACCATTCTGCTTGATTCTAATCCGGGAGGGAACCGACATGGCCGCTTGGTGTAAATTGACAGCGGCAGACCACTAATCTCAAACACATGTCACCAGGAGATGAGAGCAAAAAAGAAACAGAGAGCCGTCAGCTCGGTGTACACAAACCACTCATCCCCTCAATAATATTCATGGGACGGTGCTCTATCAATAACGTGGGCAGCCTATTTCAATCGCCTGGACGGGGTTTTCATGACCTGATGCCGCGTTGTATGATGGTATGACACGTTGTGCGATTTTATGCCACGTTGTGACATCTGGTGTGAGCTCTGATGCCGCGTTTGCGGCATCTGATGCCACATTGTGAGATTGCATAGCGGCGTTGTGAGACACAGTGAGGTGTTGTGAGATCTGATGCGAGACCCAAGAGAGAGTGAAGAATTTCAGAGACCCAAGGAACTCTATTAGACCCAAAGAGATGTAGAGATCCTACGAGGTAGCTCTCTCTCTCTCTCTCTCTCTCTCTCTCTCATGAGGTAGCACCAGATCATCGCTGAGCAATTTATTCCTTCTCACGCAAGTTGCTGACCGTCCTCCCCCCTCTTCCTCCCCACGTCTTACCACCCACCTCTATTACTTCTCTCCCTCTCCCCTTCCTCCCCACCCTCCACCTTGCCTCCCCACTCGAAAGGGCACACTCTCTGTTTCTCCTACCTTCAGAGATTTCCCCTTCCTCTCCCTTCGCCCCTACCTTCGACGCCACAATCCCATTTCTCTCCTCCACCCTACCCCCTCCACCCATCCCTCTCCGCTTTCGAGGGGCACATCCCCTCTCCTCCCCCTCCCCCGGCAGCTCAGATGGGATGAGCAAATTATAGCTGGGAGGATGTGGAGCCATAACGGAGGCTGGCGGGGCTTATCACAGTGGCCCAGCAGCAGGGTAAAAATGAGCTGGAGGCTGATAACGCCCGCCTCGCCAGAATCACGCACTCGCTCTCCTCTTGATTTATGGCACCCGTGACGCCACGCGAAGACATTTTTACATTCAGGGGGGCACTAATAAAATTGCTCCCACTCCCCCATATCCCCAGTCTTCCTTCTCCTCCACCGCCGCCGCCGCCGCTGCCATTGCCACCTACGCCTCCTCCTCATTCTCCCTGTGATCTACCTTCATTACACCTTCACCTCTTCATTCTCCCTTTGATCTACCTTCATTACACCTTCACCCCTTCATTCTTCCTCTCCCTCTCCAATTCTTCCTCCGCCTCGTGATCTACTTATTCTTTTTTCCTTCACACTCCTTACAACTATTGCTAATACTAATAGAACTATTCACACAGTGTTACTGGCAGCTAAACTGTAGTTTGAACAGGAAACTTCAGACGACCTTTCGATCCATTCGGAACCGTTTTTAACTTGATAATAGTTATGCACAGACCGTCGATAATGATTTCTCAGTAGTCGATGACGGACCGAAACGTCCTGTAAATTTTCCTCTCCAAATATAAGATAGTTGTGAATTGTTCTGGCCAGTGTATTGCGACAATCTTTTTCTACTACTAATAATGTTACTCCCACCAGCACCACTATTTCCACTACTACTATTACTACTACATTTCCACTCCCCATTTCCCTGTTTATCTTTCCTTTCTCCTTCCCCTTCATGCTCACCTACTCGTGTCTAGACAATAGCAGAGAATGTTGTGTCGGACTGTAATATTGTGAAGATGTTGTGAGGTTTATATTGTGAAGATGAAATACTTCCTATGTTTGTGTGTCCTGTGACGACGTTCTTGGTGGAGTCTCATTGTTAGCGCAACTGAAATCTAGGATGTCTTCCCTGTGTTCTTAACAGTTGTATGTTCAGATGAAAGCAGTGCTGGAGGAGGCTACGAAGGAGACATTGCCTCTTGCAGAACAAGAAGACTCATCCCCAGAACGAGGAAGAAAATACCAGCCGCAACAAATGGAAATTGGTCTGCTGAATATGATAAATAATACCGACAAGTTGATGAGTAAGACGCATGTACAGCAGTTGGGTATCCTTATTGTTGAAACGTTTCACCTACGCATTCAGACAGAAAGGAGAATGGATTGTAGGTGGTTAGTGGTGAGGTAAAGATGATGGAATCAGTTCATCAAGCTTGAAGAAATAGATTTTGAGGTAGTCAGTCCCTCAGCTGAGAAGAGTTCAGCTCAAGTCTTGGACAGTAAAGTGAGTTTTATATAACTGTCGACAGTACCCTCCTTCTACAGTGATAAGACTCCATTCTCATCTTCAGTTTCATATATTACGAGTTGTGCTGAACTCTTCTCACGGCTGTGACTGACCACCTTAAACTATTTCAGGTGATGACTAATTACATCACTTACCAGAATTGGTTTACACCCTCCCATAAAGCATTAGGGAATTGCCATAAACCGGCTGCTTCAATGGGAGCTGGACAATACCTAAAGTCAGTGCGATCAGTGGGCTGTGGCTCGTACTTGATGTGCGCACAGAACACTAGTTTCAGCCTGATCCATCGGAGGCCGGGTATGGACCGGCGCGGGGTTGATCCGAATAACCTTCCAGGTAACCTCCAGGTAACCAGGTAAAGATCAAGATGAAGAAGGCTGAAGAAACTGCTCTCGGGACTATCAGTACCTAAGCAGTGTTGCCTAACGAAGGTGTTAATTACAAGGACAGTGTGCAAATAATGTGACATTTTGTGGCAACGTTTCGCTCTCCAGAAGCTTGTCAAGCCACTACAAAGAATAAATGGTATATATAGGCTTTGAGTGAGGTGTAGTACAAGTAGAAGTAGTAGTAGTAATTATACAAATGTTGGAAAATTCAGCTGGTACATGAGAAAGAATGGTTACAAAAGCTATATCTTGAGTAGCATAAAAATAAGGTTGGGCAAATATATATGGTTAGAAGTGAGGCTTGTATTTTTTATGCTACCCAACCTATAGCTTTTGTAACCTTTCTTTCTCATGTACCAGCTGACTTTTCCACCACTTGTATAACTACTACTACTACCTCTACTCGTACTACACCTCACTCAAAGCCTATATATACCCTCTGTGTCCATGTATTGTTTGTAATGCTTGGCAAAGTTCCTGAAGAGCGAAACGTTGCCTCAATAAAATGTATGCCAGTGATGGGGTGCACCTATCTAGGGCAGGTGGCAGTGATGGCTTGTTCAGCTGAGGGGGCTGCTGCTGCAGTGTACTGGGCTTTAAACCAATAGAAGTTAGAACTACGCGCGCGCGCGTGCATGAGTGTGTTTGTGTGTACTCACCTAGTGTGTGTGTGTGTTTGGGTGTGTGTGTACTCACCTAGTTGAGGTAGCTGGGGTCGAGTCCAAGCTTCTGGCCCCGGCTCTTCACTGGTCGCCACTAGGTCACTCTCCCTGAACCATGAGCTTTATCGTACCTCTGCTTAAAGCTATGTATGGATCCTGCCTCCACTACATCGCTTCCTAAACTATTCCACTTCCTGACTACTCTGTGGCTGAAGAAATACTTCCTAACATCCCTGTGATTCATCTGTGTCTTCAACTTCCAACTGTGTCCCCTTGTTGCTGTGTCCATCTCTGGAACATCCTGTCTTTGTCCACCTTGTCAATTCCTCTCAGTATTTTGTAAGTCGTTATCATGTCTCCCCTATCTTTCCTGTCCTCCAGTGTCGTCAGGTTGATTTCCCTTAACCTCTCCTCAAAGGACATACCTCTTAGCTCTGGGACTAGTCTTGTTGCAAACCTTTGCACTTTCTCTAGTTTCTTTACATGCTTGGCCAGGTGTGGGTTCCAAACTGGTGCCGCATACTCCAATATGGGCCTAACGTACACGGTGTACAGGGTCCTGAACGATTCCTTATTAAGATGTCGGAATGCTGTTCTGAGGTTTGCTAGGCACCCATATGCTGCAGCAGTTATTTGGTTGATGTGCGCTTCAGGAGATGTGCCTGTTGTGTGTGTGTGTGTGTGTGTGTGTGTGTGTGTGTGTGTGTGTGTGTGTGTGTGTGGTGTGTGTGTGTGTGTGTATGTGTAAAATATAGGATTCGGTTACTATGAAATTTAATGATACAGTGACCAAGAGACATTCAGTTCTAGGAACAAAATAAAAGCTTAGATTATTTTAATAACCGAAACATGGTTTAATTTGAAGGGTCGAGACATGTCTGCTGAATCGTGCATACGAGGATGTAAATAATTCTATACTGATAGACATAATGATATGGAGCTTTCCATTAAATTCACCCTTGAGACGGAAAGGGACAACAAACTCCAGTTCTTGGATGTCCTCATAGGCACAGCTGGAGAAATATTTCCTAAGAAATATCCTAAGTTATGGATAGGTATCTTCCTCATGGCTTAGTTATGACTACTAATCAATTAATGTTGTTATAAAATCTCCACATAATATAACATTAATGCCTCCTCGTTTATTTCTGTCAACTTTTGATTATTAATTAGCGCTAAGTTTTAAGGTGAGAGATTCTGAACTCGAAATAAAAAAATTATTGTGACAGTAGAATGAGCTAGCAAGGTAAAATACTGGACGAGGTAGATCCCTGCAAACATTATTTACATTTTGTTGATGTTTCATCAGT
Organism: Cherax quadricarinatus; assembly: GCF_026875155.1. NCBI lineage: Eukaryota > Metazoa > Arthropoda > Malacostraca > Decapoda > Parastacidae > Cherax > Cherax quadricarinatus. The sequence continues at coordinate 17,136,276 of NC_069440.1, forward strand.
ATAACTTGGATGGTATACACGATAAAACGTGACTCTTTTATATAGATTTAAAAAGAAATTGAGATGCAAATGCAGTTGAAAAAGAGCCTTTATTGACAACGTTTCTCATTACATTGCATTTGTGTCTCATTACACTGCGTTTGGATCTCTCGTTTCCATATTTTTTTAATATTTCATCATTTCCAGTTTTCATTTTTTCCATCTACCCCCCCCTCAAGGAAGGTTCCTTGATGTTGGTGAGGGGCTCTTGATTTAGGGAATTGGATCTGTGCCCCAGTTCCCCGAATTAAGCCTGAATGCCTTCCACATCCCCCCCCCAGGCGCTGTATAATCCTCCGGGTTTAGCGCTTCCCCTTGATTATAATAATAATAATAATCCATCTACCCAATTGATGAGAACATCAAGAAAAAGAGAATTTACCTTCGGTTTCCCCTTCATATTTATATTTGATAGACGGATGCAAATCGTTAAATTCATATGAAAGAGAATTCAGAATGTTGCCCATAACATGTAGGTACCTCTCATCCAGACACGAGATATTCTCAGTGTAGCCAGAGTGGAACGTTGTGCATCCTTTTTGAAATAAACGACACACACACACACACACACACACACACACACACACACACACACACACCACACACACACACACACACACACACACACACACACACACACACACACACATATTGTATGCATGTATGGATCCCTATCTCTTTCTCACCATCTCTTACTGGCTAAGTCCCTCCCTCCCTCCCTCCTTCGCTCCCTCCACCATGAAAGAACACAACATCAGCAGTACTAGACGTGCATCCAAAGACTTAATGAAAAGCTAAACTCTCCAGTCGCTATGCAAATGCTAAGCAACGGCAAGAATTTCATTAAACCATTGCCATTACAAGTAGTGGGAAGGGGAATGAGGGGAGCAAGAGGGGTTGAGAGGGCAGGAATAAGGGGAATTACGTGGAAGAATATGAATGGGAGGGGGGAAAGAGAGAGAATGACAAGGGAGAAAATGAAAGAAGAGAGGAAGTGGGACAGAGTGGATGAGTCGGCAGGGGAGAAACGGAGAGGAAAAGGAGAAATAGGAAATGAGGAAGGTGAAGAGAGAGAGAGAAGAGGGGCTACCAGTTCATTTATCACGATAATCCCTGTTTGTTGGTCAGCTGGCTTCCATATTGAGCCAATAGATCGCAGCCGAGACGGTAAATCTCCCCACGCACACATACTAATAGTAATCCGCTACTTTGGTAAATCCTCACCAAATGATAGCAGTGGGTGGGCGAGCGGTGAGCTGAGGGAAGGAGAGTGGAAATAAACACCATGCATGGTTTCAAGGATATGTACGACAGGGTCCATGAGGCAGGAAATGAAATCACTCGTATACAGCTAAGAAGTGGGGACCAGGAGCTGGGACACGATCTGCAGCCATATCTATGAGAGCTCATGACAAACACACACACACACACACACACACACACACACACACACACACACACACACACACACACACACACACACACACACACACACACACACACACACACACACACAACCACACACACACACACAACACACACACACACACACACACACACACCACACACACACACAACACACACACACACACACACACACACACACACACACAACACACACACAACACACACACACACACACACACACACACACAACACACACACACACACACACACACACACACACACACACACACACACACACACACACACACACACACACACACACACACACACACACACAACACACACACACAACACACACACACACACACACACAACACACACACACAACACACACCACAGCGAGAAACAAGCATTCACACTGCGCAGGCCAAACAGCATGCGAACTCTGACAGTGAGACTAAACCACCACAGCGGAACAGCACTTGGAGGCCAGAGGCAAGAGTATAATGAGAGGCAAGCAAGATGAGGGAGCGATGGTTGGCACACTGGCTGCAGTGGCCAGAAGAGCTCATGCATGCAGGGCAAAGCTCCTGATCATGGGTGACTAACCACAAGGAAATCGATTGGGAAAACTTGGAGCCACATGGGGGCCAAGATACATGGAGGGCTAAGATGATGGAGGTGGTACTGGAAAACTTATGTACCAACACGTAAGGGACACTACAAGAGAGAGAGGAGAGGATGAACCAGCAAGACTGGACTAGTATTCCCTTGAGTAGTGCAGATATTGAGGACATCACATATGAAAGACCCCTTGCGGCCAGCGATCATGTGGTTTTAAGCTTCGAATACACAGTAGAACTATAAGTGGAGGGGAAAGCAGGAAGGCCAGGGCGAATGAAGCCAAACTACAAGAAAGGGGACTACACGGAAATGAGGAACTTCCTGAACGGGGTTCAGTGGGACAGAGAACTGGTAGGGAAGCCAGTTAATGAGATGATGGAATATGTAACAACAATGTGCAAGGAGGCTAAGGAGAGGTTTGTACCCAAGGGTAACAGGAATAATGAAAAAGCCAGGATGAGCCCATGGTTCACCCAAAGGTGCAGGGAGGCAAAAACCAAGTGTGCTAGGGAATGGAAGAAATATGGAAGGCAAAGGACCTAGGAGAGTAAGGAGAGCAGTCGTAGAGCCAGAAATGAATATGCACAGATCAGAAGGGAGGCCCAACGACAATATGAAAACGACATAGCAGCGAAAGCCAAATCTGACCCGAAGCTGTTAGACAGCCACATCAGGAGGAAAACAACAGTCAGTGATCAGGTAATCAGGCTAAGGAAGGAAGGAGGAGAGACAAGAAATGACCGTGAAGTATGTGAGGAACTCAACAAGAGATTCAAAGAAGTGTTCACAGAGGAGACAGAAGGGGCTCCAGAAAGACGGAGAGGTGGGGTACACCACCAAGTGCTGGACACAGTACACACAACCGAGGAAGAAGTGAAGAGGCTTCTGAGTGAGCTAGATGCCTCAAAGGCAATGGGGCCGGATAACATCTCTCCATGGATCCTGAGAGAGGGAGCAGAGGCGCTATGTGTACCCTTAACAACAATATTCAATACATCTATCGAAACAGGGAGATTGCCTGAGGCATGGAAGACAGCAAATGTAGTCCCAATCTTTAAAAAAGGAGACAGACATGAAGCACTAAACTGCAGACCAGTGTCACTGACATGTATAGTATGCAAAGTCATGGAGAAGATTATCAGGAGAAGAGTGGTGGAACACCTAGAAAGGAATGATCTCATCAACAGCAGCCAACATGGTTTCAGAGACGGGAAATCCTGTGTCACAAACCTACTGGAGTTCTATGACATGATGACAGCAGTAAGACAAGAGAGAGATGGGTGGGTGGCTTGCATTTTCTTGGACTGCAAGAAGGCGTTTGGCACAGTTCCACACAAGAGATTAGTGCAAAAACTGGAGGACCAAGCAGGGATAACAGGGAAGGCATTACAATGGATCAGGGAATACTTGTCAGGAAGACAGCAGCGAGTCATGGTACGTGGCGAGGTGTCAGAGTGGGCGCCTGTGACCAGCGGGGTCCCACAGGGGTCAGTCCCAGGACGGAAGGAATAGACTCCGAAGTGTCCCTGTTTGCAGATGATGTGAAGTTGATGAGAAGAATTCATTCGATCGAAGACCAGGCAGAACTACGAAAGGATCTGGACAGGCTGCAGACCTGGTCCAGCAATTGGCTCCTGGAGTTCAACCCCACCAAGTGCAAAGTCATGAAGATTGGGGAAGGGCAAAGAAGACCGCAGACGGAGTACAGTCTAGGGGGGGCCAGAGACTACAAACCTCACTCAAGGAAAAAGATCTTGGGGTGAGTATAACACCAGGCACATCTCCTGAAGCGCACATCAACCAAATAACTGCTGCAGCATATGGGTGCCTAGCAAACCTCAGAACAGCATTCCGACATCTTAATAAGGAATCGTTCAGGACCCTGTACACCATGTACGTTAGGCCCATATTGGAGTATGCGGCACCAGTTTGGAACCCACACCTAGCCAAGCACGTAAAGAAAGTAGAGAAAGTGCAAACGTTTGCAACAAGACCAGTCCCAGAGCTAAGAGGTATGTCATACGAGGAGAGGTTAAGAGAAATCGACCTGACGACACTGGAGGACAGGAGATAGGGGGGACATGATAACGACATACAAAATACTGAGAGGAATTGACAAGGTGGACAAAGACAGGATGTTCCAGAGATGGGACACAGCAACAAGGGGACGCAGTTGGAAGTTGAAGACACAGATGAATCACAGGGATGTTACGAAGTATTTCTTCAGCCACAGAGTAGTCAGGAAGTGGAATAGTTTGGGAAGCGATGTAGTGGAGGCAGGATCCATACATAGCTTTAAGCAGAGGTATGATAAGCTCACGGTTCAGGGAGAGTGACCTAGTAGCGACCAGTGAAGAGGCGGGGCCAGGAGCTTGGACTCGACCCCTGCAACCTCAACTAGGTGAGTACAACTAGGTGAGTACACACACACACACACACACACACACACACACACACACACACACACACACACACACACACACACACACACACACACACACACACACACACACACAGAGGGAAGATGATGGTTATCGTGTCTGAACACAATTCAGTAATTATCATGTCAGCCAGAAAATAGAAACAACTAAACAAATACTCTCTCCCCTCTCTTTACCCCTCCCACTCACATTCCCTCTCTCTCCCCCTCCCTCTCACCTTCCCTGTCTCTCCCTTCTTTTTACCCCTTCCTCCAACCTTCCCCCCCTCTCTCTATCCCTCCCTTTTTCCTTCTCCCCTCTCTACCACTCCCACCTTCCCTCTCTCTCTCTCCCCTCTCTTTACTCCTCCACTCTCTTATTCCTCTCCTTCCTTTTCACCTCCCTTTCATCTTCCTCTAATATAAATAATGTTCCCCATCTTTCCTCTTCTATCCTTCCCTTTCCATCTTTCCCCTTCCATCTTTCCCTTTCCACATTTCCCCTTCCATCTTTCCCTTTCCACATTCCCTTCCATGTTTCCCTCTCCACATTTCCCCTACCATCTTTCCCTTTTCATTCTTCTCTTTCAGTTTTTCCCCTTCCATTCTTCCCTTTCAGTCTTTCCCCTTCCATCTTTCCCTTTTCATTCTTCTCTTTCAGTTTTTCCCCTTCCATTCTTCCCTTTTAGTCTTTCCCCTTCCATCTTTCAGTCACTCCATAATTTCCTTATTATTATTATTATTATTATTATTATTATTATTATTATTATTAATTATTATTATTATTATTATTAAAGCTGTCTTCCACCGAGGTAGGGTCTTCCAGAAAAGAAAAAGCACATCCACCATCATTCACTTTATTACTCTCCTGTCAGAAGGATGCTAATCACAGTTCAGATGACTCTGAACCGCATCGTCCCCACTCCTCCTTCAGAGTGCAGGCACTGTACTTCCCACCTTCAAGATTCAAGTGCGGCTAACCGGTTTTCCCTGAATCCCTTTATAAATGTTACTTTCCTCACACTCCAACAACACTTGAAGTCATAAAAAAGCAATTTGCCTCCACTCTTATCGAACACACTCACACAAGCCTGTTGGATGTCCAAGCTCCTCACATACAAAAACCCTCATTATTCCGCTTCCTCCAACCTTTCCTAAGACGACCCCCACCCCAGATTTATACCCCCTATTCATCCTATTTTTCTCATTATTATTATTATTATTATTATTGTTATTATAAATATGGAAGCGCTAAATACAGAGGGGTCATAACACACCTGGGTATTGGGGGTAGCTCCAATTTCCTGGAATAAAAGCCTCTCACCAGTATCACGCACCTCCTCTGATGGAGCCGTAACCCCCACACCCCACCCACCCCACCAGTCCCTTCTCACCCTTCAAACAGCAGCTTGACCTGACCTCAAGTTTAGGAAGGTCACTGGACAACCTAAACTCCTCCACAGTCACCTTCCCCCGCCGTACGAATTAATTATATATGAAAACTCGTGGAGAAAGTGAATTATATGAGGTAGTGATTGGAAGGGCGATGGTGATTGGAATGGTGTTGGTGATTGGAAGGATGATGGTGGTTGGATGATTTGTGGTGACTGGAAGGGTGGTGGTGAATGGAAGGTACTGATTGTATGGGGGTAATATAATGATTATATGGCCTGTAATGATTGAGAGGTGATGATTGGAAGGTGGGGTTACTGAGAAAGTGATTGGAAGGGAAGTAATGATTAAGGGGGATAGTGATTTATAGGAGGAAGAGATTGGTTAAGGCAGGTCTAAATATATTCACAACATTGGTCTAAATAATCACAACACTGGTCTAAATTTAGCCACAACATGGTCTAAATAGTCACAACACTGGTTTGGCGCTTATGCATGATCCCTTCTAACCTACATAAGAACACAAGAAAGGAACACTACAACAGGCCTACTGGCCATTGCTAGGCAAGTTCGACTCACACTCATATTGTGAACAACAAAGGGCCCAATACTTAACCCTTTGGAACACCACTTGTGACGCGTAACTATTTTGATTTCTCCCTTTTGTGCAAGCTCTGTGTTCTCTACTGATCGTGGTAACCACGCCTTGACCTAGAGAAAACTTTTCCTCCTCTTCCGTGTGCCGCTACTTTCTTCAACAATCTTAAGTGTGGAACTCTATCAAAAGCCTTACTGATTTCCATATATCGTATTCATTATCATGATCTACCGCCTCTAATCTTTACTTTTATATACCTGAAATAAATTTTTTGGATTGAACTTTGATTCCGTTACGATGTTAATTCTCTTTTGCCCAACGGAATGTTTGCTTCCCATTTTTCAGACGCTATGTGACTCCTACGGGCTTCGTACCCCTTTAAAGATATAATTTCGCCAACCATTATCATATCCCAGTAAACAGCGCAGAGTTCCTTAGCTGACGCTCCGCTGACAGCACAAACAAAAAGACATTTAGCAAACCAAACTCTGACTATTTTGTTTGTAAAAC
>NC_069440.1:17145764-17153264 GCF_026875155.1 Cherax quadricarinatus
CTTTTTTTCAGCTATAGTCAATTCTACCAGCACAGCCCCATTACACTACCAAACCACACCCCAATGACACCACTGTTAGTCACTCACCACAGCCACACAACCACAATAATACCAATGTTGCCACATACTCTCAGAGTGCACTCAACACAACCTCCACCACCATCCCAGTCTCCTCCCATCCCTCAACACCACCTCCACCATCATCCCAGCCTCCACCCATCCCTCAATACCACCTCCACCACCATCTTATCCTCTACCTATCACTCAACGCTACCCCTCCATCATCATCCCAGCCTCCACCCATCACTCAAACACCACCACCATCCCAGCCTCCACCCATCACTCAACACCACCTCCACCACCATCCCAGCCTCCACCTATCCCTGAACACTACCATCTTAGCCTTCACTCAGCTTCCACCCACCACCATCCCAGCCTCCACCCATCCATAACCACCCACATTAAATCCCCCAACTTCTAAAAACATTTACACCAACCCATCTCATCCACTCTCACGCACATCTTAACACTGAATCTCCCCTCTCTTCCCCTCTCCCTCCCTCTCTCTCCTCTCCCTCTCTTTATTACCCTCGGAAACATGTGCTTTATTGAGGACAAGGCTCATTTTGCTGCCTGCTCCGGCTTCACACCCTGAACTGCTGGTTTTAATCAAGGGTCGTGGCTCGGATCCCTCAAGGGAGGTGTTGGGGCTTCCTCAACCCCTCCCCCTCCCCGCCAATTGTTGGGGGAGGTGAGTGGTTTATTTATGAAAAAAAAAAAATATATAACATTGTGCTGCTGCCCAATTCTCTATGATAGTGTGAAGAAAAGGTTTGTGTTCCTTGGTTTATTCCATCGTGACGACGGTCTTCATACAAGCCCCCCAATGGAAATAAGTAACTTTGCCCGATTTTTTTTTTTTTTTGGGGGGGGGGGGAGTTTTATCCTAGATAATTTACACATACGTTACTACGCAAAACAACCACAGGGGGAGTTGAATGATAGCTCAGGTCTTTCGTATTTCAATAACGCACTCAGGCTTATAAATTTCGAAATTAAGAGGAAGTCCAACCGGTTTTGAACGAATCGCTGGGCTGCCTCTCTTTCGCTTGTAAGCCCCTTTAGATATTTAATTTTAACACGAAAACCTGAGCATCATTCAAACCCCCCATGATTGTTTTCATCTGTATCCTTTTTGTGATTATTGCTATTTTCATATATGATATTGTATTTTTTGTGACCCTACTAAATAAACTTACAAGTTGTTGAAATTATCAAAATGGGGTGGGAGAGTGGGGGGTTGGGAGGTGGGAGGAGGGGTTGGAGTGAGGGGTTTTAAAGAGGGGGGGAGGGAAATGTGTTGAAGATGGTTAATAGAGAAAGGATGATGAATATTAAAGGAAAACGAAAATAATGAAAAGGAGAGAGGAAGAGGCAAGGGGGAAAAGGGGCAGAAAGATAAGTGGAGGAAAGTGAGATAAAATAGAAGAGGGAGCGGTTAGAGAGAGAGGGGAAGGGAGAGTGCTGTCAAGATGAAGGGAGAGAAAGAATGAGGAAGAGGAGGAGAGGAGAGTGAAAAGGTGAAGAGGAAGGAGAGGTGGGAAAGGGAGGGTGAGAAGGTTGAGGGAGAAAGGAGGGAAGGAAGAAGAGGAGAAGGCAGGGGAAGTAGGGAGAGAGAGGGGTGGGGAGATAGGGTGTGAAGGAGAGAGGAGGAAAAGGAGAAGGAGAGTGAGGGAGGGGAGAGAGGAGGGTGAGGGTAAGAGAGAGAGGAGGGTGAGGAAAGAGAGAGAGGAGGGTGAGGGAAGAGAGAGAGGGTGAGGGTAAGGGGAGAGAGGAGGGTGAGGGTAAGAGAGAGAGGAGGGTGAGGGTAAGAGAGGGGAGGAGGGTGAGGTAAGAGAGAGAGGAGGGTGAGGGTAAGAGAGAGAGGAGGGTGAGGGAAAGAGAGAGAGGAGGTGAGGGTAAGGAGAGAGAGGGGTGAGGGTAAGAGAGAGAGGAGGGTGAGGGTAAGAGAGAGAGGAGGGTGAGGGTAAGAGAGAGAGGAGGGTGAGGGTAAGAGAGAGAGGAGGGTGAGGGAGAGAGGGCAGAGGAGGAAGGGTTAGTGCACCATGAAATCTGTTTTAGTGTTGATTGTTGTAACATTATTGAAATCCGTAGCTCACTGCTCCCTGGTATACTCTCTTGTGTACCCTTGTGTATTCTTCCTTATGTACCCTCTCGTGTAATGTTGTGTGTTCTTCGTGTACTCTCCTGTATATTCTTCCTCGTGTACTCTCTTGTGTACTCAATTATGAACCATCTCGGGTGCTCTTTTGCATTCTTGTGTACTTTCTTTTGAAGTCTTGTGCACTCTTGTCTATTCTTGTGTACTGTCTTTTGTGTACTCTTTTTATACTCTTATGCATTTATTTGTGTACTATTTTGTGAACTGTTATGCACTCTCTCGTATAGTTTCTTGTGCATTCTCTTGTGTACTCTTTTCTGTACTCTATTGCGCCTGTCTCTTACGTATTGTCTTGTGTACTCTTTTAGCTCTGTTGTGCCTCTTGTGTATTCTCTTGTGTACTCTTATGTGTATTGTCTTATGTACTCTTCTTGCTTCAAATATTTGATGGTTTTGATGCACTCAAACACGAAGAACTATTTGAAATGCAAAATAAGCTCGTAACTCAAAACAGTGGAGTGAAAATTCGAGGTAGAAGTTGCATCACGAACGTATGCACGGTTGTTTTTGCAAGGAAAGTTATAGAATAGAAGAAACTACCAGCTGTACAACACATTGCATGCACAGAATTCGACACGTTACTACACTGGGACAGATTGAAATCAATGTATTGCAGATGTTCATCAACTGCATCAATACGATCAGTTGACAACGAACCAATCAATGGTAGAAGAAAGTTGTGTAAGCCAAGCATTGGTGCACAGTTAAGTAATAAGTGTAGTTACCTTAGAAATAATATTTAAGTAGAGGTATACCTGGAGTTTACCTGGAGAGAGTTCCGGGGGTCAACGCCCCCCCGGCCCGGTCTGTGACCAGGCCTCCTTAGGTCAGTGTCCCAGGATGCGACCCACACCAGTCGACTAACACCCAGGTACCCATTTTACTGATGGGGAACATAGACAACAGGTGGAAAGAAACACGTCCAATGTTTCTACTCTGGCTGGGAATCGAACCCAGGCCCTCACCGTGTGAAGCGAGAGCGTTAACCACCAGGCCACCAGAGCCAGAGGTAGCCCAAACCTTTCATATAATTCTGTTTTCGTAAATTCCATCCTATTTTCAAGTATGGTATAGGGTATTTCTCCACCTGTTTTCATGCATGCAGTGGCCAGGGGGGGGGAGTCCAGGTGGGGAGAGAGCCTTATGCTTTACTATCTTTGCCTCAAACACTTAAATAATACTACACGATCGTCCATAGTCTAGACAGAAACAGTTCTCAGCATGTAGCCTCGGTGTGTACTAAAGTACTCCGCAATGTGCCTTTCTCATGGACGCTTTCTTGTACTTTATCCTGTATACTATATCTTATGTACTGCCTTGTGTACTCTTCTGTTTGCTCTCTTGTGTACTCTTCTGTTTTCTCTCTTGTGTACTCCTGTATACTCTGTGTACCTTCCTGCATACTCTTTCTTATGTAATCTTTGACCCTGAGTAATTATTGACCTTGTGTAAGGAACGAGTTTGTCTTCTGCTTCTTATTTTAAAGTGGCTCAGTTGGCAGCGCACTGAGTGTCCGTGGTACAGTCCCTGGCACGGGGACTGGTGTGGGTCGCGTCCTGGGCAACAAGATTAAAGGACCCCAGTAGAAATAAGATTGACTTTATTAGTTTATCCTGGGTGGCTAACCCTCCCCCGGGTTAAAAATCCCAACAAAATATTATCTTAAGCCTCACATCAACGTTCAGTCTTCTTCGTAGCTCGTGGACATAATAGCATCTGTGGGGTGACGCACCCGTGACGTTGTTACAGATAACGTTATAGCAACATTCAGCTTCTGAGTGTTTCCTGCAAATTCATCCCCATATGTTTGCTGTTATTGAAAATGAAACTGTTAAAATTAAAATTAACTTAGCAGTCAAATTAACGCAAAGTTTAATGAGATAAATAAAGTCAATTGGAGGAGGTAGTAGAGTGAAGTCGTAGTTGACTTTGCGGCGGAGTTAATGCTTAGCGTAGAGGGACTATTGTAAATAAGGGGTGACCTCAAGACTGCCGAGTTTCTTATTAAACTACGGTACGAGTGGGGATTGAACTCGCGGCAAGTGAATCGTAAAACTTCAGGCCAGCGCGTAAGCCATTGGGCTAGCTGGCTACAATAAGATTCATCCAACTATATATTTATACATACGAGTTCAATCCCCACCCGTACGGTGGTTTGTTTGCAGTCATGTCATTAGGATTTCGTGAGTCGAGTTTCTTATTCCTGACAGGAAGGTCTTTGATGCAGTCGAATAAATCACCAGTGTGTTTAAGATGTGTGTGACTGATAGTCCCTAAGAGACCAAAAAGGCATCTTTCCACTAATAGTATACAATACCAACAAGATGAGCAATTTGACACTTATACATCACCTGGGTTCCATGTGTCCAATTCATCTGTCTAGAAAAGTGTTTGGTTGGAACACCGGCTAGAGTATGTGGTGCACTGTCCATACCAGGCATGATGAATTTCATAGGTAAGATGTGTGTGTGGATTTTTGGTACATGTGTGTGAGTGTGTTTCTGGTAGTCCTTACATGTGTGTGGGTGTGCGGGTTTTTTGTTGCTCGGAATGAGATACAGCAGTGTCTTGCCTTCCTTAGTGCGGTTGAGGACTCTGCTAGCTTTCAAATAATTTTTTTAGGGTGTCGTACTGGTGTGTGTGTTGACGTGTTCGTTAGTGGTCGGGTCGGTAAGATCATTTTTTGAAGTGGTTGCCCATTTTTATCAGGTCGACTCCATCTCCTTGCTGTGACGAGTGTGCTAGGGTCCTTAGCGGAGTTGTAATATTAAACCAAAGCGGCTACGACTCTGAAATGAAGACACCTTGGTTGTAGTCATAGTAGTCGTAGTAGTGTTAGTGTAGGCAGTAGTAGTAAAAGTATTAGTTGCTAATAGTTCTCAACCATCGAGACTCCGGAGTTGTTTGGAGGGCCAGTAGGCCTATTGCAATGTTTATAATGCAATTGACATGCTCAGAATTAGTATATTTTATTGAGGAAGCATTTCCTAACACATTTCGCTACAAATGGCTTCATCAGTCCTGAGGATTGATGAAATCATTTGTGGCGAAACCTCTTATTAAAATATCCTAATATAGCCCAATGTGACTTGTGTCACATATGTCGCTATTTTATGCCATATCATCCCCACTGTAGTACTCATCAAATGTTTGATAGCAATAATGGTGGTATAAACCTTGGTAATAAATACCGACAAGTTGGTTTAGAAAGACACGTAAGCAAACACTATAACATATTTGAGAGCTCTTCGCATCTCCAGCCCTTGTTTTCTAGAAGAAGAATGCACTTACATAACACAAGCCTTTACACGTCTTCAGTTCCCATCTTTCTTCATCCGAAATTGCAGACTCAAGGCACAAGCTATCCTCAACAAACCGCCCATGGAACAGCCCCCTAAACAGTTCATAGTACTCCCATGTGGCGATGTTGCCACGAATACTCGCCGGGCACTTGCTGTGAGTAACATCAACGTTTCCACCATAAACACATCATCTATCAAAGACCTCACTACGAAACGCAGCCCCACACCTCTAACTTCTACAGCAGGCGTCTACACTATCCCTTGTGGGTTCTGTCCCAAGAAATATGTAGGTGAGACAGGCAGAGATCTTGCAGTCCGCCTGAATGAGCATCGAAATGCCTCTAACAGAGACGATGTAAGGTACGCCTGTGTCCTCCACAGAGACTCCACGGGGCATTTGATGAACTGGAACGAGGCACAACTCGTTCTCACCGAACCAGACCTCAGACGCCGACGGTGCCTAGAAGCCTCACTAATCACCGTCACCGACACTATAGAACGCAACACTGGAAACTACAAAATTTCAAAAACATTGGCATACATGATACTTAAGCAGCACCAACCCAACAACACAGGAGTCACATGATTTCATCGTCTACCCGTCCTCATCATAGATAGAGGTTGTTTTGATAAGGACCTGCCTCGCATGGGCCAGTAGGCCTTCTACAGTGTTCCTCCATTCTAATGTTCTTATGACATTCCTCAGGTCACGTGCGTCACATCTCACTCTCCGCCTATATATATAATGTCTTTCTACCTCTGTATGTTAGAAGTGATCAAGGTCCCAGAACCGAAACATTTTCTAATAAATATGTTATAGTGTTTGCTTACGTGTCTTTCTAAACCAGCAATAATGGTATACAGTACCGGACAAAATAATGAGTACGATACATTTGGAACACCTGAGTATCTTTACTGCGGAGACGTTTCGTCCGCCAGTGACTTTATCAAATCAATACAGAGGTTATTTGAAGATTCTATAAACAACTCGAAGCGTCGTCATATCCTCTCTCCTATGTGCAGGGTATTTGTGTATTGTTCCAGTCACGATATTTTGTCTTTTTGTTCGTTATTCGAAGATGTTGAAACTGGTGACACCTTAAGACATCCAGGTATTGCATATATATCTTAGTCGTCATCTCTAATGTTTGCGCTTCTACTTGCGATGACATCTCTCGCCACCAGATATTATCTAGCAGATCAATGCGACACTTGGTATCTTTATTGTGAAAGCTTTTCGCCAACCAGTGGCTTTATCAGTCCAGTACAGTGAAAATCAAAGGCAAATGTGAAGAGGGAGCTTGAGGTAAACAGTCCCTCAGCCTTGAGATGTTGTGTTCAGCCCATCAGTCTTGAGGTAAACAGTCCCTCAGCCTTGAAATGATGTGTTCAGCCCATCAGTTTTTCTATAACAGTGATCTAGCAGACTTGAAAAAGCCTGTTAGGTAAAAAGACACAAGTGTAAATATTGCTACAGTTTATTGTGGCAACGTTTCGCTTTCTAGGAGCTTTGTCAAGCCGTTACGTAACGGCCTTGTCAAGCCGTTATGTATCGTTACGGCTTCACAAAGCTCCTGGAGAGCGAAACGTTGCCACAATAAAATGTCGCATTAGTTGTATTTGTGTCCTTTTATTTAACTTATTGTCGGTAATTTTATCAACATTATTGCGAAACGTCATCTGAATACATTTCCAGGTACTGCTCTTGTGTCTTTATCAACTGCAGCTGGTTGGTATTCCCTGTACCATTACTAGTACACTCCACATGTACATGTATGGTATACAATACGAACAAGATGAAGAATTAGATACATGTGTAATATCTGGGTATCTTTATTGTAGACGTTTCGCCATCCAATGGTTTTATCAATACAAATTCAAAGACACAATGGAAAAATAGTAGAAGTGTGTACAAAAGATTAGGTAATCAGTCCCTCTGCCTTGGAGTTGGTGAAGAGCACCGTAGTCTTGACTTCA
>NC_069440.1:17158264-17183264 GCF_026875155.1 Cherax quadricarinatus
AGAAAGGATTTAATTTTAAAATGATTCTTGCTAATTGCCATTTTACATATTGGGGCACGAATATATAAAATATATAATATATATATATTATATAATATATTATGTGGGTGTGTGGGGTGTGTTTGTTGTGTGTGGTGTGGGGTGTGTGTGTGTGTATGTTATCACCTATTGTATCCCCATTTGTGGTTGCGGGGGGGTCAGTCACAGCTCCTGGCCCCGCCTCTTCGCTGATTGCTACTGGGCCTCTCTCCCCGCCCCATGACTATCATACCCCGCCTTAAAACTATGTATGGGTTTCCCGCCTCCATACTCACTTTCTAGGCTATTCCCGCCTGACATCTATACTGAAGAAATACTTCCTAACATCCCCTTTTTTTCACTGAGTCTTCAAATTTCCAAAGTGACCTCTTGTGTCTTGTCCCTTCTCTGGAACATCCCGTCTTTTTCCCCCTTTTCTATTCCGCGCAGTATTTTATATTCTTTTCATGTCTCCCCCGACCCCCTGTCCTCCATGTCGTCAGCCATTTCCCCAAAACCCTTTTTTTCGTAGGACAACCCCGTAGCTCGGGGCTAGCCCTTTTTGCAACCTTTTTACTTTCTCTAATTTCTTGACTGCTTGACTAGGGGTGGATTCCAAACTGGGGCGCATACCCAGTAGGGCCTGACATAAAGGTAAACAGAGTCTTAAACGAATCCTTACGAGTATCGGGAAAGCTATCCGTAGGTTTGCCCGGGGGCCCAAAGCGCAGCAGTTTTTCTATTGATGTGCGCCTCAGGAGATATGCTCGGGTTAACCACCCCCAGGGGTTTTTTTCCCTTTAGTGGGGTTTTCAGTCTTTGGGCCCTCTTATTTGGGGTTTTGCGGTCTTCTTGCCCTTCCCCAATCTCATACTTTGCATTTGGCAGGGTTAAATTTTAAGACCCGTTGCTGGACCCGGCTTGTACCTGTCCAGGGGCTCTTTGTAGTCCGCCTGACCCATCCGATTTGATTCTTCTCATTAACTTCGCACATCTCAAACAAGGACCTTCTATCTATCCCTTCATTTTTTCGTTCACATATCCAGAACACACAGGTCCCGGACTGACCCCTTGGAACCCCCTTTTCACAGGCGCCCCCTCTGACACCTCGTCGCTACCATGACTCTTTTGCCTCCCACAGGGTTTTTCTGATCCTTGCAGTGCCTTTCCCCGTTTTGTTGCCTGATCCTTAGCTTTTCAGAACCTCTTTGAGGGGAACGTGTCGAAGGGCCTTTTTGCAGCCAAAAATATCAGTCGTCCACCCTCTCTCCTCTTGTCTTACTTCTGTCACCTTGTCATAAAACTCTAGTAGGTTGTGACACAGATTTTCCTTCCCCGAAACCGTGCTGGGTTTTCAATTATACACTTGTTTTTTTTAGTGCCCCACCACCTCCTCCCGATGATCTTCTCCATACCTTGCATACTATACACGTTATGATACAGGCTTATTTTTTGCCTCATGTCTGTCTCCCTTTTTAAAAAATTGGGGCTCATTTGCCATTTCCATACCCCAGGGGGTTTCCCAGTTTCAAGTAGTGTTGAAGATCTTTGTTAATGGCCACACAATATCTCTGCTCCCCTTTAAGGACCCATGGAGAGATTTGTCTGGCCACCGCCTTTAGTGTCAAATTCGCAAGCAGCTTTTTACCTCCCCCTTTGGTTTTTATTCCCATCCAGCACTTTCGGGGGGGCCCCCCTGTTCTGATTTCCGGAGTCCTACTGGGTGTGTGTGGGTTTTGTGTGTGTGGTGTGTGTGGTGTGTGGGGGTGTGTTTGTTGTTGTTGGTGTGTGTGTGTGGTGTGTGTGTGGTTGTGTTGGTTGTTGTGTGTGTTGTGTTGTTGTTGTCTTTTTTTTGGTGGGGGGTCCGTGTGGTCTGGGGGGGGTGGGCTTTTGTCCCCCGTCCCCCCCTTTTGCGGCCCCTTAAAAAATGGGGCTTAAAAACTTTCCTTAACGGGATGTTTAAATTTGTTATGCTTTTTTTTCGGGCCAGCTTTCTTAACAAATAAAGGTGGTGGGGTTTTCCTTTTTTTAATTCCTTAACCCGGGTGGAAAAAAGTTAAATTTATTTTTTAATAGGGTTTTTAAAAAAAAAATTAATTTATTAATTAAAAAATATTAAAAAATATTTTAATATTTATTAAATTAATTAATTTTAAACAATATGTTATGTTTATAGCCTAAAATAATATTTTTTATAATATATTTAATTATTATTTATTATTATATTTTAAAAATTTTTATATATAATTTTTTTCCAAAAGGGTTTCCATTTTTTGATTTTAAAAAAAACTTAATTTTTTACAATTTTTTAGAATTTTTCTTAATTATTTTCTTTTGTTCTTTTTTTTATTTTAATTTTCCCACCCCCCCATTTTAATTTCCCAAAAGGTTTTTTTTACCTTTCTTTGATTTTTAAAGGGGGAAACTTTTTAATTAATTTTCCCCCCTTTCTTTAATATTTTTAAGCAGGAAATTAAAAATTTCCCCCTTTTTTTCCTTTTTTTATATTTTTTATTTAAAAATTTACCCAAATTTCCCATAAAACTTTTCTGAGGTGGTTTTTTTTTAATCAAAACCCCGGGGTTCCAATAGTATAAAATTGGGTAACCTTGGGTCTTTATTAATTATACTTCTTGATGTGAAGCCAAGAAGCTATTCGTGTATTACGAAGACTTGTTCACTGTTGTCTTGGCTGCAGAGTTCTACTGGTCTGAAGTCATCTTCACACTGAAGTTGATTAGCTTCAATATTATTTAGATTATATGTGCTATCTTTGTTTTTTCTCCCAGGATTAGAGCAGATCCTGGCAGATCCTGCTCATATCCACCTATACCACTTATACCTGGCCAACCTAATTTTAAAGTTGCTCAAATTATAGTTTTAGTGACGTTAAACTGAAGTTTGTTCCACTTACCCACAACTCTGTTGCCAAGCTAGTGCTTACCTATATCATTTATAAACTTAAATTTGTCCAACTTGAGCCCTCTGTTGCTAGTCCTGTCTTAGATATTTTCAGTACCTTATTTAGATCTCCTTTATATATGCTTGTTTTCCATTTATACACCTCAGTCATGTCCTATACACAAATAACCCATACATCGGAGAGAGGAGCTTATGAGGACGATTCGGTCCGACTTGGACCATTTACAAATTCACACTCTAATTCTACTCCCGTCTAGAGAGTACCAATTCAGTGCCCTCTACTTACCCTCATAGGAAAGACTTTCGATGCAAGAGATCTGCTTCGTTATTATTTTGTATGTTTTCCAACGCATTCATGACCATTAATAATAGCTCCTGGAGAGCGAAACGTTGCCACAATAAATATGTCGCATTAGATACACATGTATCCTTATACCTAACAACAATATGGAGACCAGAACTGAGCTGCGCAATCTAAATGAGGCCCAGCCAGTTATATATAAAGTTGAACTATAACCTGAGGACTCCTATTATTTTTACCTTTTGATATGAAGCAAAGAATTCTATTAGCTTTATTGCGAACACGTAATGCTCTGTTTTCTTGGTTTTAGGTTACCTCTAACTAGAGCTCCTAAATCTTTTTCGCATTCAGTTTGATTACATTTGTTCACGTTGACCTGCGTCTGCCACTTTTCGGAACGCAGCGTCAAATTAGGTCTTGATAAGGACCTGCCTTGTATGGGCCAGTAGGCCTTCTGCAATGTTCCTCCATTCTTATGTTCTTAAATTATTTAAATCACGGCTGGACGAAGCTCCTGGAGTGCGAAACGTTGTCACGATTAAATGTTGCAATAATACACTTGTGTACTTTTACCGATCATATTTAAATACTCCTCCTTGTAGGTGCCTAGTATCGTCAGAACTTATTTGAACGCCTAGTTTTGTGTCCTGGGAGAGTTCGCTCGTTTATTCTCTCTTACGGAGAGTGCCCAAGCAAGTAGAATTATCTTCAAAATTTTATCACGGTAACAATTTATCTTATGGGCTGATAAATACAATCACATGGTTTTATAAATATAATCATACGAATTGATGAGCATAATCATGTGAATTGATAAATGCAATCAGGTGAGCTAACCTAGTATGCGGGTTTTTTTTTAGCGTTGTGCAAGACACGAACTTATCAACCTAACTTATCGCTGCCCAAGTTTACGTAGTAAATTATAGAGTAATGCTACTTAGCCATTTTAAAGTCCTAAGAGAGAGAGAGAGAGAGAGAGAGAGCGCACGCACGCACACGTTATTCACTTTTGGGTAAATAAAAGAAACAAAAAGAATAATCCGTATACTGTTGCTTTTTATCTCATTTGGTTAATTCCGCAGAACATTCGTTACTTTCGATTAAATAACGAGGATGGTAAATAACTAAGCACGAGGATTTCTGCTTTTATTTATTTAATTATTATTATTATTATTATTATTATTATTATTATTATTATTATTATTATTATTATTAATATTATTATTATTATTATTACTACTATTATTATTATTATTATTAATATTATTATTATTATTATTATTATTATTATTATTATTATTATTATTTAGGATGGGACGATACCAAATTGTTTTGTCTATGCCGATACTTGATTTTAGGCCGATACCGGTACTTTAACACATCCCTTTATTATTCTACTTATTATCATATTATTATTGCTGTTATTTTCTTTTATAATTATTATTATCATAATTATCAGATTATTATTACCATGATTATTATTATTTTATTGTTATTTTTCCATTATTATTATTATTATTCTATTATTATTATTATTAGAATTATCTATTAATATATTTATAAAACTCTTGGAGAAGCAGTAAACCCGTGAGGGTCATACAGGGTCTGGAAAACATGATGTAATCATACTTGATCGGAGGAAGGGGAGTGGGGGGGGGGAATAAATCCAGTTCCTCAGAACAAGAGTTTTTCATCGGCATGGAGGCTTCAAAACCTCCTTTCGTCGTTTCGTTGTTATCCGTTATCGGATGCGCCCAGAGTAACGTTTCGCGTTATCTGATTCACCGTCACGTGGTAAGTGTCATCAGAGCCGTAATTGAGTGGTGATTACATTATCGCGTCCGTGAGTATTTGCTGATTACATTATTATATCCTTAATTACGAGCTGATTACATTATTATATCCTTAATTACAAGCTGATTACGTTATCGAATACTTAATTACCTTATTCAAACCGCAATAATTTGGCTAATTACACTGTGAAATATGTAAATTACCTTATCCGTCCGTATTAATGTGGCTAATTACTTTAAGAAATACGTAATAAGATGCTAGTTACGTTATCAAATGCTCAGTAATGTGGATATAATTACTTTATGAAATACGTAATAAAGTGCTAAGTACGTTATCAAATGCTCAATAATGTGGATAATTGCGTTGTGGCGCTGATTATGTTATTGACTGTGTTGTCAAATAATTACGTTATCAATAATCATGTGTTAATTACGGTAAAAAAAAATCCCGCATTACATTATGAAATCCGTAATATGCTAAATACTTATAAAACCCACACTCATGTGCAAACAGCAAAATCAAATCCGTAATTCATAATTATATTATCCATGATTTTCCCCGTGCTAAAAAAAAATCGTATGTAAATATATATATATATATATATATATATTATATATTATATATATATATTATATATTAATTATATATATATATATATTTATATATATATATATATAGATAGATATATATAGATTTTATTATTAACACGCTGGCCGATTCCCACCAAGGCAGGGTGGCCCGAAAAAGAAAAACTTTCACCATCATTCACCCCATCACTGTGTTGCCAGAAGGGTGCTTTACACTACATATATATATATATATATATATATATATATATATATATATATATATATATATTTATATATATATATATATAAATATATAAATATAGTATTATATATATATATATAAGTATATATATATATATATAGTATTATATAATTATATATATTATATATATATATAAAAATATATATATATATATATATATATATAAAATATATATATATTATATTATATATATATATATATATATATATATATATAATATAAATATATATATATTATTATATATATATATATTAATATATATATATATATATATTATATATATATATATATAATATATATATATATATATGCAAAACAACCACTGTGAAAGAATAGGAAATTCCAAGCGCTTTCGTGACTACTCACATTATCCTTGATAATGTGAGTAGTCACGAAAGCGTTTGGAATTTCTCTATTCTTTCACAGTGGTTGTTTTGCATATTCTGAAATCACCTGTTTACTGTGATCTTATTGCATATCTCTCTCTCTCTCTCTCTCTCTCTCTCTCTAATATATATATTATATATTATATATTTATTATATATATTATATATATATATATATATATATATATCGAATTATTCTGGGACGGGGATTTTCGGGGGGCAGTGACCCTCCAGGTTTCACTTAACTGATTATTAGCGTCAGTATTATATTCTGAAGTCAGTTCTAAACCCGTATGTGTCTGCTACATGTGTATGTGGACATGTGTGTAAACTGGTATGAACGTTTCAACGCGTTTCGAATGGTGTAAACATTTCAACACGTTTCGACCGGTGTAAACATTTCAACACGTTTCGACTGGTGTAAACATTTCAACACGTTTCGACTGGTGTAAACGTTTCATCACTTCACATGAACCTTCTCAGAACCCCTGAAACACTGACTTGTTTTACACTGTCGATAAAATATATCTGAGAGACGTTCAGTGTGTACCTGCCCGCCAACCTTTTGCAGCCCTCCTTCCCTTAACCCCTAACACCTTATCGTACCCCTTCACCCTTGAGCCTCACATATCCCTTTCAACCTAACCCCTCACCATTATCTTTTAGCCTAACCTCTTACCGTACCCCTTCAGCGTGTACTCCTTCAGCCTAACCTCTCACAGAACCCTTCAGGCTAACCTCTCACGGAACCCTTCAGGCTAACCTCTCACGGAACCCTTCAGGCTAACCTCTCACCGTACTCTTTCAGCCTAACCTCTCGCATTAACCCCTCACCCTGACCCCTCATCCTGATCCTTCACCCCTAACATCTCACCCTCGATTCCGTGCCCCTTCATTTTAACCCCTCACCCTACCTCTTCTGCCATTCCCCTCATCCCTAACACCACACCCCAACCCCTCACCTCCCTACATATGCATCTGCTAATCTCCCCTCACTATTAAAAACCACCAACCATATTGACCCCAACAAACGAAACTATCGGCGAGGGGAAAAAGCCGAAAGAACAGGCTAAACCACTCGGTTAGTTGGAGCCGGAATTCCCAATGGGTTAACGTGCGTATTTCACCCCTAACAGCTTCGGGTGGTTGCCCGGGTGAGGCCCGATCGTCTCTCGGGCGGATAAAATCAAGAGAGGGGAGAGAGGGGAGACCCTGAGCCCTGACACTCAGAGGGGAAAAACAAGTGACAATCGGTCGTTCATTGTTGTCGAAGTAGTTAGCCTGTTACGGCATTCCGGAGTCCAGCGGCTTTATTTGTACAGATTTACAGGAGAGAGAGAGAGAGAGAGAGAATGAGAACGAAAGTGAACTGGAGAAGTACCAGTGTGAATGCTCTATAGAAAGTTATCCTTTACTTAGCTTTTAGTGTAATATAAACACACGCACACAAACACACACACACACACACACACACACACACACACACACACACACACACACACACACACACACACACACACACACACACACACACACTGTGGTAACCCAGACCTGGTGTGAGCAGCTCTTGGCTAACCTGGAGATCAGCATCAAAGTTACTCGAGCGGAAGTTGATCCCGGGGAGGAGGAGGAGGAGGAGGACAGAAAGGGAGGAAGAGGAGTCTTATAGCTCTCCTGTGCCCCCTCACACCATCAACGGGAGGCAGCGAGGAAGGACAATCTCTCTCTCTCTCTCTCTCTCTCTCTCTCTCTTCTCTCTCTCTCTCTCTCTCTCTCTCTCTGGTGTTTGAAGTGCCACTTCTAATGCTTTTTTCCCTTTAATCATTACCCACGTAAAACATATATTTCCACCTACTTGTTACTGTTAGTTATTTACAAGCCTGTAATAACTTCTCCTTGTATTACTTCTTCATTCGCAAATTCCGTTTCAAAAAAAAAAATCCTTCTTAAATGCATTAAATATTTTCAGTGCACATCAGACTTGGCAAATTATAACTGTGTAAAGCTATATATAACTGTATATAAGTTTATTTTTACAATTTACTGAGTTACTTAGACCGAATGAGCAAATTCTTTAAATGAGTTAAGTGAATAATCTAAGATTTATGTGGCAGATTTTCTAGATGCTGTGAGTAAATAGTTACTCAGACTAATTGGAGTTTGTATGATAACTTTTCGATGTTTCCTGTTAAGCAAATTCTCTAGATTCTTTAGGTAAATAATTTGGCTTTATTTGTTAAATTATGCAGATGTTTTCCGTTAATAATCTAAATATATTTGGTAAATTATCAAGGTGTTCTAACTAAATAATCACTCCAACCTATTAGAGTTTATATGATAGATTTTCTCTATCTCCATCTTAGTGAGTACTGGTGACATTTAGATACGTGTTTGTGTGTATGTAAGTGTTTATATATATGGTTTTATGCATGTACACCCATGGCTGTGTTCTTTGTGTGTGTGTGTGTGTGTGTGTGTGTGTGTGTGTGTGTGTGTGATTTCTAATTTTATATTAAAATAGCAGAGCACTTCTTTGATTGTTATTATTATTATTATTATTATTATTATTATTATTATTATTATTATTATTATATTATTATGTTGTTGTTACTGTTTTTTTCCCATGATGCGACCCACAACAGTCGATGAACATCGAGTTATCTATTTGCTGCTAGATGCATTGGGAGGCAGGTGTAAAGGAGACTAGCCCATTAACTAGAAATGTCCAAGATCGAATCCGGCAACTTTTCATTGTGTACTTAACGATATTACCTCTGACCTGTTTGTCATGTTATTGAGAGAGAGAGAGAGAGAGAGAGAGAGAGAGAGAGAGAGAGAGAGAGAGAGAGAGAGAGAGAGAGAGAGAGAGAGAGGAGAGAGAGAGGAGGAGAGAGAGAGGAAGAGAGAGAGAGAGAGAGAGAGAGAGAGAGAGAGAGAGAGGAGAGAGAGAATACTAAACATGGGTCACTGGTGCCTTCACCATTTATTTTGTCCTCCCTTTCTTACTTTTTTCCTCTCCCCTTACCTCTATCTCCATATATTACCCCTCTTCCACCCTTTTCCTACTTTCTCTTCTCTCCAGCTCCTATTTTTCTTTTCCCCCTCTTAGTCTTCCCCCCCTCCCTTTTTTATCCCCTTCTTTCTCTCTCTCGTTCCCTCCCGTCTTCCCACCCTCCCTGACCCCACCTTCTCGGGTCGGCATCCACACACGGTTCACTCACTCGAAAAGAAAATGTAATTGACTAGGACCGCCTCAAAGAATTTCAATGAAATCAGGATTCCTGTGTTATTTTGGAAGAATGCTGCCTCTCTCTCTCTCTCTCTCTCTCTCTCTCTCTCTCTCTCTCTCTCTCTCTCTCTCTCTCTCTCTCTCTCTCTCTCTTTTTGCCCGTGTTGTTGTTGCTGCTGCGAGTGTAGACGGAGGATCGAGGTTCAAACACTCCTTGGTTTAACTCGTGTCAGTTGATCCAAATGGAGTCCTGCCGCACCATAGTGCTTATTGGGACAACTTTTCATTCTGTGTAGAGCTTTACCAGGTATGTGACTTGATAAAGCTTTGCGCAGAGCGAAAAGTTGTCTCAGTTAAAGCTTCTTCTGCAACATGTGTCTTTTTGCATTGTTGTTAAGAATGTTGAAAGCCTTGTGTGTGTTGTGTGTGTGGTGTGTGTGTTGTGTTTTGTAGTGGTGTGTTACTTGATGAGCTTGGTTTTTATACAAGCTTTTCAAAGTAAAATAGCGAGTGTTATATATGTGAGCTTGGCAGATGCCTAGTGGGCATAGCAGATGTCTTTTGGGCTTGGCTGACCTATCTCCAGCTACCGTCTTCCCTTACCATCACTACAGCGCCGCCTTAAATCACCAGGAAAATTGACTCTCCACTCTAACTTATACAGAGGAATTTATTCTGGTAATGTGCAATGGAGGGGGGTTGGGGTGTGAGGTTTGTGGGAGTGTTGGTGGGTGTGTGTGAGGTGTGTTGGTAGGAGGGGAGGTGTGTTGGTGGGGGTGTGTGAGGTATGATGTAGTGTTGGTAGGGGGTGAGGTGTTTTGGTGGGGTGTGTGAGGTGTTTTGTAGTGTTGGTTGGGGGTGAGGTGTGTTGTGGGTGTGTGGTGTGTTAATGTAGGGGTGGTTGTTAGTGGGAACACACACACACCACACACACACACACACACACCACACACACACAACACACACACAACATCACACACAGACACACACACACACACACACAACCACACACACACAAACACACACACACACAAACACCACACAACAAACACACACACACACACACACACACACACACAACACATTGTTTTTGCATATTGAAAGATTTTTTCATTGACAAAGATGTAAAAGAAATATTTTCGTCTTAATGTAACTTAGAAACAACAACTAAGGTAATTTTTCAAGTCAGATTTACTGATATATCATAGATCAGTTTAAATTTATTTAATATAATCAGTGATTGTATATATGTATATATATATATATATATATATATATATATATATATATATATATATATATATATATATATATATTTTATATATATTTATATATATATTTCATTTACGTTGTGTATGTACATTTTACTTCTATTGTATAAATGATTTAGAAAACCAACGAGTTGATGACCGTGACACTTGCGCAACATTTAGCAATGTTTATTGTTGAAACGTTTTACCAGCCAGTGGCATCATCAGTACTATAGAGAGAAAGACCGTGGAAGACGATACGATGAGTTTTAAGGTAATCAGTCCCTCGGGCTGGAGATGTGTGCAGTCCATCAGTCTTGATAAAAGTACAGCATATGTGTGGAGAAGTGACTTACGTACTGCAGACAGGTTAGGTGAAGCAGTTGGAGGCGGTCTCGCCAGTGAAAAAAAAAATTCATTAATGGAAATAGGTCATGTTTATAGGTTAGGCAAACAATGAAAAATTCCCTGTACTAAGATCCCAAGATCTTCAACGTTTGCCTAACCTATAGTCATGACCTATTTCCACTAGTGGATATTTTTCACTGGTGACGCCGCCTCCAACTGCTTCACCTCACCTGTCTGCAGTATACAAGGCACTTCTCCGCATATATGCTGTACTTTTATCAAGACTAATGGACTGCATACATCTCCAGGCTGAGGGACTGATTACCTTGAAACTCCTTCTCATCTTCCACTGTTCTTCTCTGTTTTGCACTGAAGAAGCCACTGACTGGCGAAACGTTTCCACAATAAAGATAACCCAGTGTTGCACAAGTGTCACATTCATCAACGTTTTACTTCGCTTCAGTAACTTAACGCGCAGATATACATCAAATTAATTTTATTTTCCCTCAGTGGCAACAAGTGCGATTTATTTCCCTTAATGGGAACAACAGGTGCGATTTATTTCCCTTAATGGGAACAACAGGTGTGATCTATTTTCCTCACTGGCAACAACTGGTGCGATTTATTTTCCTCAACAGGAACAACAGGTGTGATCTATTTTCCTCATTGGCAACAACTGGTGCGATTTATTTTCCTCAACAGGAACAGCAGTGTTGATTATTCCTCACTGGCAACATGGTGCGTTTATTTCCTTTATTAAAAGAAAGTCATTAACTGGTATGAACTGGCAAGCTGAGTCTCTTTTGCACGACTGGCCAGTTAACAGTCACACGGGTGTCCAAATTAGCCTAGTACACGGGTGTCCAAATTAGCCTAGTACACGGGTGTCCAAATTAGCCTAGTACACGGGTGTCCAAATTAGCCTAGTACACGGGTGTCCAAATTAGCCTTAGACACGGGTGTCCAAATTAGCCAAGTACAAGGGTGTCCAAATTAGCTTAGTACACGGATGTCCAAATTAGCCTTGTACACGGATGTCCAAATTAGCCTTGTACACGGGTGTCCAAATTAGCCTAGTACACGGGTGTCCGAATTAACCTGGTACACGGTGTCCAAATTAGCTTAGTACACGGATGTCCAAATTAGCCTTGTACACGGATGTCCAAATTAGCATGTACACGGGTGTCCGAATTAGCCTAGTACACTGGTGTCCAAATTAGCCTAGTACACGGGTGTCCGAATTAACCTAGTACACGGGCGTTCAAATTAGCCAAGTACACGGGTGTCCAATTTAGCCTACTACACAGGTTTCCAAAATAGTCTGGTACACGGGTGTGAAAATTAGACCAGTACACGGGTGTGAAAATTAGCCCAGAAAACGGGTGTGAAAAGCAACCCAGGACACGGGTGTCCAAATTAGCCTAGTACACGGGTGTCCAAATTAGCCTAGTACACGGGTGTCCAAATTAGCATAGTACACGGGTGTCCAAATTAGCCAAGTACACTGGTGTCAAAATTAGCCTAGTACACGGGTGTGGAAATTAGCCTAGTTCCCGGGTGTGCAAATTAGCCTAGTACACTGGTGTCTAAATTAGCCTAGCACACAGGTGTCTAAATTAGCCTAGTACACGGGTGTCTTAATTAGCCTATTACACGGGTGTCTAAATTAGCCTAGTACACGGGTGTCCAAATTAGCCAAGTACACTGGTGTCAAAATTAGCATAGTACACGGGTGTGCAAATTAGCCTAGTACCCGGGTGTGCAAATTAGCCTAGTACCCGGGTGTGCAAATTAGCCTAGTACACTGGTGTCTAAATTAGCCTAGTACACGGGTGTCTTAATTAGCCTAGTATCAAGGGTAATAATTAGCCTATACACGGTGTCATTATTTAATTAGCCTAGTACACGGTGTTGTCTTTTAATTTAATTAGCTAGTACACGTTCGTTGCGAAAACTCGCGAAGTAATACAAGCGCGACTACATTGAAGCCGCGCACGTGCTCCCACAGTGTGGCAGGTAAATATGTTGCCTTTACTTGTCTCACCTCATAATGACAAACGAATTAAAGGTATAATAATGATTAATAATAATAATAATATAATAATAATAATAATAATAAATAATAATTATAATAATATTACTATTTTATTAATTATAATAATATAGTCTTTTAAAATAAAATAATAATAATAATATAGTTTTTTAAAATAATAATAAAATAATAATTAACACTGACAGTAAGTCACTAATAGATAATGCTATATTTACTATATACATAACTGTACAAACACATTGAAATAATAATAGTAATAAAAATAATATAATAATAACAACAATAACCAGATTTTTTACAAATAAATACAACGGTAATAATTCTATAAAATTAATTATTATTATTAATGACAGTAATAATGATACGAAGAGTAACAACAATAATAACATTATTACCAGTAAAATAATAATTATATTAATAATGGCAAAAAATCAAATGTCATTATCGCTATCCTTATTAATGAACAGACGGTCAGATATTGTTTATTTAACAGTAAGGTTTCTAGGAAGCCTTTTATTATTGATAAAGAAATAAAGTTCGCTGATACTTGCTCACTGGGGCGCCAATCTCACCTCTACCTGCAATAACGGAGGCTTTCAACATACATATATGTACACTCATACACACACACACAAATTATATATATATATATATATATATATATATTATATATATATATATATATATAAATATATATATATATATATATATATTATATATATATATATATATATATATATATATATATATATATATATTATATATATATATATATTTATTATTATAATTTCCTTTGCTTTATTTCATGAAAAATATTTTTGTTTTATCATTATTATTATTGTTTAAAATATTATTATTGATATTATTATACTGTCAACATTATAAGTAAAAATAATTGTCTTGTGCATGTAGAATAATGTTGTGAGTTTAAAGGTAAAAAAAATTTGTCAGAACTTAGGCTGACTAAACGAGTGTCAGCGAGTGCTGTTTAGACTGTGTGTGTGTTTGGACAGTGTGTGTCGGCGAGGTCTATGTTTAGACAGTGTTTGTGTATCGGTGAGTACTATGTTGAGACAGCTTGATGCACGAGAGGCATGTTGACTGGTTGAAGTAGTAGAGAGAGGATAGTGGTCGTGGGAGTTGTGGTAAAGAGGTAGTTGGTAAAGGGCGTGGTTTAAAGAGGTTTAGTAGAAGGGGAAGTGGTTGGAAGGGGTAGTTGCTAAAGGAATAATTTACTGAAGGGGTTTTGTTTGAAAGGAATAATTGTTGAAGGGGTAGTGACTGCAAGAGCATGGTTGAAAAAATAAAACAGTGGGTGGAAGGGAGAGATGATGGGTGGGAGTAGTGGTTGCAGAGGTAGAAGTTGAATGGGATAGTAGTTAGAAAGGTTACTATTTGAAAGAATAGTGGTTAGAGAGGTAGAGGCATGAAAGCTAATAGTTGAAGGTGATAGTAGTAGAGGAATAACGTTGTAAGGGAACAAACTAGCAGGTAGCAAATGTAATCAGTGTAATGTGTGGTCATAAGTGTTGGGTGGAGCAAAGGGAAAAAAATATTGCGGTTAGGGGCGCAGGAAGCGCTAAGAAAGGGAGAGTGGTGGTTATGGTTAAGGGAAGCTGCAAGCGTTGTTAAAAAAAAAAATTCCCCTGGTTAAGGGGCGAGGAATTGTTCTGGCTGGTGGGGCAGGAATTAAAGGGAGAGGGGTTATCGTGGTTAAGGCAAGCGGGCAACGCCAAGGGGTAAAGGATTATTCAAGTTAAGGGAAGCGAGTAACGTGGACAAATAAGGATAATAATGGTTACAGCGAGCAGGAGACTCACCTGATGAAGGTCTGTCGGAGTATCTGGTACAGTAGACCCAGGCGGGCCAGTTGTTGGAGTCGTCGACGGGGACCTTAGGGTTGGCCAGGGCCTCTGGGTTCTCAGGGTACTTGTTCCCTCCGTTCTTGTGGTGCTGAGGTCTGGACCTCTGACTCAGGTCCACCGGCGATTCCGGGCTCTTGGGCGGCGTCCTTAACAGCAGTTCTGGGGTGCGGATGGTCGGCGGCTCGTTGAGTCGCGTCAAACCGAAGTCCGGCCGAAGGATGTTTTCGATGCTGAAGGGTAATGAGCGAGGACTCGGGGCGGTGGGTGGCGGGGAGTGAGGGACTTTTGACTCGTGCTGGGGTCTTGGTGAGGGCGGGGGCGGACTACGGGCGTCGTGTGTGGGCGGGGGTGGGCTACGGGCGTCGTGTGAGGGCGGGGTGGGCGGTAACGCCGGGCTGACGGGGGCAGGAGCGCCCATGACTGGAGACACTAGCGAGTTCGGCGTAGCTGTAGCGACTTGTTGCTGTCGCTCGAACTCCAGGGCCATTACGCACTCGGCACTACACCAGCTCCTGAGGGGCCTGCACAGTTCTGGGTGTCGTCCTGCGTGAGGAGACTCGCGTGTCAAACACACAACACGTCCTTACTCTCTGGGCTGACAGCCTGCTGTCACTCGGACATCTTACTACCGCCTCCTTGGCTTATATACTGACTCACGCCCCTGGGCCGCAGCCCAGCTGCTAGACTCCGCCCACCGGCCACCACGCCGCCATATGACTGACAGATGCCCCGCCTAAGCCACGCCCGTAACTACACCGACCAACCACGAGTAGCTTGGCTCACGAGGCTACGCCCAGCTCTTCCCCGTCATTGGCTAGGAAGTTGCTGCAGTGAGGGGACGCCTCCGGCTGCAAGTAATAGAGCTGTGTTGCTGATTGAGTCCCGCGTCCATAATGAAAGCTTGATACCGACAAATATCATGTGTTAATTCTTGCTGTCAACGTCTACCAGCTCCCCCACCCAATTTTATTTAAAATTCTCCCGTTGTGCTTCTGTTCTGGAGACAATGAATATAAATGGCCGATTATCATGAAGAAAACGGGAGTAGAATGTCAGCCCAGACGAGGAGGGTTGCCTAGTAATTTGAAGCCCTAGTAATTAAAGGAAGGAAGTATGATGCACTGAGAGATTCGTCTCGACGTAATTACCTGATTCCAGGTGTAGTCAGCACTGGAGGTACTTCTTAAGTGGGAGGAAATTATTAATACTGTGATATTGATTATCATGCAACTGATCAGTTTCTCTCTCTCTCTCCCTCTCTCTCTCTCCCTCTCTCTCTCTCTCCCTCTCTCTCTCTCTCCCTTTCTCTACCTCCGTCGCCCTTACTCTCTTTCTCATACTTATTATTTCTTCTACGTATATATATATATATATATATATATATATATATATATATATATATATATATATATATATATATATATATATATATTATATATATATATAATGTATGTATGTGTGTGTGATGTATGTATGTATAATCTGGTGAACACTAAACTCTTACGTATCGTGCAGCGACTATGGGATTAGATTAAATTAGCTTTGATCCCGTATAAGTGGACATTATCCACATAAAGAGAATATATAGCTCACGAAATCGTAATAACACGACTGTAAACAAACCACGGAATGGGTGAGGTTTGAACCCATGGCGAGTGAATCGTAAAACTCCAGGTCAGTCGTAATCCACTTGAGTTTTACGACTCGCTCGCCATGGATTCAAACCCCACCCGTTCCTTGATTTGGTTTGACACTATATACACTGTGATCGTCATCATTTATGGTGTTCACATATAATAAGTATACAGGGTGTTTCAAAAAGATGGACCCGATTCGAAATTGGATCCCTCACTATATCCAGATACAAACAATAACCGTTCATGGCTGATTAAGGTTTAGGTTAGGTTTGTCAGGAAACAGGACAAGTGTTTCCTAACGCGGGTAGTCTTACAATGACCTGCTGCTGGAGCTTTTGGTCATCTGACCGAGGCCTTCGTCTGGTTTACCGGTCGACCCCTTTAAAAATTATGGTTATAAGTGTAATTATCGATAGGAACTGTTTACCGGGAGTCAAGAACTGCTCTTCTAGTTCCAAGCTGCCTGCATATAGACGCGTAATGCAGAATAAACTTGCTTTTTCAACGACTTTTCGCTCAGGGTTGAGGTTTATGTTTTATCTTGTTTATTTTTTTTTATGTTAGGTAAATGGACACAGATGCAACTAATGTGACTTTTTATTATGACAGGGTTTCGCTTCCCAGTTTTGTCAAGCTGTTTCACTCCTGGAGAGCGAAACGTTGCCACAATACAATGTCACATTAGTTGCGTCTGTGTCCTTTTTGCCTAACATTTTGTGTGTAATTCTACCATTATTACGTCTTGTTTTTAGGTGACAGTGGTACACCTTAGTCAGGTGTTTGTCAAGTCTTCAGCCTTAGTCAGGTGTTTGTCAAGTCTTCAACCTTAGTCAGGTGTTTGTCAAGTCTTCATCAAAGGCTTCTCGCAGTTCACTACATTTTGACTTCAAATTTTAAAGGGTTGGACGGGTAAACCAGCGGAAGGTCTCGGTCAGATGACCAAAAGCTCCAACGCCGGGTCATCATATGACTAAGACCCGAGTCAGGGAACACTTGTCCTGTTTCTTGATCAACGTTATCCACCTGCCTTTGACTTCAAATCCGAGTCGTGTTCGAAACATCGAGTGTAATGAAGTCTCAATATTACATGATTTTCTGTCCATTATTATCATCGTTGACAGCGTTTCGTCGCGACGTTTTTCCATTATCAGTAATTCAAATTTCAAATAAATTTAATAATTATCACATTCATAGGAGAAAACTAAAACCGTAGGCGTCATGCAAGATTTTGCGGAGCTCCGATTCCTCGGATCAGGAGCCTATCTCTGACATAAGGAGGCCTGGTCACAGACCGGGCCGCGGGGGCGTTGACCCCCGGAACTCTCTCCAGGTAAACTCCAGGTAAGGGAATCTCCCCCCCCCCCCCCATCCTTTTTATGAGGACCTCGCAAACAAATTAGCGAAAACAGATGATTTTTTTTTGTGGTGCCGCAGGGGAATGTTTATTTTCTGTTTTAAGAAATGCTGTTTATTTTCATGTTTTAAGAGTTGTTTATTTCGTCTTTCAAGCAGTGTTTATTTTCACATTTTAAGTACCTTTTTATATTTTATGTTTTAAGTGCCGTTTTATATTTTATGTTTTAAGTACCATTTTATATTTTCATGTTTTAAGTCCCATTTTATATTTTATGTTTTAAGTCCCATTTTATATTTTCATGTTTTAAGTCCCATTTTATATTTTATGTTTTAAGTCCCATTTTATATTTTCATGTTTTAAGTCCCATTTTATATTTTATGTTTTAAGTCCCATTTTATATTTTCATGTTTTAAGTCCCATTTTATATTTTATGTTTTAAGTACCGTTTTATATTTTCATGTTTTAAGTCCATTTTATATTTTATGTTTTAAGTGCCGTTTTATATTTTATGTTTTAAGTCCATTTTATATTTTATGTTTTAAGTGTCGTTTTATATTTTCATGTTTAAAGTATCATTGCTTATTTTGATGTGTTTGGTAGTGTTTATTCTCATGTTATGAGCAATGTTGTGTATACCATACTGGTTACTCTCTAGTTTGTCAATACAATATAAATTAATTTATTGGGTTAAATGCAAAATGATGGTGTTAAGAGATTCAACAGCTGAGTTATCCAGACCTCCCTTGAGGTTGAGCACTGCATCAATTTGGGGGGTCTGCAAGAAGGCTGTGTCAGTAGGCTTGTATTTATTGGATGCTAGAATCACTGATCGGAGGGGAAGGACGTAACGACGTCAGTAGGACTGCACTTTTATTAGATAGTATAACCAAGGGTCTGCAGGGAGGCCTCATATCAATAAACCTTCACTTTATCGAATACCAACATCCGGGGTCAGGAGGAAGGCAGTACATTAGTAGGCCACCACTCTCATGACACTAAACTTGCTCACACTCTAAAGTGTACTTAAATGTTTGAAATAAATAGAATATGTCTAGTAAATAACAATAATATAGAGCCATGGATTATAAAAGGAATTTACTGATTACTCATCAGCCTACCTACTTGGAAGGTGTTCCGGGGATCAACGCCCCCCGATGCCCGGTCCATGACCGCTTTATAATCTAGCAACCTTGGTTTTGACTTCTAAAATAAAACGAAAGATTAATTTTCCGAATCTGCATACTGTGCTAATTCATCTGAATATATTAAGCAGTGAAAGCAGATTTGTTTTTTAAATCGACATATATTATTATTTTTTGCATATAACAACCCATACCTTCTTCGGAAAGGAAATCCTCATCTAACGCAACATTGTAATAATGTTGGTAGAATTATCGTGTTCTTTTACCTAATATAACGCAACATTATATGCACGGTGAGGTGTCTGTCACTCACTGTCAGTTTATTTAGGTTCAGATACACATAAATACAGTTACACAAATTATCATACATAGTAACAAATGTGAAAATTACTCTCCAGGATAACCCCCAAAAGAGTGACTGCGAATTTACTTCAGTCTCTGGAAAAATAAACACAAATGCGGCATAATGTGATTCTTTATTGACAACGTTTCGCCCACACAGTGGGCTTTATAAAGTCACAAAGAGATCTACTTGGGCAGAGTACATGAGTGTATATATATATATATTATATATATATTAATATATATATATATATATATATATATATATATATATATATATATATATATATATATATATATATAATGTATATATATATATGTATATATTATATTATATAATATATATGTATATATATATGTATATATATATATGTATATATATATATATATGTATATATATATATGTATATATATATATATGTATATATATATGTATATATATATATGTATATATATATGTATATATAATATATATATATAATATATATATATATATATATATATATATATATATATACATATATATATATATATATATATATATATATATATATATATATATATATATATATATATATATATATATATATATATATATATGGTGGAAAGTCAGGTATATATACTTATGTAGTGAGAAATGGTGTGGTGGTACTGACAAGATGTAGAAAATAACACGTACAGTTCAGGACTATTAGAGGGAATGTTTAACCACGAGTGACTTCTTCAGTCCTAATACAGAGATAACTATGAAACGAGTATATATAGTGGCAGAACTTAGGTGAAAGGCCGCGTGGGTAGTAGTAGTAGTAGCAGTAGCAGTAGTAGTAGTAATAGTAGTTATAGTAGTAGTAGTAGTAGCAGCAGCAGTAGTACAATTGTGGTGAGAAGGGTTGGGTTTGAGAAAGACTTTTCCTTTAATAACTGTCCTGAACTATACGTTAAGTATCTTTTTCCACATATTCACGTACTTTTTACCCAGGTAGATCAGTTTATCACTTGATAAAGCACCACTGTGTGGGCGAAACGCAGTTAATAAAGGATTACATTATACCGCATTTGTGTTTATTTTTCCATGGTGCCATTATTTTACACCTAACTTTAATCTCTGTTGCACGGATTAGATTATTCTTGACTGGCGGTGACCAGGTCACGTGCAGCCTTGACGAGCCTCGTGTAGTAGATAGGCTTGAAATCCGGTGCAGCATATTATACTTAAAGTATTTATGAGATTGTCAAGATTATTAACCACTTCGGGTTTATAGTCCTCAGCATTGATAAACGGTTTAGTGTCGATCATGTTCCTGGTGGACAAAATGGCGTCTCAGTAAAATCTGTTAAACCACATATTGTGTATTATTAATATTATTAACCACATAGACCACATATTGTATCTTACTAACAATATTAGTCACATAGACCACATATTGTGTCTAACAATGTTAACCACATATTGTGTATTATTAACAATATTAACCCCATAAACCGTATTTTGTGTTTCGTTAACATTATTAATCACGTAAACCACGTATTGTGTCTTATTAACAGTATCAGCCACATAAACCACGTGTGTCTAAAAACATTAGCCACATAGTGTCTTACAATATTAACAACATAAACCTCATATTGTGCCTAACCATCTTAACCACATAAACCACATAATGTGTCTAATAGTATTAACCGCATATTGTGTGTTATTAACATTTTTAACCACAGCCCTCCAGGAGGATGACGTTTATTTGTTAGACGTTTGTCTAAATAATTTTTTGTCTTATGTATATTTTAGTGGACACAAGTCGCGTGCTGTATACAATAGTGAGGGAAAGACGCACTTTACAGCACAAGCTTTTATTAGGACGATGTTTCGCTCTGTGTAGAATTATACACTGAGCGAAACAGTGCCGCAATAAAAAAAATGTCAACGGGTGTTATTTTCACTGTGAAAATGGGATTTATTTTTAGTAATGAGAGAGAGAGAGAGAGAGAGAGAGAGAGAGAGAGAGAGAGAGAGAGAGAGAGAGAGAGAGAGAGAGAGAGAGAGAGAGAGAGGAAAGATGATGGTGGGTGAGGAAGACAAAGTCCTGGGTAGCCGCAAGCCCTGTAGTCAGGCTAGGCGTGGTGGATGTGTTTCTGCTGACCAGCTGGTATCGTCCTTCACTCACCTCTACCACTTTGGTCAGATGACCAAAAGCTCCAGCGGCGGGTCATCATATGGCTAAGACCGTGTCAGGAAATACTCGTCCTGTTTCCTGACAAATCTTATCTAACCTAATCTCTACCACTACACTCTCACACAAGGTAAACGACATTCACTTTGTGGAAGATAATGTAGTCCCGGCTCACAAGGAAAGGAGGAGCGTCTGGCAGTATCCAGGCACGAACAGCACTGATATTAATAACTGTTGACATTTTTCCATCAACACTCACAAGAAATGTTTTCTTTTTTAAGTTGCCGATAAAATTATTTCAGAAAAGATCACGCTGCAGCTCATCAAGTGTTGAAACTGTTTACTGTGTGGTACCAGTCACTGGATGAAGCTTTCTATATAGCACCAGTAACTGCATTAACCACTCCTCTATGTTACACCAGTCACTGCATGAACCTCTCCACTTGTGGCGTCACATACTGGATGAACCTCTCTACCATATGGCACCAGACACTGCATGAACCTCTCTGACATATGGCACCAGACACTGCAGGAACCTCTCTGACATATGGCACCAGACACTGCATGAACCTCTCTGACATATGGCACCAGACACTGCATGAACTTCTCTGACATATGGCACCAGACACTGCATGAACCTCTCTTGACATATGGCACCAGACACTGCAAGAACCTCTTTGACATATGGCACCAGACACTGCATGAACCTCTCTGACATATGGCACCAGACACTGCATGAACCTCTCTGACATATGGCACCAGACACTGCATGAACCTCTCTGACATATGGCACCAGACACTGCATGAACCTCTCTGACATATGGCACCAGACACTGCAAGAACCTCCCTACTGTGTGGCTCCAGTCACTGCATGACTCCAAGAACAATTGTGTAGTTGCACAAGACATGACTGGCATCATGGACCAGGTACGGCACTCCTGGCTACTAACCAAGTTATAATAATTTGAGATCTCTTACCCAGTAACTTTAAACTCGCACTCTAAAACCAGTTTCTATGAAAACTACTCTTAGAATTGTTCCATTAGGAACCACTATCATAGTACTATCATGGTACTACCAGCGTGCCACAGCATTGCCCAGGAATGTTGAAGTTAATCAGCGGAGCCAGGAGCTGAGTATCAACAACTCTCCTCCGCAAACCAGAACTCGGTGGTCCATGGCTATATAGTGTCTTCTTTTAGTAATCTGTTTCTCCTCATTCCCGAGCTCAGCACTCACAGTGATGATTGGGAACAGTCAGAAAAAATATACCACAAGACGGGCAGCAAATCAGCAATTGTATCCTAGTTATTCCATTCCCAATCGTAAATTGGATTTACCCTTCCCTTACAGGTTTAAAATTTCCTCAAAAACCAGTTAACAACAACAATAATAATATTAAGATAACTATAATAGTAACAAGAAGAACATCAACTTGGCTCACAAGTGGATTCAATTTCACCCAGTACCGTGTATGAATACTGTGTGATATGCATTGAAATATAGGGCCGTAAACTGACTAGTTAATAAAGGCAGCGCCTAGGTCAGTGTTTGAGATCACGAAAGTTAAGATAACACCTCTTTGACTAAAATATATGACTGCTGATCTCAACCTTAGTCCTGTAGCGCCAACCAGTAAGTGTTAGTTAATGT
This sequence comes from Cherax quadricarinatus, assembly GCF_026875155.1. Lineage (NCBI taxonomy): Eukaryota > Metazoa > Arthropoda > Malacostraca > Decapoda > Parastacidae > Cherax > Cherax quadricarinatus. Next base: position 17,181,558 of record NC_069440.1, read on the forward strand.
GAGAGAGAGAGAGACCTGAAGTAGGTAACAGCCTTAGCTTGTAAATAAATTTAAGAACCTTAACCTAACTTTGTAAAACCATGTGTGTAGAGAGAGAGAGAGGAGAGAGAGAGGAGAGAGAGATGAGTAGGAGAGAGAGAGAGGAGAGAGAGAGAGAGAGAGAGAGGAATGAGAGATGAGAGAGTAGAGAGAGAGGAGAGAGAGAGAGAGAGAGAGAGAGAGAGAGTACAACATCCACTGCAGTATTTCTTCTTAATGTCTGTAGAAGACTCATATACAAAATTCATTTTCTCGATATTACTGGAAACAAAATGAATTCCCATCCCCCTTCATCTCATTCCCTTTCTCCCCCTCCCCTCCATCCCCCAACCCCTCTGGTCCAACGACCAAACCATCCCATCTCTCTTGGGTAAACAAGTAATCCGCTCCACTCGACCAATCACAATCGCGGATGGCTGTTTCCTTGAGCTCTCATTGGCCGAGAAGTCATTTAGGTAAACCCTTGGAGGAGGGTGAGGTAAGGAACGGTGCGGCAGTGCCCTTGCCTTTGTTGTTCACACTGGAATAATTACCTTGCCTTAACCCCTGCCGACTCCCCCCCCCACACCACCACCACCACTTTCTATTAAACCATTATCAACTTCAAAACGGAGGATCAATCCTTGCACTGAATGATCCACACTAACGGAGGATCAAGCCTCTACCACTCCTTGTATTGAATGATCTACACGGACGGAGGATCAAGCCTCCACCACTCCTTGCACTGAATGATCAACACGAACGGAGGATCAAGCCTTCGCCACTCCTTGTATTGAATGATCCACACGAACGGAGGATCAAGCCTCCACCACTCCTTGTACTGAATGATCCACACGGACGGAGGATCAAGCCTTCGCCACTCCTTGTATTGAATGATCCACACGGGTATGCCATTTCACATAAATACAGGAATAACTGACTAAGAAAAGAAAAATTGGTTAATAAAGCATTGTTACTGTACTTATGGGAAAGCGCTAAAGCCGTAAGGGGGTTGTTTCTCATACACCGGAGTATGTGTAACAACGCCTAGCGTCTGCTAGGCGCCTGTACTTTTGTAGGATCTGTTTGAGTGGTACAAGTACTGCGTACATGGTGCAGAGTGCGCACGCTTGAGTCCTGCTTTAGTCTTGAGATTATATCCGTAAATAATTTCGATATATATTTTATATATATATATATATATATATATATATATATATATATATATATATATATATATATATATATATATATAATATATACTATGTCGTGCCGAATAGGCAGAATTTGCGATCTTGGCTTAAATAGCAACGTTTCATCTTGCCATATAGGACAAGTGAAAATTTGTGTATGCAATCCCCTCAAGGAAGGTTCCTTGATGTTGGTGAGGGGCTCTTGATTTAGGGAATTGGATCTGTGCTCCAGTTCCCCGAATTAAGCCTGAATGCCTTCCACATCCCCCCCAGGCGCTGTATAATCCTCCGGGTTTAGCGCTTCCCCCTTGATTATAATAATAATGTGTATGCAATAATTTCGCCAAAATCACTCTGAACCTAACGAAAAATATATATTTCACTGTGTTTGTTTAGTATTAAATTACTGTAAACAAATCTAAAATATATTTTGTTGGGTTAGGCTAAAATAAATTGTTCTTGTTATAATAAGGTTAGGTAAGCTTTCTAAGATTCC
>NC_069440.1:17185764-17205764 GCF_026875155.1 Cherax quadricarinatus
TCTTCTATTTGTGGGTTATTTATATACTGTTTTAGTCACGGTAATGTGCCTTTTATTCTTCAAGAGGGACAAGGATAGTTTGACTGAATATTCTTGGACTATATGAAAGCACTTGACTCTGTCCTAACAGAGATTGATTCACAAATCAGAGATACAGAGGGCAGATGTCTCGGGATGGGAGAATATAACAAGTGGGGTTCCTCAATTGTAAGTTTTAGAACCTTTATTATTCTTAATATACGCAAATGACCTGCTAGAGAGGGTTAACTCATATCTCATTGTTTGCTGAAGACGTAAAGCTAATGAGAACAGAAACTGATGAGGATAGAGACAGTTTGCAGGAAAACCTGGACAAACTTCAAGAATGGTAACAAGTGATAGCAAGTGCAAGGTCATGAAAACTGGGGATGGTGAGAGGCGACCAGAGACGGAATATATCTTGAGAGGCGAGAAAATACAGATATCGCTCAAGGATAAAGATCTTGGAGTCAACATCACACCCAACATATCACTCGAAGCGCCTATAAATCAAACATCGTCTGATTCATAGCTTATGTCAGAATTGCCTTCAGGAACCTCAATAAAGAGTCTTTCAGGGTTCTCTACATGACATATGTTAGGCCCATCATAGAGTACGTAGCACCAGCATTGTTACAAAAAACGCGATTCTAAAAGCTTAGAGATCTCCAGTGAATACTAGAAAGGACTGCCCTTCTAGCATCCAGCCTGTTACTGGGTTTTCGTAACAAGTAGTCAGTATCCTTGTCCAATTATCCATTAGAATTCAGTATGATTCAGTAGTGCTTCAGGATTACAACTGGTAGGCTACTAACTAGAGAAATTAAAATTTAATAAATTTATTAAGTCTAGAGGTATATTATCAAATTAAATTAAATTAAATTAATCACAGTAATCAAAATAATATCACTTCTCTTGAGTACAATATTATTGTGCTGAAAGCACATATCACATTTATAATTCTTAAGTACCGTCTGGTACATTAACATTTAATAAGATATTACAAATATGTACAAGTAAGTGTGTATGTGTGTACGTGCTCTAAGTAGTTCGTTATGTCTCAAGACTCGACTAGACTTAAACAAGTGACTGACAAAGTCCTCAAATAAACTTACTTCTTGACCGACTGGCAACCAGAACAGTCTGCTTGAACAATAAAAAGAATGCTAAGCCCAATAGCAATACAACAAGCAACTGTGACACAGAATCAGGAACAAGGAGATAATATAACGACACTAAGTAGGGACCATCAGCAGATCCTCCACAAAAGTCACAAAACTCCCATACTACTGAATCTAAGTTCAGCATAAGAAAATCCCCGACTGTGATAATACACAGATACCAGTACAACTTAGGTCAGAAGCTACAGCTCAGGACCTGAAATGTTTCGAGTGTCTATGTGACACACAACCTCAGTACAACGTCGAAAATCACTAAGTCTATACAATGTTCTGTGAACAGAGTTCTACAGAACTAACAAGAATAATGAGACAGACAATCTGTCCAACCACCAAGAGAGTCTAGACCAGACTGAATACTTCAGGCGAGGTGAGGACACCCCTTCCCCTCGATCACGTGATAGCTCCGTGGGTTGCTGAACAGCAACAACGAGAAGCCGGCAGTCTAACGAGCCACAAGCGATAATTACAGTAGTTAGACAATCAAGACTTGAACTGAGCACATATGTAACATCCTACCTCACAACATAAGTCAAATAACAATATAAGCAATACATTTACGACTTAGCTATTATCGCAAATATAAGCAATATAAAATTATATGAAAAGATAATAATTATATATATACATAATATTCATAATCGTAATATACATTATATATATTGCAACCCATTCAGGGGTTGCAACAAGCATGGAACCATCAAGCATATACGAAAACGCGAGAACGTCCGAATTTGTAGCAAGACTAATTCCAGAACTAAGTTATGAAGAGATATTAAATGAACTGAACCTGACGACTTTTTAAAAAGTTCAAGGGAGACATGGTTACGACGTACAAGATACTCAGAGGCTCTGACAGAGCAGATTAGGGATAGACGTTTTGAAATGTGAGGCATAAGGGCGAGAGGTCACTGATGGAAACAAGACGCAGACGATCCACAGGGATATTGTAAAATTCTTTTTCAGTCTCAGGGTGATCAGTTAATGGAATAAACTGGGGGACGAAGTGGTAGAGGCAAAGTCACATACAGTTTCATGAATAGGTATGATAGGGCCTACGAGGCCAGGAACCAATAATGCCGGCGATTGTTTAAGATGCAGGACCAGGATCTGAGACTCAACACCCATAAACAAAGCTCGGTGAACACACACACACACACAACACACACACACACAAACACACACACACACACGCGCGCGCGCGCACTCTAGGGTAAGTTTTAATAAATGATTTTCAAACAATGTAAAAAAAAAGGGTCTTGATAAAACTAAAATAAAATTAAAATGACCATAAGCGCTGACAAGAATACTAGGTTAAGTTGAACAAGTGCTGTGATAAATACATGATGGAAGTCAACCACGTAATGGAAATTGAAGAAAGAGAAAAACAGGTCGAAATATATATATATATATATATATATATATATATATATATATATATATATCTATATCTATATATATATATATATATATATATATATATATATATATATATATATATATATATATTATATATATGCAAAACAACCACTCTGAAAGAATAGAGAAATTCCAAGCGCTTTCGTGACTACTCACATTCCTTGATAATGTGAGTAGTCACGAAAGCGCTTGGAATTTCTCTATTCTTTCAGAGTGGTTGTTTTGCATATTTTGAAATCACCTGTTTACTGTGATCTTATTGCATATATATATATATATATATATATATATATATATATATATATATATAATATATATATATATATATATATATATATATATAATATGTATACACATTAGTGACCACTTTAATAGGTACACCTGTACACCTCGTTAACGCAAATATTTGATCAGCCAATCACGTAACAGCACCCAAAAAGCATGCAGGCATGGTCAAGAGGTTCAGTTGTTCAGACCAAGTATCACAATGGGGAAGAAATGTGATCTAAATGACTTTGACTGTGGAATGCTTGTTGGTGGAAGACAGGGTGATTTGGGTATCTCAGAAACTGCTCGTCTCCTGGGATTTGTACGCACTACAGCTTGTAGATTTTACAGAGAATGGCGTGAAAAACATAAAATATACAGTGAGCGGCAGGTCTATGGGCAAAAACCCGTTGATAATGAGAGATCAGAAGAGAATGGTCAAATTGGTTCAAGCTGACAGGAAGGTAATAGTAACAGTTGTATGCAAAATAACTTACCTGAATGCACAACACGTCAAACCTCAAAGTGGATGGGTACCTCAGCATAATACCACACCGTGTTCCAGTCCTGTCGGCTAAGACCAGGAAACTAGGGCTACACTGGGCATACGCTCACCAAAACTGAACAGTTGAAGATGGGAAAAAAAACATTGTTTAGTCTGTTGAATCGCGATTTTTTTGCCGCATTATATTGATGACAGGGTTAAAATTTGGTATAAACCTCTGGAATGTGGTGGAATGGGTGATTCGTAGCATGAATGTTTAGCCAGCATTTCTGCAGTAACTGCGTGATGCTATCATGTCGGCATGAACCAGGATCTCTAAGGAATGTTTCTATCACCTTGTTGAATCCATGACACCAAGAATTCAGACTGTTGTGGGGGACAAAGGGGAGCAAAACCTAGTACTAGAAGGGTGTACCTAATAAAGTGGCCACGCGTAACATGTTAGATTATAAGAAAGTTTTCGTGCCACTAGATTGAAACTTAGCAAGAAAGAGTGGCACCTCAGTGGTAGTGGGGGCTTGTACCACTGCAAGAACTACCCTGCCATCACCATTACTACCATCACCATCACCGCTATCACTATCTCAACCATCTCACACCACCACCGTCACCACTACAGTCTCCATCACATTCTGTCGGCATTGTCATACCTTTCCCTAAACAACAACAACAACAACAACAACAACAACAACAACAACAACAACAACAACAACAACAACAACAACAACAACAACCACCACCACCACCACCACCACCACCTCCACCACCACCACCGCCTCGCCACCGCCGCCGCCGCCGCCGCCGCCGCCGCCGCCGCCGCCGCCGCCGCCGCTGCCACAGTACTCATTAAGCAGTCAAAAATTCCTCAGAATACTAACATTTATGGAGTGAAGGGAAAAACCATCGATCATACAAGCAATATTAATTTGCATACAGAGTTACAGGTAACACGTACAGGTGTGGAAAGTGCAAACCTGCTCTAGCAAATGATCCATTTGCATGTATAGATGTCAGGGTGAGGTCTAGAAAGTTGGCCCTAGAAGAGGTGAGCCAACACTGCAAGAATGAGGTGCATCACTGTTGGAAGAATGAAGTGGACAAATACCGGCAGAATGAGGTGGATGACTGTTAGCAAAATTAGATTCATCACTGTTACAAAGAATGAAGTGGCTCATTTTTGGAAGATTTAGGAGGATCACTGTTTAATGAATAAAGAACACCATTGTTGGAAGAATGAAGTGAATCACTACCAGAAGAATGACTAAGATCACTACTGTTAGAATGAGTGGGATCACTGCTTGTAGAATGAGTCGAATCACTGCTGGTAGAATGAGAAGTATCATTACTGGTAGAATGAGTGGGATATCACTGCTTGTAGAATGAGTGGGATCACTGCTGGTGGAATGAGTGGGATCAGTGCTGGTAGAATGAGTGGTATCACTGCTGGTAGAATGAGTGGGGTAACTGCTGGTAGAATGGGATCACTCTTGGTAGAATGATAATTTTTACTTTTGGTAGAATGAGAATTATCACTGCTGGTAAAATGAGTGAGATCACTGTTGGTACAATGAGTAGGATCATTGATACAGGAGAGACCTTGGCTAGTTCTGTATATATAAAATGAGTGCCGGAAGAATGACTGGAATGATTACTGGAAGAATGACGGGAATGAGTTCTGCAGTACCGAGAAGGGTGAATGCTTGAAGAATGACAAGAATAAGCGGTGGAAGACAGAGATAAGCTTGTGCTGGAGGACGAAAATAAGCCAGTGCTGGATGACAGATATAAGCCAGCAGAGTGACTAATGTCTCTTGGGTAGCACCGGTAGCTCCACCACAGTAATACCAAGAACTGCCGACACCAGCTGTGTACCTGTGCTGTCTTCATCCCTCACCTCGGGAGAGAGAGAGAGAGCAGACAAAAAAGATCTACGGAGTAGAGGGGAGAGAAGAGAACACGGGAAAGGCAGAACAAACAGTAGATGATAAAATTATTTGACTTAGAGAAACGGTGTTGAGAATGGAAATGGAGAATTATACAGAAAGGATGCGAGACGAGAAATGGGATGGAGGATGCTTTTAATAATGAAGGAAGGGGAAAACACGGAACAGAGGGGAAATAAGGAGATTAAATGGAGGATTGAGAAAATAAAATGGGGAATGGGAGTAAAAAGGGATAAGACTTAAGAAAATGAGAAGGAGGATGGGGGCGGGAGGCGGAGGGCGGGACGATGGGATGGGAGGATAATAATGATGAGATAGGAGGGAGGGAGAACTGGTGAAATCACCGGAAACTCACCCAGCCATCAGCAACTCAAGCTGACGATCCTTGCACATTTGGTTAAGCGGGGTGCTATTAACAAGGTCCTTCCCTCCTGGTCTGTTCTTCCTGTCCCATTACCCCTATCCTTCCCTTTCCCCCTCCCCATCCCCCACCCTCTTCCTTCCCACCACCCGCCCCAATCAACCCCACTGAAAACTGATTGATGGTAAATCCCAAGTACTAGTAAAGAAGAAAAAGGCACAATACCGTGACTGGAACAATACACAAATAACCCGCACATAGGAGAGTGTAACTTATGACGACGTCTCGGTCCCACTTGGACCATTAACTAGTCACAAGTAGTAGTTATTGTTAGGTAAAAGGACACAAGTGCATCTAATGTGACATTTTATTGTGGCAACGTTTCGCTCTCCAGGAGCTTTGTCAAGCCGTAACGGCTTATGTCCTTTTATATAACACATTGTTCGTATTTCTAACATTATTACACAGGTAGTAGTTATTTCAGGTCTCCTGGAACGAAATCTTAAACACTATCATAACTACTGACTTATAGTAGAATTCTTGACGATATCCTTATTGCCCCTTATTGCCTGACCGATTTAATCTTCTCGTGTATTCAAGCTATCCTCGTTGATGACTATAACAGGGAAACATAGCTAGCTTTTGTTCCCACAACATAAAACTCAATTTAAAATATGGTATCCACACACTGTGACTACATTTAATATTTTTTAAATCAAGAAAATGTTATACCACGCTCACCACGTCCGTTAAAAATTATACACAAATTTATGCAATATTCAGTATCTTTCTCTCTCTCATTTTTCTAAACTCGTTTGGAAGGCAGTGCCGACATACATAATACATATATAAGCTTATTGTAAAGTAATCCTTTATTAAAGCAATGTTTCGCTCAAGGAGAGATTTATTGAGCTCTCCTTCGGTAAAGCCTTATCTTAATTTAGTCTTGCTGTGTTCGAAGTGTCATGCTATTACCATAATTCGTAAAAGTTGAAAAATGTTTAATGAAACTATTCTTTTTTCTAGAAAAAAAATTATTTGCAATAAAAGCTGAGATCTGTGGGAGGATTTCTTGAGGTCAAATAATCGTGTATACAGGAGGGCCCCGCTTATACAGCAGACTATGTTCCGGGGTACTGCTGTAAGGCAAAATTCGCTGTAAAGTGAATCAGAGCCTTTTTCACTTTGAAATGCATATAAAAGCATGATAACATGTTTATACTATTAAATATTAAGTAAACTAGGCCTAAAAAGGCAAATAAAGTACACATTACTTACCTTAAAATATTTTCGTCCTTGCTTGTAGCAAGTGGTGAATATATTTATTGTAGGAAGGCTATATAAATGAAGAATGGGAATAATTGAAAACTGTTGTATTAATGAAACGCCGTAAAGTGAAGCGCTGTAAAGCGGGGTATGTCTATATATGTGGGAAAATTAGATAAAAATGTTAACAGGATGTAGAAAGTAGGAATAAGTTTCTGTTCAAGTGTTCTCTTGTAGGATTGAGTTCAAGTGTTTATTATATAACTAAGATTCTTCAGTTCAAGTGCTAGTTGTAGAACTGAGATTCTTCAGTTCAAGTGCTAGTTGTAGAACTGAGATTCTTCAGTCCAGGTACTCTCTCGTAGAAGTGAAATTCTTCAGTCCAGGTACTCTCTCGTAGAACTGAGGTTCGTCAGTCTAGGTACTCTCGTAGAAGTGAAATTCTTGAGTTCAGGTACTCTCTCGTAGAACTGAGATTCTTCAGTCCAGGTACTGTCTCGTAGACTTGAGAAACATTTAATTTTAAATGTATTCGACACATCTCTAACTGAACACATTATAATATAGAATAGATTATTACATTCCAGGGAAATGCAGTAAATTTTTAAGGATTTCTCAGAGTGCGTCCATCCTGCTGATTGAGTTGTGTTTACGTTCATTTTGGAGTTATCGTTCACATCTCCCATACTCGATTCGGAACTAATGGACGAAATGAACACATAACTGAACGAAACTCAGATCTTTGCTAGCCTGATTGAAAATAAACAACCTGTTTCTTCTTTTGTTTTGGCTTCCTGACATCTTATAAAGCAAAATAATTAATCGGTATGTATCAAAAACCTGTCTAATGAAGCGATGGGCGTTGAAGAAGACATTTACAGTTTTGTGTACATGACGAACTGAGCTACGACGTTCAGCAATTATTTGTGAAGAACCAGTTTTGCTTCTCATTTTGTCTGCTTGAGGAGAACTGGTTATAAAAACCTAGGATACCAGGCAGACATTTTTAAGTCTTTGAAAGAGCTGATTTGAAGTCTTCATGGTGTCAGCGCCACAGTGTTCAACATACAGGATGAGGCCGATACAAGGATAACAAAGGAACAAAAGAAAAGCTGGCATTCTGAAGAACAAAAAAGGTACAATACCGTGACTGGAACAATACACAAATAACCCGCACATAGGAGAGAGGAGCTAACGACGACGTTTCGGTCCGAGTTGGACCATTTACAAAGTCACACCATACTGGCATTCGGGTCAGATTGTAAGTGCGAATTCTGTTCAGAGTGCTCTCCAACGCTACAAGAATTCATCGAAACAAATGTAATTGTTGATGTCTCATGAACGAGGCTTGCCACATGATCATAAGCGAACACCTCTGATAACTGAGCCAACAGCTATGGTGTTACTGTTATCCCGGGGACCATCTCACATGCATACCAATTCATTGGAAATTTTTCCTCCTCACTCGCACCTGTCATTTAACGAAGAGGAGCAGCTAGTGGAATTACTGGGGGGGGGGGGAGGACTGCAAATGCAATTAAAATCCATTTGCGCATTTCTGAGTGCAAGTCGTGGAGGACTATCCTTAGTTATCCAAGCGAGGCTTGAGGGTATTGATGTCATTTACCACGACTTCCCTATGTGAGGCCAGTTTTCTGCGCTTACAGCAGTGAAGACAAAATATCGCCAGAGCATGGATGTGTGCTGAGAAAGATCTAGGAGTGAAACTGTCTGCAATTGTTGCTTACTTCACTAGGCGTTGTTCTGCCTCAATGAAGGCCCATTTAAGAGGTCAGCAGCAACATTTTCTTTAATTGTATCAACCGTATTTTCCTTTATTTACATAATTTATTATTATTATTATTATTATTATTATTATTATTATTATTATTATTATTATTATTATTATTATTATTATTATTTTACATTAGCATTAATATAACATGTAAGGCTATTTGATATATGAGCGATTATCATTTAGTGCAACTGCAAACACACGACGTGTTTAACGAAGGACTTTCGTGTAACGAAGGACGTTTGTATAACGAAGGACGCTCGTGTAACAAAGATGATGTAGTATTAGTAGAATTACCGAAAATATTTTAGTTAAAAAGTACGCATGATTAACTAATGTGACATTTTATTGTGGCAAAGTTTCGCTTCTCTGGAGCTTTGCCAAGCTGTTACATAACGGCTGGACAGAGCGCCTGGAGAGTGAAACGTTGCCACAATAAAATGTCACATTACTTGTTCATGCGTCCTTCTACCCAACAAAGATAATGTACGTGTGTAAACGCACGGACTTTGAGTGACAACTGATGAGAGTGGGAAGACTCATTGGAAAGAGTTGCGCAGTCTTAAAGTTTGAGAACCGTCCCTCCTTCCCTGCTCTGGCGTCTCCACGGCACACTTTCAATCATCGGAGAAAACAAGATGGAGTACAGCTGGGCAGAGGTCAAAAAGAATCAAAATACCGACAGATTTGATAGTACAAATGTGCTGACTTGTATGATAGCACAGAGGTGCCGACTGGTATGATAGCACAGAGGTGCCGACTGGTATGATAGCACAGAGGTGCCGACTGGTATGATAGCACAGAGGTGCCGACTGGTATGATAGCACAGAGGTGCCGACTGGTATGATAGCACAGAGGTGTCGACTGGTATGATAGCACAGAGGTGCCGACTGGTATGATAGCACAGAGGTGCCGACTGGTATGATAGCACAGAGGTGTCGACTGGTATGATAGCACAGAGGTGCCGACTGGTATGATAGCACAGAGGTGCCGACTGGTATGATAGCGCAGAGGTGCCGACTGGTATGATAGCACAGAGGTGCCGACTTTTATGATAGCACAGAGGTGCCGACTGGTATGATAGCACAGAGGTGCCGACTGGTATGATAGCACAGAGGTGCCGACTGGTATGATAGCACAGAGGTGCCGACTGGTATGATAGCACAGAGGTGTCGACTGGTATGATAGCACAGAGGTGCCGACTGGTATGATAGCACAGAGGTGCCGACTGGTATGATAGCACAGAGGTGCCGACTGGTATGATAGCACAGAAAGGGGCCGACTGGTATGATAGCACAGAGGTGCCGACTGGTATGATAGCACAGAGGTGCCGACTGGTATGATAGCACAGAGGTGCCGACTGGTATGATAGCACAGAGGTGTCGACTGGTATGATAGCACAGAGGTGCCGACTGGTATGATAGCACAGAGGTGCCGACTGGTATGATAGCACAGAGGTGCCGACTGGTATGATAGCACAGAGGTGCCGACTGGTATGATAGCACAGAGGTGTCGACTGGTATGATAGCACAGAGGTGCCGACTGGTATGATAGCACAGAGGTGCCGACTGGGATGATAGCACAGAGGTGCCGACTGGTATGATAGCACAGAGGTGCCGACTGGTATGATAGCACAGAGGTGCCGACTGGTATGATAGCACAGAGGTGTCGACTGGTATGATAGCACAGAGGTGCCGACTGGTATGATAGCACAGAGGTGCCGACTGGTATGATAGCACAGAGGTGCCGACTGGTATGATAGCACAGAGGTGCCGACTGGTAAAGATAGCACAGAGGTGCCGACTGGTATGATAGCACAGAGGTGTCGACTGGTATGATAGCACAGAGGTGCCGACTGGTATGTATAGCACAGAGGTGCCGACTGGTATGATAGCACAGAGGTGTCGACTGGTATGATAGCACAGAGGTGCCGACTGGTATGAAAAGCACAGAGGTGCCGACTGGTATGATAGCACAGAGGTGCCGACTGGTATGATAGCACAGAGGTGCCGACTGGTATGATAGCACAGAGGTGCCGACTGGTATGATAGCACAGAGGTGCTGACTGGTATGATATAGTACAGAAAAAGATGTTGACAATTATGATTGTACGAAGGTGTTGGTTAGAACGATAGTTCAAAGGTGTCGAACTAGAATGATAGTACAAAGGTGCCGACAAGTATGATAATAGAAAAGTGACGGAAAGTATGATAGCACGTAGCAAAACAGTTATCTGAGCAAAACAGTGTTACTTGAGAGAGAAACAGTGTCATTTGTGTGCGAAGCATTGTCACCTGTGCATATAGTCTTTGTAATAGCATTATGGAGCACATTTTTATATTATTATTATTCTTGCTATTGTTGGTATTATTATTATTATTATTATTATTATTATTATTATTATTATTATTTTTATTATTATTATATTCACGGGTAAGCGTTTAACCCGTAGGGGTCATATAGCGCCTGGGTCATAAAAGGTAATCTGATATAACCTAAGGAAGAGAAATGCAGCTCCAGTTCCTGGGATCGAGAGCCCTAGGAGAGCTAAGTGCCCTGGGATATAACACTTAAGGATTAAATGTGATAGTTATAACTTCATCCATTAAGGGTTGGCTGTTGATCCAGGGCGTTGAATCTCCCTTTCCTTGGATCGAACCTGAAAACCCTCCCATTCCGCAGCCGCTGTATGACCCGTATGGGGCTGGTAATAATAATAATAATAATAATAATAATAATAATAATAATAATAATAATAATAATAATAATAATAATAACGTCCATTGAATGAGTGTGTGGGCGGGTGTGAGCCTGAGGCAGGTGTTAATGGGAGGTATCATGCAGCAAGCACTTCCTTATGCGGGTCCCCATTAACAACCAAGCAGGCTTTAATGGCGCATTAATCTTCAAACTGTTGTTAATGGAGTGTCTTCACGAGAGCAGTATGACGGGTGATCTGTTATTGCCAGTGTTCTGCTGGTAATTGTTTTATGAGAGAGAGAGAGAGAGAGAGAGAGAGAGAGAGAGAGAGAGGAGAGAGAAGAGAGAGAGAGAGAGGAGAGAAAAGAAGGGGGATTCTGAGCCCTCTGGAATTTTTTGTAGACCTATTTAGGCCAAACCAAGAAGCCTGTATTTTTTTTTATCTTGTATAACTGTTTTCTTTTATACTGGAGTGATGGGACGAGACCAATTTTTGTTTGCCGATACCTATACGCAATTTTAAGACGATACTCATACCGATACTATCAAAATTAGCCGATACTCATTGATACCGATATTTTGGAACACCCCTACTTTATTATATGGCTGTCTCATGTATAGCTGTCTTTATTGTATAGCTTCTCTTGTATAGCTGTCTTTTTTGTATGGATTTTCTAGCATAGCTGCCTTTATTGAACAGCTTCTCTCTCACATTTATCGTATATATGTCTCTGTTGCATAGCTTCTCTCTCCTGTATAGCAATCTTCATGACCTAGCTGTCTCTTGTATAGCAGTTCTTACTGGATAGTTTCTCTTATATAACCCTCTTTATTGTATAGCTGTCTCTCTTAATAGAAGGTTTTATTGTAAAGCAGTTTTTCTTGTATAGCTCTTTCTATATAGCTGTCTCTTATGTATCTGCCAGCTAAATGTTGTGGACGGTAATAGATGCTAAGGGATTTAATTTCAGGAGTATGACTGTCTACTTTTATGTATGTAGTTGTGTGCCTACGTATGTATGTCGTTCTTTGTCAACAACAACAACATATGCAGCTAAAATGGAATTAATTACTCAAATATTCAAGTGTATTTGTGCCTGTATACCTGCCTTTGTGTGTGTGTGTGTCACCAGTAGCTGTGGTTGACATCATTCAACGAAATGGTCATCGGCAACGATATCTCTCGTCTCAGCTAATTGTTTACCACGAAAATTTTCACCCTTTAGTTCCGGATCCCCCTCCCTCCTTTCATCCTCCCCTTTCCCCTTACCTCCCATCCAGCCTCCCACCAACCTCAGTCCCCCCACCAGTCACCATCCCACAGTTCCCCTCCTCCCTTTGCCTCTCCTTCCTCCCATAGTCCTGCCTACCTCAGGGGGTTTAATTTGCATTAACAAGGGCAGGGGTAATTAGTACGCCATTCTAGCTTTGTCGAAAATTGACCCCAATGATGGTGGGGGTAAAAAACTGAAAACGACAGCATAAGGCTGTTTCCGTGAGACCCGGGTGGAGCTTTTTCGACCTTAAGAAGTTGAAGGCAGCAGCAGTTTGGGTCTGAGAGATGGCTTAGCAGAGTCCTGCGGGGGAATCAGAAACACCCGCCTCCAGGTGTGAAAGGTTCTGAGTGGGTGCTCAGGTAGGTAAGAGAGAGAGAGAGAGAGAGAGAGAGAGAGAGAGAGAGAGAGAGAGAGAGAGAGAGAGAGAGAGAGAGAGAGAGAGAGAGAAAGATTTTGTTCATCAGGGGGCAATAAGAAAATTACACCTGACGCTGACTTTCGTCACGTGATGACCCGCTCAGTGGACTTTTTAATAATTTTCACCTAAGCCGTAGGCTGGGCTACTGTCTATGCTGTCCATCATTAAATATTTCATTCTATTTTTAGGAGAGCAGGGTAAAGAGACTTCGGCAAGGTATTTGATAAAAAATAAACATTCTGTCCTTACAGACTCACAATTTTGAAATAAAAACTGGATCTTTCGATTACTTGCAGCACCATTATCATCGCTAAATACCAATCAGGAAAACTTATATGAAGAGGCAGAATTTTTTTTGTAACATAACAAAATATATCGTTGTACAGGTGCAAGGACTATCAGTATATAGCATCACCTTATAGAGCGAGAACACTGATGATAATATCAGTATAGCATCACCTTATACAGCAAGAACACTGATGATAATATCAGTATAGCATCACCTTATACAGCAAGGACACTGATGATAATATCAGTATAGCATCACCTTATACAGCGAGAACACTGATGATAATATCAGTATAGCATCACCTTATACAGCAAGAACACTGATGATAATATCAGTATAGCATCACCTTATAGAGCGAGAACACTGACTGATGATAATATCAGTATAGCATCACCTTATACAGCAAGGACACTGACTGATGATAATATCAGTATAGCATCACCTTATACAGCAAGGACACTGACTGATGATAATATCAGTATAGCATCACCTTATACAGCAAGAACACTGATAATAATATCAGTATAGCATCACCTTATACAGCAAGAACACTGACTGATGATAATATCAGTATAGCATCACCTTATACAGCAAGGACACTGACTGATGATAATATCAGTATAGCATCACCTTATACAGCAAGGACACTGACTGATGATAATATCAGTATAGCATCACCTTATACAGCAAGAACACTGACTGATGTTAATATCAGTAATATGAAATATTACTGATTTTAACTGATATATACAGGTTGTTTCACTCGTAGGAGGCCCCGAGTTGGTACTCCAGTAGTGGCAACCGTCTTGTTTGTATATTATGTCTGTAGTCAATGATAACTCGGGGCCTCCTACGAGTGAAACAAGTTACAAGACCCGAGTTGTACTCGTAGTGTCCCGTCTTCAATAATTTGTTCATCATACTTTTTTGTTTTAAATTCAAATCCATTGACTGCAGTACTGTATGTAATTCAGTCCGTTGACTGCAGTACTGTATGTAATTCAGTCCGTTGACTGCAGTGCTGTATGTAATTCAGTCCGTTGACTGCAGTGCTGTATGTAATTCAGTCCGTTGACTGCAGTGCTGTATGTAATTTAGTCCGTTGACTGCAGTGCTGTATGTAATTCAGTCCGTTGACTGCAGTGCTGTATGTAATTCAGTCCGTTGACTGCAGTGCTGTATGTAATTCAGTCAGTTGACTGCAGTGCTGTATGTAATTCAGTCCGTTGACTACAGTACTCTATGTAATTCAGTCCGTTGACTGCAGTGCTGTATATAATTCAGTCCCTTGACTGCAGTACTGTATGTAATTCAGTCCGTTGACTGCAGTGCTGTATGTAATTCAGTCCGTTGACTGCAGTGCTGTATGTAATTCAGTCCGTTGACTGCAGTGCTGTATGTAATTCAGTCCGTTGACTGCAGTGCTGTATGTAATTCAGTCCGTTGACTGCAGTGCTGTATGAACCTTAGTGGTTAGGCGCTTAAATTGATTACAATAATAATAACCAGGTTTTGTGAAGAAAATTCACTAGTATAACTTCGACTCCACTTTTTCTTCATTAATAACTGTGGCCTCGTGTGTGTGTGTGTGTGTGTGTGTGTGTGTGTGTGTGTGTGTGTGTGTATGTGTGTGTGTGTGTGTGTGTGTGTGTGTGTGTGTGTGTGTGTGTGTGTGTGTGTGTGTGTGTGTGTGTGTGTGTGTATCCTCACCTGTTTGTACTAACCTATTTTTGGTTGTAGGGGTCGTGTCGCAGCTCCTGGCCCCGCCTGTTCGCTGTGTGTGATTTACCAGTTATAATTACCTGCTTGTTGTTCCAGGAAGAGATCTTATCCTGGTGGTGTAACTTCCTTATAAGTTTATAAAACTGCCAGTGGTTTTGGCGCACACAAAGTGTGCATGACTGCCAGTAATTCGTTCCGCATATGCAGATGTGTATACATGACTGCAACACAGTTTGCTTGCATGTTGTTCCTGCCTGGACATGCATTCATTTACCCCCATGCATGCTCACCCTCCGTCCCTCTCGCTTACCCTTCTAAGTCGAGGCTGGTTGTCGCCAGGCAACTAGGTATTCTTAGGCATATATTGTAGTTTTAGAATGTTGAGACGCTGTTGCAAAAATAATCTGTTTTGTTTCCATGTTGATGAATGTTGTATTCTTAGATATGCTTAAAAACTGGCAAATGGGCGAAATTATTTACAAACATTACCTCTCAGGGTATCTTAGTTGTAGGGTATCACTTGGAAAATCCTGGAAGTAATGGTCCCAAATCTGCACACAGAAATCACTCCCTACGAAAGTAAAAGACTGGGCAGGCGATGCAAAATGCCTCCAATTAAAAGTAGGGGCGCCATTGGTACACTAAGGGAAAACACCATAAGTGTCCGGGGCCCAAGACTGTTCAACAGCCTCCCATCAAGCATTAGGGGAATTGCCAATAAGCCTCTGGCTGCCTTCAAGAGAGAGCTGGAGAGATACCTAAAGTCAGTGCTGGATCAGCCGGGCTGTGGCTCGTACGTTGGACTGCGTGCGGCCAGCAGTAACAGCCTGGTTGATCAGGCCCTGATCCACCGGAAGCCTGGTCATGGACCGGGCCGCGGGGGTGTTGATCCCCGGAATAACCTCCAGGTAACCTCCAGGAGTGGTAACAGATGCTGTTGACCACTAAGTTGGCACTGGGTTCAGGCCTGCACCGGTACACGGGTTGTCTCGCACCGCCCCAGAGCCACGAACTATGTGAAGTTCTTCCACAGGGGGAAAATTGTCACACTATTAGGTATGGCCATCTTAGTAGTGAACAATTTCTTTTTTTTTATTAGTAACAGCCTGGTTGATCAGACCCTGATTCACCACGAGGCCTGGTCTCAGGCCGGGCCGCTGGGACGTTGACCCCCGAAACCCTCTTCAGGTATACTCCAGGTATGCTCATTCTTTGATGCCGAGATGTGGGAGATGGTAATTCCCAAGTGATAGTAACTCCAGCTCTGCTTGAATGAAATCTTTGACGCTTCCCTAGCTACTGAACCAATAATTGACGATATCCTAATTGCTTTGTTAAGTCTCCCAGCTTATGCAGACACATTTCAGCACATGTGTTATATGTGAATGACATGACGGAAGGGATAGATTCAGAGCTGTCTCTGTTTGCAAACGATATGAAGCTAATGCGAAAAATTCAATCGGGTGAGGATCAGGTAGGACTACAAAGGGATCTGGACAGGCTGTAAGCCTGGTCCAGCAACTGGCTCCTTGAGTTTAACCTCGCCAAGTGCAAAATCATGAAGATTGGGGAAGGTCAAAGAAGACCGCAGACAGAGTACAGGCTAAGGGGACCAAATACTGCAAACCTCACTCAAGGAAAAGGATCTTGGTGTGAGTTTAATATCGAGCACATCTCCTCGGGTACACGTCAACCAAATCACTGGTGCAGTACATGGGCGACTGGCAAACCTAAGAATAGCGTTTCGGAACCTTAGTAAGGATTCATTCAAGACTATACACCGTGTCCGTCAGGCCCATATTGGAGTATGCAGCACCAGTATGGAACCCACACATGGTCAAGCACGTGAAGAAATTAGAGAAAGTACAAAGGTTTGCAGCAAGACTAGTCCCGGAGCTGAGGGGTATATCCTACGAGGAAAGGTTAAAAGAAATCGACCTAACGACACTGGAGGACAGGACAGGAGGGATTTGGGGGATATGATAACGACATATAAAGTACTGAGATGAATTGACAAGGTGGATAGGGACAGGATGTTTCAGAGATGAGACACAGCAACAAGGGGTCACAACTGGAAGTTGAAGACTCAGATGAGTCACAGGGATGTTAGGAAGTATTTCTTCAGTCATAGAGTTGTTAGGAAGTGAAACAATTTATAGAGTGATGGAGTGGAGGCAGTATCCATACATAGCTTTAAGAAGAGATATGATAAAGCTCATGGAGCAGGGAAATAGTGGACCTAGTAGCAGTGAGTGAAGAGCCAGGGCCAGGAACTATGAATCAACCCCTGTAACCTCAGATAGGTGAGTACAAATATACACATACACACAGAAATGAGCCACAGGGATGTTAGGAAGTATTTCTTCAGTCATAGAGTTGTCAGGAAGTGTAATAGTCTGAAAAGTGATGTAGTGGGGGCAGGATCCATGCATAGCTTTAAGAAGAGGTATGACAAAGCTCATGGAGCAGGGAAAGAGTTGACCTAGTAGCGACCAGTGAAGAGGCGGGGGCAGGAGCTATGATTCGACCCCTTCAACCACAGTTAAGTGAGTACACACACACAATCACAACAAGCATCAAGTCAACAAATATAAGAAGCTAGACCTATCATTGTCACTTTGTTCCGGTTGTATCTTATACCCTTGACCCTTAGTAAAATGGTACCACAATTTTCCTCAAAGAATTAAGTTCCAAATTAATCGAAACTATTAGAGATTCAATGTTTGCCATCTTCCTCGTGAAGAACGTCAGTGTGGCTGTCTAGAAGAGGGACGCCAGTTGCGTTCTTAGCATACTCCTGGAAAATCACGGAGAGAACGAGTGCCTCAGGGTCACTCAGGTAAAATATGGAGAATATGGGGTGTGGTGGAGATACGTGTAGAAGTGGATGATGTTGTATGACCTTTTCGGGTTTAGCACTTAAACTGATAATAATAATGATAATAACAACAATAATAATATAGAAGTGGAGGGATTCCTTCGTGAAGACACGAATCTTGATCCTCTACCTGGAAACCTTGTGAGACCAGGATCTTTGTGATGGTGGTAAGGTGGTGATAGTGGTGGTGGTGAAAGTGGCGGTGTTTGTGGTGTACGGTGTTAAAGAAGGTCAGTGTTACCAATCCATTACACACACGACCCACCTCATATTCCCCATGTTATCCATAATGAGCTCCACTAAACCCGTCTGTTTGAGTCTGGCAATACACGCCTGGCGTAATGCTGTTTACAAACCTTGTGCTTAAGATCTGCGTTTCTCTTTCCTCCCTTTATAACGTTCTTCTATCTCCCTTTCACTTGTGTTTCTTTCTGCCACCCTTCCTCTATCATGTCCTATCTACTTCTTGCTTTACTCTTCTCCTTTTATCTCCTTCCTTCATTATCTTTCTCTTTTACACAGGGTTTTAGTGTTAGGTTAAGAGTTCCTAACTTTATTTACAAGCTAATAAGCTGTTACCTGCATCATTTCATTTTAAAGCCTTTTTGTTGTTAAGAGACAAATAGGGAACAGGATGAAGCTGCAGCCATCTGTGGGACAGCGATTTCATTTGGTCAACTGACTATTTCATTGAAGTCATGCTGTAAGAACATGGTCCAGACTCGAGTCATCCTAGTAACAAATGATCTCAGATGAAGTGATGTACTGAAGAAGGGGTACAGTCAGAGTGTAGTTGCTGCTTGCTGCCCGTCTTGTTATGTCAAGCTCACTTTCGCTGTCTTCGGAGTGGAGCCAAGTGTGGTACATTGACAGTGTTCGTCTTGTACATAACAGTAAGGCCACCCACATCCCTCCGGTGTTGAAGACTGCTGAAATGACATATCTGTCCAAGTTGGGTCCAGGCGAGAGGTGAGACGTCTTGTTCTGTTCTCTGTTCTGTCAAGAATTCGCAGATGATACGGGGGGCAGGTAATTCAAGAAAGTGGGTCATGCTAAAAGTGTGAGCTTAACTGTGCCTTGTACAGAATCTTACATCCTCTACCGTCGAGCAGTTGCGAGATACGTAAAACTGCTGTAAGCTTCCTGGCCACCTTTTTTGCAAGGTTTACAACGTAGTTCTTCATAGTTGGTTTGGAGTCAGATTTCACCCCAAGGATATCTACTTCATCCCTGGGTACCAATACTCCCCCATTCATTCTTGCCACTACTCCAGCATTACTATCATGGTACCTAGAGACCATCATTTGTGTTTTCTCAGGAGCAAATATAACCTGCCATCATTTTTTCCCATGCTGATATAGCTGTAAGCTGGTGATTGATGTAACTTAAATCACCACACATTTCCTCTCTTGGAAGAGTAAATGTCAGAGTACAGTCGTCTCTCTCTCTCTCTCTCTCTCTCTCTCTCTCTCCTCTCTCCTCTCTTCTCTCCTCTCTCTCCTCTCTCTCTCTCTCTCTCTCTCTCTCTCTCTCTCCTCTCCTCTCGTTATTTCTCTTCGACTCTTCTTTCTCTCTCTCTACCTCACGCTATTTCATCTACCTCCACCTCCTTCCATCTCATTATCCCTTCTCCCTCGCTAGCCTTTCCTTTGTTAGCCTTCACTGTAGTCTTCCCTCGTTAATTTCCATCTGCTAGCCTCCACTTCTAGCCTTCTCTCCTAGCCTTCCCATTTTCCTAGCCTTCCATCTCCTATTCTTCCCTCTGCTAGCCTTCCCTTTCCCATCCTTCCCTCTGATAGCCTTCCCTCTGCTAGCCTTCCCTCTGCTAGCCTTCCCTCTGCTAGCCTTTACTCTGCTAGCCTTCCCTCTGCTAGCCTTCCCTTTCCTACCCTTCCCTCTCCTAGCCTTAACTCCTTGCCTTCTCTCTTCTAGCCTTCCCTTCTCCCATCCTTCCTCCTTCTATA
>NC_069440.1:17210764-17220764 GCF_026875155.1 Cherax quadricarinatus
GCAACGAGGGAAAGTAAGGCAACATAGTATTACCATTATTATTATTAATATTGTTATAAAAATGTCTTAAAATTCTTTAAGTATATCCAAATGTGCTCCTGTTACGGTGAGCTGTAGCTCAGTGGTAGAGTATTCAACTCACAACCAATATAGCCAGGGTCGATTCCCGGGTGTGGAGAGACGTATGAGCAATTCTCCTTACATATGCTGCTACTGTTCACCTATCAGCAAACAGGTTCTGGGTAATTAGTCTTAAGCTGTCGTGCCTTTGCCATTAATATGGAATCGATGGTGTAGTGGTAAGAGCAAAACTACACCATCGATAAAGATTTCGGCCTGACCTGAATATTATTGTAGGGGCTCGAACTCCGTTTTCAGCTTGAGGTATAATGTTTGTAAGAGATGTATTATATTGGTGGCATGGCAGACCAGCTGGATGTATATGTGGCACAATGCGGTAGGTCAGCCCGGGGTAATAACCTAGCTGTTTTCACTAGATATGAGAAAGGAATGTGTGTGAAGTGGCAGTGATACAGAATCCAATGTATGAGGGACTCACTGTGAGTAGACGTAATTTATTCTCCATCTTTTTGAAGACATTTTACTATATTGTTTTGAAATGGCTCAGTGTCCGACAAGTATAGTAATTGGACATTGTTTGTGCAGAACCTATGTGTCTGGCACGTGAGACACAATATTGTATGTAAAAGAAAGTGAGGTGTGGTAAGCGCAGTCAGGTAATGGTTGACGGAATGGTGACTGTCAGGTTGATGGTTCACCTATAAAGGTTGATGGGTCACTTATAGAGCTTGATGGGTCACCTACTCATCTTTCTGGGTCACCTGCACAGTTTTTAGGAGAATTTTTAAGGATGAGTTTAGCTAAGAGGTTTTGGATACTAAATTGACCTTGGGTCTGTTCTATGGTATTGGAAGTGTGTGTTGGTGTTCCAATATGGGGTGTTTTAGCTGGTGTTCCATTGTGCGGTGTTCCCTCTGGTGTTCCATTGTGTGGTGCTTCCTTTGGTGTTCCATTGTGTGGTGTTCCCTCTGGCGTTCCTCTGGAGGACACCTTGGCATCGATCTAGGTCTGGCTCACTACACACCACCTTGCTTCATTCTGAGTACACACACACACAGACACACACACATACACACACAAACACACACACACACACACACACACACACACACACACACACACACACACACACACGCACGCACGCACGCACGCACGCACGCATGCACTATGTATGCTGCCTCTAAACTCAGTGTTCATGTCCTATTTTCCTATTTGAAAATTATTCAGCATTTGTCTAGTCCATTGGTTAGATCATATTATTGATGGTCTGCAATACCGACAAGTTGATGAGTAAGACAAATTTGCAGCACTTGGAAATCTTTATTGCCGAAACGTTTCGCCTGCACAACAGGCTTCTACAGTCGAATATAGGTGAATACAACACTGAAAGTAGCAGCAGCACCAGCAGCACCAGCAGCACCAGCAGCAGTAGTTTGGACGTGATCAGCTTGTCACACACTATTCGAGGTTTATGATACAAGCGTTCTTCTTGCTATTGAAGCAGACGTCTACAGATTTCCCTGTGGTGGTTCCTCACCAATATTGGTGAGACTGCACGGCATCTTCATGCACGTCATCGAATAAAATATGCCTACAAAGCACATAACAAGAGAAATGCTTGTAATATTCATTTAGAATAAGAACAAACATATTTAATGGCCTGGACAAAGGCTGAATGATTTTCAAAAGAACCTGGGACATGAATACGATGTTTAGAGGCTACAAACAAGCAGACTTCCACTACCGTAGAACAGACCAGGGGCGTATATAGCACTGCGAAACTTCTAGCTAAACTTGTCCTGAAAAAATTCTCCCAGTGTGTGTAGATGACACAACCTAACAACATCACCATTCTGTCATCCATTACCTAACAACGCTGCTTTTGTTTTAGTCCTATATCTTAGGCTTGCACCAAATGTTTTCATTTGGTTTGTGTTGTAGTTACTCAGTAGACGTTCTCGAACACTTAACTTTTAAGGAAAATAAGTAAATTCTCATGTTAGTATCGAAAATACTAAACAAAATCTACGCCGAGAACAACAATAAATCAAGGAGTTTTTTTTTTTTGTGTGTGAAAAGGAAGAACTTGATGGCGTGTTTACATGTTTCTCATCGACCAGAATCTTGAGAGAAGCTACTCGTTCACAAGATGCTAATACCAGGATGCTGTCATGTTGCTCAAGTGAAGGATTTACCTGATTGATTATTCACGTGACCCTCGTCATCAAGTACCTGGGGAAATGTTTCTCCCTCTCTGTTTTTGTCTGTCTGTCTGTCTGTCTCTGTCTGTCTATCTGTCTGTCTGTCTGTCTGTCTCTCTCTCTCTCTCTCTCTCTCTCTCTCTCTCTCTCTCTCTCTCTCTCTCTCTCTCTCTCTCTCTCTCTCTCTCTCACACACACACACACACACACACAGCCTCGGTATATGGACTCAAACCATGAAATTCGGGACGTCAAACGATGGTCTTCGGGGAGTCGTTACCTCGTCTGTGCCATTCGCGTCGCGGAATGAGCTTATCTGCAGGTGGGGGTAGAGCATGAAATTCCTGAGGTCAAACAGGGGTCTCAACCTCGTTCGGGTCATTCGTTACGGAGAGTCTCAAAAGGTCAGATAAACAGTGTCCCTTTAGGGGGACACCGACAGCATTCTTGGAGGATAAAGGGACGCCTCGTTGAGCCATGGGAAACCGATTACATTTGACCTCTGTTGACCTTTCCTGACCTGACCCATTCTCTTATTTACGCGCCGGGGCTAATTTGGGTGAAAACACGCCAAGTTGGGTGTCATCAGCGTGAAATTAGGGCGACGGACCAGTATTATTGTTATTAAGGAAGATAAATGGAAGAGTGTAAAATATAAGAAAGTTGTGATTTTTTTTAGTGAGAGATGATCCTCGATTGTTTGTGAAATTTAGCGCCAGAATGAGTGTATGGGCTTTTCTGTTTTCAGGTTTGTTTGGATTCCAACTGTTGTTGGCGGCGGTGGTGTTGGTGGTGCTTCTGCTGGTGGCGATACTGTTGTTGATGCTGGTAAGAAGACACCAGATGCAGGTAAGTCTATTGGTATAACGTTTAACCCGTGAAGGAAATGCTTTTTTTTTTTTAATACGGTACATTTTACAGGGAATACTTAGACTCTTGTACACGTCGTACTCCGTCTCAGTCAGCTCCTTGCTTGAGCAAGTAACCTCCTGCAATGTTCCACTGTTCATGTGTACAGTGTGCCTTTGGAATTTAACCTATGTTGCTCTGTAACGCAGTCAGCTTCTTGCTGTAGCCAGTGGGTCACCTGCAACGTTTCTTTGTTTTATGGCGTGAGACAGAAGGCCTATTGCATTCCTTTGTTTAAATTAAACACGGTGGAACTACCTTACTTAGGAACCTATAAACTGTACTTTCCTTGATTCTTTTTTCTAGTTCCTCTGAAGATGTGTGTGTAAGCACATGAAAGCGCTCACATATTTCTGTTTATTATTTTTCACCGTGATGGTTTTCACATTTTCAGTCAAGTCAACAAACCCACAGTTTGGAGAGGAAATTGGGTCTTAGTTATTATTTGTCAAAGGCACTTGTCGACAGAGACGTGTGTTTGTTTCTTGGTATTTATTTCTGCAGGTGTGTCATTCTCATTATTTACTGTCAGTACATTTATTTCCTTATCGTTCATCCTCTCGCTTTTCGTTATTTTATCTCTTGTAATCTGTATCTCAGTCTCGCTCTATCACGTTTATCACTTTCCTATTTATCTTATACAACTGTGCCACTTTCACACACACACACACACACACACACACACACACACACACACACACACACACACACACACACACACACACACACACACACACACACCTGCAACCACAAATAGGTGAGTACAAATAGGTGAGTACACACACACACACACACACACACACGCACAATCATTGCTGCTACACTGAGACTCACTCCACAGAATTACTCCTCGAAACGCATATAATTGTTATGCTGAATTATAGAAAGACAATACTAATTATTGGATAATGTAATTGGATGTGTTTAATTATTTAACCATCTTGCCCTGTGGACATCTTATAGCCAATAAAAATCGCCGCAACGATTCGGTCAGTGAAGGAAATTAGAAATTGCTCTCCTGGTTAAGATCTTGAGTGAGGTTATATAGAAGTCATTTCCCCACTATTAATAACAAAAAATGTAGCCTCTGTTCCAATTTAAGTTATCCCCGAGACACTGTTTTAGAAACATGTGCAGGAAGGATCACTCGATTGTTTTAACCAAATTGTCCTTGATCATAATCCCCGAAACATTCAGCTCCTGAAGAAGGTGCTTTGTTAAAACATCTAGAGCTGATTTAAACCCACTCCTGTGACTTTTAGCAGTGAGTTTTCACTTGTAACTGCGTCTTGTGTGTGTTTTAGTTAGTTAGTTACCAGTTGTCAAAGACTTGTCGATAGACACTTGGCTTGTAGAGTTCTTTTTTGTGTGTATGAGTGTGTACTCACCTAATTGTGGTTGTAGGGGTCGATACATAGCTCATGGCCCCGCCTCTTCACTGGTCGGTACTAGGTCCACTCTCTCCCTGCTCCATGAGTTTTATCATACCTCTTCTTAAAATTATATATGGATCCTGCCTCCACTACAGCACTCCAGATTGTTCCACTTCCTGACAACTCTGTGATTAAAGAAATACTTCCTAACATCCCTGTGACTCATCTGAATCTTCAACTTCGAATTGTGACCCCTTATTGCTGTGTCCCATCTTATTGCTGTGTCCCATCTTATTGCTATGTCCCATCTTTGAAACATTGTCCCGGTCCACTTGTCAGTTCCTCTGAGTATTGAGTGTGTGTGTGTGTGTGTGTGTGTGTGTGTGTGAGAAACTTTTTACTGTGTGTTATTGGAGCAGCAGACTCGCGTGATGTGCCCAAATTTCGTGACTATATTAAAAAAGAGCGTAATTATCATAACCACATAATGTACCGTAATTACTGAATGTTTAGATCACCGACATATGATTACTCCAGATTATTATATTCATGGGGCGGAGCGCTAGACCCCGGAGGACGCAATACAGCTCCTCGGGTATGCGGGGTGATGAAGTTTGATTCGTGAAAGAGCCGAGTAGCTCCAGTTCCTTGGATGAAGAGTGATGCGTTATCAAGGCGTCCCTGAGAGAGAGAGAGAGAGAGAAACTCCTAGCTTTAATCTTCAATATTAAAAAGTCTGCTCATAATCGCTGACTTCTTTGTCATCGAAGGAGATAAACAGCGATAATTTCCACCAACACACACACACACACACACACACACACACACACACACACACACACACACACACACACACACACACACACACACACGAGCGAATTAAATTAAATAATTCATGTTATTAAGCGCTAAACCCATGTGGGTCATTCAGTGCAAGACGTGGTGGAGGCTTGATACCTCGTCTTCTGAACGCGAGACAGAAGCGCTTCCTGTTTGTACTCAACTAGATATAACACGCATACAACCGAGAGATCTTGGGTTAAACCAGGGTGAGATACATGACTGTCACGGGTGTCAGGGTACGGGTGGGGTTAGAACCAATGGCGAGTGAGTCGTTAAACTCCAGGCCAGTGCCTGAGCCACTCGGTCAGCTGGCTACAATAAGATTCATCCACTGTTACCACAAATGCATTTGGGGTCACAGTGGGGCCCATGCTAACCTTTCTATGGGTTATAAATATACCTAGTTGGATGAATGTTATTGTAGCCAGCTGGCCCAGTGGTTTATACACTGTCCTAGAGTTTTACGACTTACTTACCATGGGTTCTAAACCCACCCGTACCCTGGTTTGTTTGCAATCGTTTTATTACGATTTCATGAGGTATAACTGTCTCTGCTCCTGCTGTCAAGGATATTTGTAAGTAAAGGTGTATGCCCCTAAGTGTATTTACCCTGAGAGTGCATTTTAACCCTTGTTTGAGGAATAGAGCATTCTTGACTGGTAGTGAACAGGAGACATGCAGTCTTAAAGACCCCTCGTGTGGCCGATAGACTTCAAACCTAATAAACCAAGGAACCAACCCGCTGCCCCTGTTCATTTACTACTAAATTGTTGCCTAGGTGTAAATAGATTGATAATGGACGACTCCTAAGGCGAACAAGATTATAGATTGTATGTCACGGGCTTTAAACACAAGGAGTGGTGGAGACTCGAACCTGCGTCTGCTGCTTGCGGCCTGGCCTTTGACCAGCCAGGCTGTTGGTGCACCATAGCTCGGGCATGGCTTTGAAATACTAAAAGTAGAGGATTATTATTATTCTCTCCCTTTTAACCTTCCAAGGGAGGTTCCTCGAGACAGTTAAAGGGCTCTTGATCGAAGGAATTGGACTTAACCTCCCCTTTCTTGGATCAGACCGAATTGTCTGCCATTCCCGAGGCTCTGCATGACCTCTGCTACCCTAGCGCTGCCCCATGATTGGAATAATAATGTACCGCAAACATTGTTTATACTGACATAAAGAAAAAAGTGGCATTTGTTGTTGCTCTTGCAACAGGCGCGAGTTAATGTGTGTGTGTGTGTGTGTGTGTGTGTGTGTGTGTGTGTGTGTGTGTGTGTGTGTGTGTGTGTGTGTGGAGAGAGAGAGAGAGGGAGAGTGAGTGTGTCTGCGTTTGTGCGTGTGCGAGTTATTTAGTTTCGAATCGACACTGGTGAGCCTTACATAGCAGTTCAGCTCTTATGTGTCTTGAAAATGTCAGAAAAATGCTATGTTTTCTCAAGCGAGTTCAGTAATGAGGCTATTCAGATACAGACTGCATCGGTGATTTGCCAAAGCAAGCTAATTGTACCATTTATGGTATTTGTTAGATCATTCAGTATGTGGGCATCATGAATTGCGGACAGATACTGTCGGACACAATTTCTCTGTAATTCTTTGTAAACTGAAGATACGTTGACAGAGCAAGCTTTTATTAAACAAAAAATTACTCTGCATGTCGGCTTTCTATCTGGCACTTTGGCTTTCTTCTATCTGGCACTGTGGTCCATCATGCTCTGGCTTATGTAGTAATGCCGTGAGAGTAAACACAATCAAGTATCACTCTCTGAGTTGGAGAAACTTGTCACTGTAAGGATGTAGTGTGTTAAAATGTTGGAAACTCGGACATGTGGCGTGTATTGTGTGTGTGTGTGTCGTGCTGAATAGGTAAAATTGGTCAGTTAGCAAGAACTCATTTAAAATTAAATCCTTTCTAAAAAAATTTCTTATGTATTCAGAGGTACATATTTTTTCATTTATGTTAATATAAAAATTAATGTTTTTTACCAAAAGAATCGTAGGAAACTTACCTAACCTTAGTATAACAAACTCAATTTAATTTAGCCTAATCCAGCTAAATATATATTATATAAGTTTACAATAATTTAGTAATAAGCAAACACAATGAAATATATTTCTTCGTTAGGTTCAGAATGATTTTTGCGAAAATTATTGCATGCACAAATTTTCGCTTGCCTTATCCGGCAAGAAGTGCGTTGGTATTTATGCCAAAATCGCAAGTTTTACTTATTCGGCACTGATATAATATGTAATCATAGGTGCACACGTTGAAGGGTGGGGGTTGGGTATTGCGAACTGAATGTGAAGGGAGCGTCATGGATCCCCCTAGGCAGGCATATTTAACACCATTAAGTCATTTCTACACACGTCGCGCCTGGAATACTGATGTGAGTTATCACACAAGCCAGTCTGTTTGTTAACGTCTATCCCACAGCGCTGATAAACCCTCATGTCCTCTGCCTGCCTCTCACTTCTACACTCAATTTGCAGTTAAATTAATTATTTTGCATTGTCGCAGGGGTAAGAACGGCGTGAAGAAATTTACTTGGCTGGCACGTTTTCTCTTGTGAGTGGGGCTTCTGAGACTCATTCCCTTAATAACGTTCTAAAGTGTCTGTCTGGATTTCTTAGGCAAGTTTTTGGAGGAAATTTCTCGGTTAGGTTGTCCTCTGTACATAATAATAATCAATTATAACATACAACGAAAGAAATATAAGTCGATGTAAGGTTCTGGCGCACGAACAGAAAACGGGAAGCCACTGAGTGCATGAGTATGTCAGATTCTCACTGTTTAAGGTTCCTTCATCAGTAACCCACTTGACTGTACGATACTACAATGATGCCTGGTACTGAGAGGACGACATGACTTCCGACAGCTTGGCATACACACAGACGATGGTAGACTTAGTGCAGCCTCGGTTACTGAGAAGGAACAAAATGTATATATGGATTTTGAGGAATTTAAGAAAAACTAAAGAAAAACTTAAATAGCTTTACTTGTTCTGTGATTATGATTGATATAATATAAGAGTGAACTGGTCCAGAGAATAGCAAGTTGACAGTGTAAATATGATGAGTTCAGAAAACATATATGTTGAAAATGTTGATTTCAATTGACTTAAGTGTGTTGGAGCTAATAAAGAGAAAACCATAGATACTAGATATTCAATAAATTTACATTAAAGTATTTTCCAACCTCCTCTCCACAATTTTGAGAAATGCTGCTGCTATTGGGATGAGGAACTGCAAAATCATCTCCATTTAACTGCTGATAGAAGCTGTATCTGTAAGGTACCTATAGTCTCCTGCGGTTACCGCCCCGCGGCCCGGTCCTAGACCAGACCTGCTGCTTGCTGGCTTCATCCATCAAGTTGATGCAAGAAGTTTTTCATTTTTAAATTTTCTTCAGGATCATCCATTCGAGTTTAGTGCTTTTTCGTAAATAATAATAATAATAATAATAATAATAATAATAATAATAATATTGCTTCCAGTTATGTTCGGCAGTTTGATTCATTTAGATTATATATATTTATGGGGAGGCGCCAAACCCATAGGTCCATACGGCTCCTTGGGAATGAGAGACAATCAGCTTTGATCCAAGGAAGCGGAGAGGAAGCTCCAAGTTACCTGGATGAAGACGGGGTTTCATTCAGAGATGCACATCTTGGAGGACACGAATATGAGATGAGATGAGCTTTACGTCATAGGAAGAAGGTAGGGTCGGAGGAGACTACAGGGACTGATGGTGCGACGTGGTAGAGACTAGAACAAGAGTGTCCAGATGGAAGCAAGTGAACCACAGGAAGGTTTGGAAGCATTTTCGAAATATAAATGTCTTGAATAAGTGGAATGACCTACGTGCCTTTTTTATAAACAAATGGAATGACCTACGTAAGGAGGTAGTGAAAGCCTGTTAAGAGCTGGAGTTACACCTTGGAAGGCAAGGTTTGGTTAACAAGGGTCAGACTAAGAAAGAGCCTGAAGCAGAGACTCGACCCCAGTAACCACAAATAAGCAAGTACATGTAAGTGAATACACACACACACATATACACAAAAAAGACCTCCGTGGACCCTCAAAGTCTTAGAGATGAGCTGCTTTAAATCTGTGTAGTAAATCATCCCCCACACCTGTCACTGGTGGTGGTGATGGTGGTGATCGTGATCATGGTGACGATGGTGGTGGTGATGGTGGTGGTAGTGGTAGTAATGGTGATGGTGGTAGTGGTAGTGATGATGGTGGTAGTGGTAGTGATGGTGGTGGTGGTGATGGTGGTAATGGTGGAAATGGTAGCAACATTGACGACTGTCCTGTAATGGTATCATCTCTTACCATATGATAGTAATAGATGGGTGGTCTTTCTTAATCCCCCTCCCTCATCAAATCTCTCCTACTCCCCCACCATAACCCTCCATCTTCTTCATCCCTCCCTTTAACATCCCATCTCCCGAGTCCTCGTCCATTCATCCCCGGCTGTCCCTTATTTTCTTTATTCATGACACAGCTTTCACACTAGCGAGTCGCTAGTATTCCATCCTTGTGCACTGTCAGGGGATCACAAATCTTTACGGTAAACATCGTAATTCTTACCGATG
>NC_069440.1:17225764-17250764 GCF_026875155.1 Cherax quadricarinatus
GTATCAGAAATCTTCACTATGAGGATAGACTGAGGGCCCTGAATCTCTACTGTCTCGAAAGGCGTAGAATTAGGGATGATATGATTCAGGTGTATAAATGAAAGACAGGAATAAATAAAGGGGATGTAAATAACGTGCCGAAAATATCTAGCCTAGACAGAACTCGTAGCAATGGTCTTAAGTTGGAAAATTTCAGATTCAGGAAGGATATAGGAAAGCACTGGTTTGGTAATAGAGTTGTGGATGATTGGAACAAACTCCCGAGTTCCGTCCTAGAAGCTAAAACGTTGTGTAGTTTTAAAAATAGTTAAAATACATGAGTGGGTGTGGATGGGTGTGAGTTGAACCTGACTAGCTTGTACTACTAGGTCTGATACCGTGCTCCTTCTGACTAGGTTGGGTCATTGGCTTAAGCCGGTAGGAGAATTGGACCTACCTTGCATGGGCCAGTAGTTCTGCTTCAGTGGTCCTTCTTTCTTATGTTCTTATAACTGTATATTCTCAAGACCATTGTAAACAATATAAACTTTTGTTTATTTAACTTAAACAGAGCTTTAAATAGAGTAGTGAAAAGCGTTGTGGGTGTATTGCGTAGGACAGGTATGACAGAATAAGCGGTCCACCAACCACTTTGATTTTGGCCTTTAATAATATATTTGTTAATTAGTGACGATAGTGATAAATAGATCATTTTTAAGAGGGTTAAAAAAGTATATTAAGAAGTTATTAGAGAGTTGTATGAATTATAAACAGAGATTTCATTATGTAAATTATTAGATTTTGTCGTCGGAGTGGCTGATTTATTGTGCACCCCTTATCTATTTTGTGGACGGTCTAGTAACAACTTACGGCGACATCATTGGCTTAGAAGAAGCCCCTGAATGTCTTAACTGTATATATATATATATATATATATATATATATATATATATATATATATATATATATATATATATATATATATATATATATATATATATATATATATATATATATATATATATATAATATATGTCGTGCCGAATAGGCAAACTTGCGATCTTGGCTTAAATAGCAACGCTCATCTTGCCATATAGGACAAGTGAAAATTTATGTATGCAATAATTTCCCCAAAATCATTCTGAACCTAACGAAAAAAATATATTTCACTGTGTTTGTTTAGTATTAAATTATTGTAAACAAATTTAAAAAATATATAGTTGGGTTAAGCTAAAATAAATTGTTCTTGTTATAATAAGGTTAGGTAAGTTTTCTAAGATTCTTTTGGTGCAAAATTAAAATTTGTTACATCAACATTAATGAAAAAAATATATCTTTAAACGTATAAGAGAAAATTTTAGAAAGGACTTAATTTTAAATGAGTTTTTGCTAATTGACCAGTTTTACATATTCGGCACGACATATATATATATATATATATATATATATATATATATATATATATAATATATATATATATATATTATATATATATAATATATATATATATATATATATATATATTTATATATATCTAGGTAGTAGGTTGGTAGACAGCAACCGCCCAGGGAGGTACTACCGTCCTGCCAAGTGAGTGTAAAACTGAAGCCTGTAATTGTTTTACACGATGGTAAGATTGCTGGTGTCTTTTTTTATCTGTCTCATACACATGCAAGATTTCATGGTATGTCTTGCTACTTCTACTTACACTTAGGTCACATACACATACATGTACAAGCATATATAATACACACCCTTTGGGTTTTCTTCTATTTTCTTTCTAGTTCTTGTTCTTGTTTATTTCTCTTACCTCCATGGGGAAGTGGAACAGAATTCTTCCTCCGTAAGCCATGCGTGTTGTAAGAGGCGACTAAAATGCGGAGCAAGGAGCTAGTAAACCTTTTCTCCTGTATATATTACTAAATGTAAAAGGATAAACTTTCGTTTTTCTTTGGGCCACCCGCTCGGTGGGATTACGGCCGGTTGTTAGAAAGAAAAGAAAGATTATATATATATATATATATATATATATATAATATATATATATATATATATATATATATATATATATATATATATGTATATATATATATATGTATATATATATATATATATATATATATATATATATATATATATATATACATACATACATACATACATACATACATACATACATACATACATACATACAATTTGTATTTCGTCTGTTACATGCAAATTTGAAATACTTGCTCAAGATGTCTTGTATCATATTTTCATTACTAAGATACCTTGAGATATCACACTGGTTGCTGCACTGTCTGGTATCTCTGTTTGGCTCAGTACTTGGAGAATCAAATAAATAGTGTTCAAAAAAAGTGACAACAGGGGGAACACGTAATTGACATTTACTTTGACCATCATCTATATACCAAACTGCCAGAAGTACTTGTGACCAAGTATTAAGTCTAGTTACTACAAAATCTGTCAGTATATTTACATTGCAAGTTGCTCTAAAAGTGCTTAATGAAGTTCACCTTATCATAATACATTGTAGATGTACTCGGGTTTCTTACCTCACTCCTATGACACTCTTATTCATTATTTACCTCTCTCGTAATACTATGTTTGACGCAGACAGACCAAGGTTAATTTGAACTTCTTAGTAAGTTTAGTAAGGTACACATGAATGCAGTTACATAAATTATCATACATAGCAGCATATGTCTAGATTACCTAGGATAACCCCAAAAAATGTCAGACAAAGTGACTTATTTCCACTGGGGTCCTTGACTCATTTCTTTTACTAATTCATCAGCTTTATGTAGGAGTAATTTAGCCTGAGGTGGAATCTATAAGAATTGCACATTAATTCTTTTCTCTTTAATTCTGGTGATAGAGCTGAAGAATAGGTCAGGAAAGAAGATAGAGGGGTGATAGGGGAAAGGAGGGGAGTGACGGAGAGGGAAGCATGAGGCGACCAGACCAGACCAGTGTTTGGACAAGGGCAATTAGCGGGTCCGAGGGAGGGGGAAATTTGAGGGCCTGACGATCATCTTTCACGGGACTGAGGCGTCACGCGCCTGAGGGGAGGGAGGAGCTGAGGGGAAGGAGGAGAAACTTAGGGGAGAGAGGAAGGGTCTAAGGAAAGTGAGGGAGTGGCTTAGGAAAAAGAAGGTAAGACTGAGGGGAGAGATGGAGTGAAGGACTGACTTGAAGGAAGGGAAGAGGGAAAAAATGGGCGGAATAGAGGGAAGGAATGAAGGCATGGAGGAAGGAGGAAGCAAAGAATGCTAGCATACTACCATCGTAGTATATATATATATATATTATATATATTATATATATATATATATATATATTATATATATATATATATATATATATATATATATATATATCAATACACCACGCAGAACAAGCGGGTATATACAGTGAAAGATCGCAGTCAGCAGGACTCGATACTGTTACTGAGACACAAGAATCCCAGGCAGCGCTCTTATCCACTTGGCCACAAATGTCACAAAAGCTGGGCAGCCTGGTTCACAAGCCATGTTTCTTTCCCAGCCCGGGCACGTCAGTGAGCCTCAAGCATGGATTCAAGTTATTTCAATCTCCTGTATGTTCTGACCTTACAAGCGATTTTTATATGAATGCACCACTCAGAAACAAGCGGGTATATACAGAGAAAGATCGCAGTCATCAGGACTCGATACATTCTTCTATTAGTGGCCTACATCTCACCTCCAGACAGTATATAAAGCTCCATACTGTCACTTCAACTTCACATTGTTTCAGACTGTGGAACAATACTCTTCTCCAGGCTGAGGGACTGATCACCTCAAAACTACGTCTTCAAGGGTAATGGACTGATTACATCGTCCTCACATCTCTTCTGCTTCTGCCAAATTTTCTGTACTCGACTGAAGAAGCCTGCTGTGTAGGCGAAACGTTTCGAAATATAGATACTGTTGCATATGTCTTACCTAACTACATCTATTATTACTAGCTACTACTACTACAACTACTACTACTACTACTACTACTACTACTACTACTACTACTACTACTACTACTACTACTACTACTACTACTACTACTACTACTCAGGCTCCTCTTAGGTCCTCCCCAAGTCTCTCAGGTCACTGTCAAGTCCCCTTAGGTCATTCTAGGTACAACTATTTCCAGGTCACCTCAGTGGCTACCTCCGTGTAAGAAGGCACCCACAGGTCAGCAACTCCAGGATTCACTGTGACCTGGTAATGATGAAGGTAGTTATGTAAGGGGGAAAAAGGGAACAGTGTAAGTAGGGAGAGAAGGGACAACATCCTGCCTACCCTATCACCTTTTCTCCTCGTCCCTTCTCCCTGTCTTTCGCCCTTTCGTTGTGAATAATATCTTCAAGGTATCCCTCATAGAAACGTATATATCTTTCGAGGGATACCTGTGAGGTATTCTTTTTATCCTTTACTCTGCCCCCTTCCCCATCATACTGTCCTTTCTCATCCACTCACCACCTTTTCATCTTCCTCCATTTCTCACGTCCCCTTTTAGTTTCTCCTTGTCCCCTTCCCCTTCCCTTTGTTAATTCTCCCTTCTCTGCCCCCTTTCCTGTTCCACGCCTCCTTGTTCCTCCCCCCGTCTGACCCATTCTGTTCCCCTTCCAGTACTGCCACGGCCAACACCCCCCGCAGACAAGACAGGAAAACAAGCGATCCGCCAGATTGAATTTCGGGTCTATGATACGTTAATGAGGAGTAATGGACGGTGTGTGTGTGTGTGTGTGTGTGTGTGTGTGTGTGTGGTGTGTGTGTGTGTGTGTATGTGTGTGTGTGTGTGTGTGTGTGTGTGTGTGTGTGTGTGTGTGTGTGTGTGTGTGTGTGTGTGTGTGTGTGTGTGTGTGTGCGTGAGTGGGTGCGTGCGCGTGTGCTCACTATTTTGTGTTTGCGAGAGTAAAGACTCTGCTTCTGACTTCACCTCATAGATTAATCCGCATTACTGATTTCTAGTCAATTGGGCCTAATCATATCTCATTAAATTCTTTCCACTTTTCAGCCAGCCTGTGAATAATGAAAGACTTTCTAACATCAATATGACTCATGTGTATCCTCACCTTCCACTTGTGTCTTCTTGCCCCTGGTAATCTTAATTAACAGTCTGATCTCTCTCAGTTCCTCTTAAAATTTTGTAAATGATGATAGGATAACCCGCATTGATATAAGAAGGAAAGTTTGTATATTTCGACGTTTAACTATGATCCTCTTCATCAGTTGAGGATCTAATGAAAAGAATCTCAGCTGAGGGTTAAATACACAAACTTTCTTTGAAGTTGTTGTTTTTACTAGTTCTCTCCGTCAAGGTCGCCAGACTAGATTCCCTCAACCTTTCCCTACCGTGCATATTCCTCAGTTCTTGCACTAGTCTTATTGCAAACCTTTGTACCTTTTAAAGCTTCCGTATGTGATTGACTAGGTGGGGGCTCCGCACTGGGTAGACGTTTTTCGTAACTGAACCAGCTTATGTCGTAAAGGATTCATTGTTCAAGTTTCTGAATGCTGTTATGAGGTTTGCAAATGCCACTGAAGTTATACACTTTATCAGTACTTCTGACGATGTGATTGGTGTTATATTTACCCCAGGATCTCCTACCTCTGGCGATGTGATTAGTGTTACATTTACCCCAGGATCTCCAGCTTCTCTCCTCCAAGGCTATGAGTGTGTGCACGTGATGTCACATACTGTCAGGCGGTGAACGTCCAGCATGCTGCCAGTCACCCGGCAGCATGCTGGATAATGTTTTAGTGTGTCACGAGAATGCATTGGATAGTTTTTGCAAATGTGTGAACGTGTTTCTCTCCTCCGTTTTTTTATAAATACAAAAATACATACATATACATGCATTGGCTATATATATATATATATATATATATATATATAAAGTTAGTGCTATCCTAATGGCACTAATGTTATAACACTGACTCCTTGATTACCTTAGCAGCGTACACTTCTCAAAAATCAGAGAAAATAGGACACATGAAGAATTCTTATGGATTCCATTACACAATGAATTACTCCTTCATGATAAAGTTAATAAGTTAGCTAAAGAAAGTACTCCGAAGGAAAATGTAGAATATAACTTTGGTATGTCTGTGTCTAACATTAGGGATAATATTAGAAGAAAAGTAAATAATGCAGTGTAAACAGACTGATTAATATTAATCACAGAGTGGGTTGGTCTCAGTTTTTAGGGATGTTTTCGTAGCCAGGCTTAGGCATGCTTGAAGGTACTCATGGCAATTTGGTAGACGTACGGATGATGATCAAGTTACTAAACGCAATGTGGTCAGTCTTATGGTCATTTTCTTGAGCACTATGTGATTGATTGGCCAATTATTGAGGAATATAGAGATAAACAGCCCTGCTAACAGACTCCTGCTAAGATCC
Organism: Cherax quadricarinatus; assembly: GCF_026875155.1. Classification (NCBI taxonomy): domain Eukaryota; kingdom Metazoa; phylum Arthropoda; class Malacostraca; order Decapoda; family Parastacidae; genus Cherax; species Cherax quadricarinatus. The sequence continues at coordinate 17,232,170 of NC_069440.1, forward strand.
ATCACTGTATTAAATTTGTAACATGTTAATACTAATAATGAAGCCATAAATTTCTTGAGCAATTGCCTTGCAAGCGATGTAAAGAAAGGTGATGAGATACTTGAGAGGAACTTTGAGATATATGATACATGACTGCAACTTTTATAGAGAGGTGAAATGCTCTTAATGTCTGCAGTTCTTCAGAATTCTGATTAACCTCTGGTATATGTGAGTACTCACCTATATGTGGTTGCAGAGGTCAAGCCTCTTTCACTGGTCGCTACTAGATTCATTCCTGGCTTCAATGGCCTTATCGTACCTTTTCTTAAAATTTTGTGTGGATCATTCCAATACCACTCCAATCTCCAGGTCGTTGCATTTCATGACTATTAAGACTTACGAAATACTTCTTAACATCAGTGTGACTAGTTTGAGTTTTCAACTTCCAGCTGTGCCCCCGTGTCCCGTTTTCCGTCTCTTTAAAAAAATCTGTCCCTGTGTGTGTGTATATGTGTGTGTGTGTGTGTGTGTCTATGTGTGTGTGTGTGTGTGCGCGCGCACATGCGTGCGTGCTTTTGAGTGCGTGCGTTTGCGTCTGTGTGTAAGGAGCGTTGTTATCTGTGTGTACGAACACACACACACGCACACACACACACACACACACACACACACACACACACACACACACACACACACACACACACACACACACACACACACACACACACACATACATACACACACATACACACACATACACACATACACACATACACACATACACATACACATACACATACACATACACATCACACAACACACACACACACACACACACACACACACACACACACACACACACACACACATCACTGGACATCATAGCTCTCACAGAAACCAAGCTCACAGGAATGATAACAGTTGCCATCTTTCTAACGGGATATTAGATCCTGAGGAAAGACAGAGGGAACGGAGGGGGATGCGGAGTGGCACTGCTCATCAAAAACCGATGGGATTTTGATGAGCTGGAGAGAGGAGACAGAGAAGCAAGAGACTACATATTAGGAACACTTCAATCTGGAGGTGCCAAGATGGTAATTGCTGTGATGTACAACCCACCACCAAACAGCAGGATGCCAAGGCAGGAATATGATGAGAGTAATAGAGCGATGGTTGACACACTAGCTGAAGTGGCCAGAAGGGCTCATGCATGTAGGGCAAAGCTGCTGATTGTGGGTGACTTCAATCACAAGGAAATTGACTGGGAGAACCTGGAGCCACATGGGGGCCCAGAAACATGGAGGACAAAGTTGATGGAGGTTGTACTGGAAAATCTTCTGTGCCAACATGTAAGGGAAACTGCCAGAGAGAGAGGAGAGGATGAACCAGGAAGACTGGACCTAGTATTCACCTTGAGTAGTGCAGACATTGAAGACATCACATATGAAAGAACCCTCAGCGCCAGTGATCACGTGGTTCTGAGCTTCGATTACATAGTAGAGTTACAAGTGGAGAGAGAAACAGGAAGGACCGGAAACATGAAGCCAAACGAAATGATGGAATATGTGACAACAATATGCAATGAAGCTAAGGAGAAGTTTGTGCCCAAGGGTAACAGAAATAACGCGAAAGCCAGGATGAGCCCTTGGGTCACGCAAAGGTGAAGAGAGGCCAAACTAAGTGTTTTAGAGAATGGAAGAAGTATAGAAGGCAAAGGACCCAGGAGAACAAGAAGAGTAGTCATAGAGCCAGAAATGAATATGCACAGGTAAGAAGGGAGGCCCAACGATAAGACGAAAACGAATTAGCAGCAAAAGCCAAATCTGATCCGAAGCCACATCAGGAGGAAAACGACAAGTCAAGGAGCAGGTGATAAGGCTGAGGAAAGAAGGAGGGGAGTTCACACGAAACGACCGCGAAGTATGTGAGGAGCTCAACACGAACTAAGCGAGATGGATACCTCAAAGGCGATGGGGCCGGATAACATCTCTCCATGGGTACTGAGAGAGGGAGCAGAGGTGCTATGTGTACCACTAACAACAATCTTCAACACATCTATCGAAACAGGACAACTACCTGAGGTATGGAAGACAGCAGATGTAGTCCCAGTTTTTAAAAAAAGAGAGACACGAAGCATTAAACTACAAACCAGTGTCACTGACATGTATAGTATGTAAAGTCATGGAGAAGATTATCAGGAGAAGAGTGGTGGAGCACCTACAAAGGAATGAGCTTATCAATGACAGCCAGCACGGTTTCAGGGATGGGAAATCCTGTGTCACAAACCTACCTGAGTTTATGACAGGGTGACAGCAGTAAGACAAGAGAGAGAGGGGTTAGTAGATTGCATTTTCTTGGACTGTTGGAAGGCGTTTGACACAGTTCCGCACAGGAGGTTAGTGCAAAAGCTGGAGGACAAAGCAGGGATAACAAGGAAGGCACTGCAATGGATCAGGGAATACCTGTCAGGAAGACAACAGCGAGTCATGGTACGTGGAGAGGTGTAAGAGTGGGCGCCTGTGACGAGTGGGGTTCCACAGGGGTCAGTCCTAGGACCAGTGCTGTTTCTGATATTTGTGAACGACATGACGGCAGGAATATACTCAGAAGTGTCCCTGTTTGCAGTTGATGTGAAGTTGATGAGGAGAATTCAATCGAATGAAGACCGGCAGAACTGCAAAGAGATCTGGACAGGCTACAGGCCTGGTCCAGCATCTGGCTCCTGGAGTTCAACCTCACTAAGTGCAAAGTCATGAAGATTGGGGAAGGGCAAAGAAGACCGGAGACGGAGTATTGTCAAGGAAAAGGATCTTGGGGTGAGTATAACACCTAGCACATCTCCTGAGGTGCACATCAACCAAATAACTGCTACAGCATACGGGAGCCTAGCAAATCTAAGAATAGTATTCCGATACCTCAGTAAGGAATCATTCAGGACCCTATACACCGTGCACGTTAGGTTTATATTGGAGTATGCAGCACCAGTTTGGAACCCGCACCTAGCCAAGCATGTAAAGAAACTAGAGAAAGTGCAAAGGTTTGCAACAAGACTAGCCCCAGCGCTAAGGGGCATGCCCTTCGAGGAGAGGTTAAGGGAAACCAATCTGACGACACTGGAGGACAGGAGAGATCGGGGGGATAAGATAACGACATACAAAATACTGAGAGGAATTGACAAGGTGGACAGAGGCAGGATGTTTCAGAGGTGGGACACAGCAACAAGGGGTCACAGTTGGAAGTTGAAGATTCGGATGTTAGGAAATATTTCTTCAGTCACAGAGTTGTCGGGAAGTGGGATAGTCTGGGAAGTGATGTAGTGGAGGCAGGATCCATACTTAGCTTTAATAAGAGGTATGATAAAGCTCATGGAGTGGGATGAGTGACCTAGTACCGGCCAGCGACGAGATGGGGGCCAGGAGCAGTGACGACCCCGCAACCAACAACAATGAGTGCACACACCCGCATACCACACACATACACACACACACACACACAACACACACACACACACACACAGCACACACACACACACTACAACACACCCACACACACACACACACAGCACACACACACACACACACCACGCACACGCAACCACACACACACGCACGCACTGCACTGCACGCACGCACGCACGCACACACAGGACTAAGGCACTAGGAGCTAAGACTCGACCCCTGAAACCACAATAGTATACACAACACACACACACAGCACTAAGGCCACCAGGAGCTAAGACTCGACCCCCGCCTGCAAACCAAAACCACAAAGAGGGAGTACACACCACACCACACCACAACACACACACACACACACACACACACCACACACACACACACACACACACACACACAATCCTGACACCCCTCTCACTCTCTCTCCTCCTCCTCTCCACCCCACACACACACACACACAGGGGGGGCCCCCATCCACAAAAAAAAAAAAAAAAAACCCCACCCCCCCCGGGGGCACGCACACACACGCACAACACACACACACGCACACCGCACACACACACACGCACGCACGCACACACACACACACACACACACACACCACACACACCACACACACACACACACACACACACACACACACACACCCGCACACACACGCACGCACGCACGCACAACACATTCACACAAACACACACACACACACACACACACACACAAACACACACACACACACACACACACACAACACACATACACACACCACTTCCCCCTATCATTTATTCAATACAAACACTAACAGCTCACAACTATTACAAAATGGACCTATTAAATCTCGGCTTTCCTGCTCCCTATCAAAGTGATTAATCGGCCCCTCGCTCATCCGGTTCATTCAGCACACCAACCGGCCATGGACCAACAAAACCGAATAAATGGATGTACGTCCGCGAGTGGGTGAGGGGAGGTTAAAATGGGTGAGAGGGAGGTTAAATTAGGTGAGAGGAGGTATAAAATGGGTGAGAATGAGCTTAATGGCTGGGGATGTAATGGTGGAACTTGAAAAGCATAGGGAAATGGGAGACGTAAGGGTTGAAGGAGTGAAATGAGTAGAAGGTGGTGGATACCGTGGGTAAGAGGGGAAACAATGGGTAATAAATGAGTTATGGTTAAGAGAGAGGGAGTAATGGATAAAAGAGGTGAATAATAGTTAGTGGGGAAGAGAAGAAGTGAGAGGAAAGATTAAAAGTTAATGTACTTACTGCAGTGCAGGCGAGAGAGATACATCATAATCTACACCTGGAAAATCCATGAGGAACTGGCCTCAAATCTGCACACAGAAATCACTTCTTACGAAAACAAAAGACTCTGCAGACGGTGTAACATACCACCAGTGAAAAGTAGGGGTGCCATTAGTACACTTAGAAAAAACACAATAAGTGTCCTGGGCCCAAGACTGTTCAACAGCCTCTCACCAAGCAAAAGAGGAATTACCAGTTGATCTCAGGCTGCTTTCAGAGGGAGCTGGACAGATACCTAAAGTCAGTCCCCGATCTGCCGGGCTGTGGTTCGTACGTTGGACTCCGTGCAACCAGCAGTAACAGCCCTGATCCACCTAGTCACCTTGACCTAGTCAAGGACCGGGCCTCAGGGGGCTTTGATCCCCCGGAACACCCTCCCGGTAGACTCCAGGTATGAAGGTTAAAGAAATGGAATCAGAGGAGAGACAATTATTGATAAAGAATATGAGAGATAGTAACGAGAGGGAGGAATGGGTGTGAGAAAGATAAATAGCTACGAGAGAGAGAGAGAGAGAGAGATTAGAAATAAGGAAAATCAGTGCAAATTTGAGAGACTTTTTCCACTCCAACTGACCCACTTTAACATTCATTCATATGAACGTTCATGTATGTGAATATTATACATGAACGTTCGTGTATATGTATCTATATGAAACTTTAATTAAATTTATAACACTGAAGTTCATGTATAAGATGTACACTGCACGTTCATGATAGTAACATATACAGTGAATCAATCATGTATAACATTCAATCTTCCTTTAACGATGGGCCTCATACACATAACGTTCTTGACTATGAATGTTATACATTAACGTCCATGTATATGATATTATTACATGACGTTTCAATTATTATGGGCATTCACACATCCAGTATACCACAGTCCAGCAGGGTCCACAGGCAAAGGTTCAATGAAGGGGATCATAAGAAGGTAGCCCCCGCGGCAGGGTTCAAGGCAGAGGTTTCAGGAGGGTCCCATGAACTGTTCATTTTTTTTTGAGTTTTTGTATGTTTTTATTTAGCAAAATTGAATACATCCTCAGTGTGCTGCATCCCTATTCTATATGATAGTTATACCGTGGGAACAAAAGTTAGAGTTCTACTGTGTTTACATAGTCAATTCCATCACACAGGATGATCATATGGTGTATGAACTGTGTCAGACGAGCTGGGAGACTTCAGTAGTGCCAGCCTAGTCTGGGAGACTCATAGTGTCAGTCCTGTGCTGGGAGACTTCAGTAAAAGTGTCAGTCTGAGCTGGGGAGACTTCCATAGTGTCAGTCTGAAGCTGGAGATTTCAGTAGTGTCAGGCTGACTGGGAGTACTTCAGTAGTGTAGCCTGAGCAGGAGACTTTCAGTAGGTGTCAGCCTGATCTGGGAAGACTTCAGTAGTGGTCAGCCTGAGCTGGGAGACTTCAGTTGTGTCAGCCTGAGCTGGGAGACTTCCAGTAGTGGTCTGCCTGAGCTGGAGACTTCAGTAGTGTCACCCAGAGCTGTGGAGACTTCAGTAGTGTCAGCCTGAGCTGGGAGACTTCAAGTATGTCAGCCTGAGCTGGGAGACTTCAGTATGTCACCTGAGCTGGGAGACTTCAGTAGTGTCAGCCCTGAGCTGGGAGACGTCAGTAGTGTCAGCCTGAGCTGGGAGACCTTCAGTAGTGTCAGCTGAGCTGGGAGCTTCAGTATTTGTCAGCCTGAAGGCAGGGAGACTTCAGTAGTTCAGCCTGAGCGGGGAGACTTCAGTAGTGTCAGCCTGAGCTGGGTGACTCAGTAGTGTCAGCCTGAGCTGTGAAACTTCAGTAAATGTCAGCCTGACTGGGAACCTTCAGTAGTGTCAGCATGAGCTGGGGGGAACATTGCAGAGGCCAGCCGAGCTGGGAGACTCAGTAGTGTCAGCCTGAGCTGGGAGACCCTTCAGTAGTGTCCAGCCCTGAGCTGGGAGACTTCAGTAGTGTCAGCCTGAGCTGGGCGACTTCAGTGTGTCGCCTGAGCTGGGAGACTTCAGTAGTGTCAGCCTGGCTGGGAAGACTTCAGTAGTGTCAGCCTGAGCTGGGAGACTTACAGTAGTGTTCAGCCTGATCTGGGAGACCTTCAGTAGTGTCAGCCTGAGCTGGGCGACTTCAGGAGTGGTCAGCCTGAGCTGGGAGACTTCAGTAGTGTCAGCCGAGCTGAGACTTCAGTAGTGGTCGAGCCGGAGCTTGAGACTTCAGTAGTGTCAGCCTGAGCTGGGAGACTTTCAGTAGTGTCAACCTGAGCTGGGAGACTTCAGAAGCGTCATTCTTTGCTGGGAGACTTTAGTAGTGTCAGTCTGTGCTGAGAACTTCAGTAGTGTCATCTGTGCTGGGAGACTTTAGTAGTGGTCAGTCTGTGGCTGGGAGACTCAGATAGTGTCCAGTCCCTGTGCTTGGGAGACTTTAGTAGTGTCAGTCTGTGTCTGGGAGACTTCAGTAGTGTCAGTCTGTGGCTTGGAGACTTTCGTATTTCAGTCCGTGCTGGGAGACTTCATGAGTGTCAGTCTGTGCTGGAGACTTCAGTAGTGAGTCAGTCTGTGCGGGGAGACTTCAGTATTGTCAGTTTGTGCTGGAGACTTTAGTAGTGTCAGTCTGTGCTGTGAGACTCAGTAGCGTCAGTCTGTGCTGGAGACTTCATAGGTCCCAGTCTTGTGCTGGGGACTTTAGTAGTGTCAGTCTGTGCTGAGGGAGACTTCAGGAGTGTCCGCCTTGTGTCTGGGAGACTTCAGTCGCGTCAGTCTGAACTGGGAGACTTCAGTACGACAGTCTGTGCTGGGAGACATTTAGTAGTGTCCAGTCTAGTGCTGATAGACTTCAGTAGTTCCCGTCTGTGCTGAGGAGACTTCAGTATGTCAGTCTGAGCTGGGAGACTTCAGTAGTGTCAGTCTGTGCTGGGAGACTTCAGTAGTGTCAGTCTGTGCTGGGAGACTTCAGTAGTGTCAGTCTGTGCTGGGAGACTTCAGTAGTTCAGTCTTGCTGGGAGAACTTCAGTAGTGTCAGTTTGTTCTGGGAACTTTAGTAGTGTCGAGTCTGTGCTGAGGGAGACTTCAGTAGTGTCCAGTCGTTCTGGGAGACCCTTCAGTAGTGCAGTCTGTGCTGGGAGACTTCAGTAGTGTCAGCCTGAGCTGAGAGACTTCAGTAGTGTCAGTCTGAGCTGAGAGACTTCAGTAGTGTCAGTCTGAGCTGAGAGACTTCAGTAGTCAGTCTGAGCTGAGAGACTTCAGTAGTGTCAGGCTGAGCTGAGGATATGGTCAAGTATTTATGAAGGTTCAGCATCTACGGCAGCTTCAGAGGTTACGTTCCGTCAGTGCTGGAGTAACTATCACTTCGAGTGGCCATGTGTGATTGTGGGCATGGGAGTGAGGCGCTGTGGTATGGGGAGTGATGGAGGTGGGGGTGGTTGTATGTGGGGTCTGAAGGTAACGAAGGAATGAGTTACTGCTGGGTCTGGGGGGGGGGGAATGTGGGGGGAGAGGGAGAAGTTTGGGAGAGTAAAGTAAGGCACTGTTTGTTGGTACTAATGGCACTCCCCCTCTCCCTCACTCCTCTCCTTCATCCCCTCCTCCCTCACCCCTCCTTTCCACCTCTCCCTAACCCAGTCCAGAGCATATTCCCCCAACTCACACCCTCCAAGACATTTCACACATTCGCGCACATACATGTTCACACACAGTCCCCCTCACCTTTCGCTCAATTTGTAAAACAAACATACATGGAACGCGCGCGCGCCCAACCACACACACGCGCACACCACAACACACACACAGGCACACACACATGCAACACACACACACACACACACACACACACACACACACACACACACACACACGACATACACACACTCACACACACACACACACACACACAAACACACACACACACACACACAACACACACACACACACACACAGCACACACACACACACACACACAGGCTGGACATGTGGTCCAGAAACAGCTTTCTTTCTCGATTCAACCCTGCCAATGCAAAGTCATGTAAGATTGGGGAGGGGCAAAAGAGACCGCAGACAGAGTATAGTCTAGTTGGACTAAGAACTAACAGAACCTCACTCAGGGAGAAAGACCTTGGGAGTGACCATAACACCCAACACGTCACCGAGGCACACATGCAACCAAATAACTGCTGCAGCATACGGGCGCCTGCAAACCTAAGAATACGTTCCGTACCTTAATAAGGAATCGTTCAAGACAAACTGTACAACTGTGTATGTTAGGAGGCCATACTGAGTATGCGCACCAGTCTGGAACCCACACCTGGTCAAGCACGTCAAGAAGTAAGAGAAGTACAAAGGTTTGCAACAAGGCTAGTCCCATACAGAGCTTCAGGGGAATGACGTACGAGGTAAAGGTTGAGGGAAATTGGACTGACGACCAGCTGGAGGGACAGAAGCGTCAGGGGAGACAGGATGATAACGACATACAAGGATACTGCGGGGAATAGACAGTGTGGACAGAGATAGGATGATCCAGAGAGGGGACAAAGGAAACAAGGGGACTGCAATTGGAAGCTGAAGACTTCAGGCGATTCCACAGGGACGTTTAGGAAGTATTCTTCAGTCATAGAGTCGTCAGGAAAGTGGAATAGCCTAGCAAGTGAAGTAGTGGGGACATGAACCAAACATATTTTTTAAGATAGAGGTATGACAAAGCTCAGGAAGCCAGAGAGGGAGAGGACCTGGTAGCGATCAGCAGGAAAGAGGCGGGGTCAGGAGGATGAGTCCGACCCCTGCAACCACAATTAGTGAGCACAACACACAACACACACATACACAGAGGACACACACACACACACACAACACACACGCCACACACACACACCACAAACAGCAAACACACACACAACACACACACACACACACACACACGCACACACACACGCACACAACCAGTACAAGAAAGATGGACAATTTGGCAACAAAAGCAAGGAGGCAGAGGAGAGTTTGTTCCCAAGGAAACAGAAATAATGGAAGAACAGAACGAGTGCCTTGGTCCACCCAAAGGTGTAGGAGGCAAAAACAGGTGTATCTAGAGAATGGAAAAGGTACAGAAGACAGAGAACTCAGGAAAATAAAGAGATTAGCCGAAAGCCAGAAAGAATATCACAGAATAAGAAGGGAGCTCAGCGACAATATGAAATGACATAGCAATCGAAAGGTCAAGACTGACCCGAAGCTGTTGTACAGCCACATCAGGAGGAAAACAACAGTCAAGGACCAGGTAATCAGACTGAGGAAGGGTGATGGGGAATTCACAAGCAACGACCGAGAGGTTATGTCAGGAGCTCAACACGAGTTTTAAAGAAGTATTTACAGTGGAAACCAGTAGGACTCCAGGAAATCAGAACAGGGGGTACACCCAGCAAGTGCTGGATGAGGTACATATAACCAAGGAGGAAGTGAAGAAGCTGCATGCGAAGTTAAACACCTCAAAGGCGGTGGACCAGACAACATCTCTCCGTGGGTCCTTAAAGAGGAGCAGAGATATTGTGGTTGTGCCATTAACAAAGATTTTTCAACACATCATTTGAAACAGGGCAACTCCCTGAGGTATGGAAGATGGCAAATGTAGTCCCAATTTTTAAAAGGGAGACAGACATGGGGCCACTAAAACTACAGACCTGTATCACTAACGTGTATAGTAGCAAGGTCATGGAGAAGATCATCAGGAGGAGAGTGGTGGAGCACCTGGAAAGAAACAAGTGTATAATTGACAACCAGCATGGTTTCGGGGAAGGAAAATCCTGTGTCACAAATCTACTAGATTTTTATGACAAGGTGACAGAATAAAAACAAGAGAGAGAGGGGGATCGACTGCATTTTTTTGGACGCAAAAAGGCCTTCGACACAGTTCCTCACAAGAGGTTACTGAAAAAGATAAAGATCAGGCACACATAACAGGAAAGGCACTGCAATGGATCAAGAATACCTGACAGGGAGGCAACAACGAGTCATGGTACGTGACGGGGTGTCAGAGTGGGCGCTTGTGACAAGCGGGTTCCACAGGGGTCGCCCCTAGGCCCTTTGTGCTGTTCTTGGTAATGTGAACGACAAAAACGGAAGGGATAGACTCAGAAGTGTCCTTGTTTTGCAGATGATGTGAAGTTAATGAGAAGAATCAAATCGGGTGAGGATCAGGCAGGACTACAAAGAGACCTGACAGGCTGCAAGCCTGGTCCAGCAACTGGCTCCTTGAGTTTAAACCCCTGCCAAATGCAAAGTCATGAAGATTGGGGAAGGGCAAAGAAGACCGCAGACACAATATAGTTTAGATGGCCAAAGACTGAAAACCTCACTCAAGGAAAAGATCGGGGGGTGAGTATAACACCGAGCATATCTCCTGAGGCGCACATAAATCAATAACTGCTGCAGCAAAACGGGCGCCTGGCAAACCTAGGGATAGCGTTCCGATACCCAGAAAGGGAGTCGTTCAAGACCCTGTATACCATTTACTTTCGGGCCCATACTGGAGTATGCAGCACCAGTTTGAATCCACACCTAGTCAAGCACGTCAAGAAATTAGAGAAAGTGCAAAGTTTGCAACAAGACTAGTCCCAGAGCTACGGGGGTTGTCCTACGAGATAGGTTTTAGGAAATCGGCCTGACGACACTGGAGGCCAGGAGGGTCAGGGAGACATGATAACGACATATAAAATACTGCGCGGAATAGACAAGGGGGACAAAGACAGGATGTTCCAGAGATTGGACACAGACACAAGAGGTCACAATTGGAAGTTGAAGACTCAATGAATCGAAGGGATGTTAGGAATATTTCTTCAGTCATAGAGTAGTCAAGTCATGGAATAGTCAGAGAGTGAAGTAGTGGAGGCGGGAAAACCCTACATAGTTTTTTAAAGGGGAGGTATGATAAAGCTCATGTAGCAGGGAGAGAGAGGACCTAGTAGCAATCAGTGAAGAGGCGGGGGCCCGGAGCTATGACTCGACCCCTGCAACCCAAATAGGTGAGTACAAATAGGTGAGTACACACACGCACACGCACACACACGCACACACGCACACACACACACACACACACACACACACACACACACACACACACACACAACACACACACACACACACACACACACACGCACACCACACAAAGCACACACACGCACACACACACGCACACAACACCACACACACACCCACACACGCACATCACGCAAAACCACACCACACGCACACACACACACACACACACACACACACACACACACACACACACAACAACACACACCAGCACACACACACACACACACACACACACACACACACACACACACCCCACACACACACACACACACACACACACAACACAAAACAACACGCACACACACACACACACACACCACACACACACACACACACACAACACACACACACACACACACACCTACCTACCTACCTACCTACCTTCTATGAGGAAAGGTTGAGGGACTTCAGCATGATGATACTAGAGGACAGGAGAATTAAGGGATATGATAACAACGTACAAAATACTGGCAGGAATTGACACAGTGAATAGATTGTTTGAGATATGGGAAACAGGAACACGAGGGAAGAGCTGGAGGTTGAACATTCAGATGAGTCACAAGGATGTTAGGAAATATTAAAGTGGTCAGGGAGTGGAGTGACCTGCAGAATAAAGTGGTGGAGGCAGGATCCATACATAGCTTTAAGATGTGATACGATAAGTCTCAAAGACAAGAGAGAATGAACCTAATAGCGACTATTATCATTACCAGGAAGCTTTTGCTAGAGTGAAAGGCATGAGAAAAAGTATGGAATACACCCAGTAAAGAGCAGGGAGGCCATGTGTTCAGAGAACACTGTGTCAGCATCCGTAGCCCAGGATTATCTGACATACTACCAGGAGATTCAGAAAACTTTTCGGATCATAGGGGGTTTTTGAAGCGGACAGCTTCCTGCTGCAAGTCCCGGATCAGCGGGGTTGTGATGGGTATGGGGCCTGGGGGCTACGACAAAAAAGAAAAAGAAACCGGGCGGCCCACACATAACCCGGGGGCCTCAGGCTCTTTCTGCGGGGATGGTTTTGGGGGAAAGGAGGGGCAAAAAGGGCCCCTAAAAACCGGCGCGGTAAAGCAGGGGTCTTGAGCATCACTCCCGCTCCCAGGAATGAAAGACAAGCGCCCGATGGGGATGAAAAACACACCAAAAACATCCTGACCTCGCCCAAACCCCCCGGAAAAAAGCTGCACCTCTTTAATTTTATCTCCGAAATAATCTGGTAATGAACCCCCCCTAAAGCCCTGGGCACGTGACTTCTTCCCTCCCCCCCTTCCCCCCACAACCTTTCGGGCAGTGGGGCGCTAAAAACACCACACTACTGAAGGGTTGTGGTTTGCTCACAGTATTTTTATCCCCCCTTTTTTGACTTACGAAATCGTAATGACACGATTGCAAAAAAAAACCAAAAACCAGGGGCGGGGATTGAACCCGCGGGGTCATTAAAATTTTTCGGGGGAGCATGTTGCCCGGCATTGGGGGGACTTGAGCAGAGTTCCGTCACGGCCACCAGCGGGAATTCGTCTGTAAAAATTTCCCAACTTGTGGTCACAGGGGTTCCTACCCCTAACCTTCCTATGGTGTAAAATATACCTAGTTGAATAAAACCTTATTGTGGCTAGCTGGCCCAAAGGCAAAAACGCGACGGCCCGGGATTTTTTGGAGCTTTTGACCGGGGGTTTTTCAATCCACCCCGGGGAAAGGGTTTTTAAAAACCCCTCTTTACTGGTGTTATAAAAGAGCTTTTGTTCCCACCCAGTTGTGGGGTCCAGAGCCCCTGCCTAACCCTTTGGGTTGGTGCATAGGGCCCTGTTTATTGGAGTTTACCTGGAGAATTTCCCGGGGGGTTCAACGCCCCCGGGGCCCGGTCTGTGACCCAGGCCCCTGGTGGATCAAGCCTGATCAACCAGGCGGGTTTGGCTGCTGGCCCCACGCAAACCAACGAAACGAGCCACACCCGGGCAATCAGGAACTATTTTAGGTGCTTGTTCATGCCACTTGAAACTGCCGGGGTCTGTTGGTAACCCCCCTTTATTGTGCGGGAGGCATTTGAACTCCCCGGGCCCCCCTTTTACACTTATTGTATGGTCTTTTTAACGTGCTAGTGCCCAACCCCTGCTTTTCTTTGGGGGGATGGTGCATCGCTCCCAATTTTTTTGTTTCGTGTGAGTGATTTTCGTGTGCAATTTTGGGTACTATCCCTCTAGGTTTTCCAGGGTTATAAATCATGTATCTCCCCCTCCTGCTTTTCCGGGGGAATCCCGGGTTTTTGGGAAACCTAAAAGCGCTCCCCCATAATTGGGGTTTTTTTATCTCCTTTTAGGGCCCCGCCGTGAAAGTTCTCTGTACTTTTTTCCTAGGTGGGCAATTTCACCGCCTTAAAAGGGTTCGTTATTTTGTCCCAGAAATTTTCCCACCCTTTAAAATAGAACAAGTGCCCCTGAAGAGTACCCAATAAAGGGTTTTGGCCTCCCAAGTTTTAAAGGGTTCTCATTACCCAAATCCTGCTTTTTTTCCTAGCAAAAGCGATTGATACAATGTTATGGCCCCCTTGAGGTGAATCCTCCGACAAGATCACCCCCCCAGGCCCTTTTGGGATGTTGGTTTTTTCGCTCTTTTTTTGGGGCCGGGAAATTTTTTTTGTACTCGGGATGAAGTTTTTAATTTTCCCCTCATTTTTTACCATATCAACAGACCCCGGGAAAACCTCATGAATCTAAGGGAGCGGGGGAAATGCTGTTTCTGATGGTTTTTTCCCATTTGTGAACGTAAAAACCACCCTTTTCACATTTCCGGTTTAATTTCCGTGAAAGTCGCCCGGGTTTTTATACAGCCCCTTAAATATTTTTTCCCTCGTGTGTGTTTTGTGTGTGTGTGTGGGGAAATCACCTATTTGTACCCCACCTATTTGGGGGTTGGGGGGGCCGAGCCCAACTCCGGGGCCCCGCCTCTTCACGATCGCTACTAGGGTCACTCTCCCTAAAACCGTGACTTTATCATACCTTCTCTTAAAGCATGATGGATCCTGCCTCCATTTACATCGCTTCCCAAACTATTCCACTTCCCTGACTACTCTTGGCTGAAGAAATAATCCTAACACCTGTGATTTACTGTGTCTTCAACTTCCAACTGTGTCCCCTTTTTACTTTGGGGGGTTCCCAAACTCGGAACATCCCCGTCTTTGTCCACCGTGTCAAAAACTCCAGTTTTTTTGTATGTCGTTATCATGCCCCCCCCATCCCCCGGGCCTCCATGTCGTCAGGTTGATTTTTTTCCCTTTAACCCCCTCCTCGGGAGGACATACCTCTTACCCTGGGACTAGTCGTGTTGCAAACCTTTGCACCCTTTTTCTAGTTTTCTTACGTGCTTGGGTAGGTTGGGGGGTTCCCAAAATGGTGCCCCATAAATCCAATATGGGCCAACTACACGGGGAAAAGGGGCCCCGATCGATTCCTTTTAAGATTGGGCGGAATGGGTGTTTCCCGAGGTTTGCTAGGCGCCCCTATGCGCAGCAGTTTTTTTGGGTTGGGTTTGGGGGCTTCAAAAATGTGCCCCGGTTTTTATACTCCACCCCCAAAATCTTTTTCCTTGAGTGAGGTTTGTTTGTTTTTTTCTGGCCCCCCCCAACTGTACTCCCCTCTGCCGGGCTTCTTTGCCCTTCCCCAATCTTCATGACTTTGCACTTGGTTTGGGGTTGAACTCCAGGAGCCAATTGCTGGACCAGGTCTGCACCGTTTCCCCCTCCCTTTGTAGTTCTTCCCCGGGGCCCTTTGATCGAGTGGGAAATTTTTCTCATCAACTTTACCCAACTGCAAACAGGACACCTCAAGTCTATTCCTTTCCGTCATGTTTTTCACAAAAAACCAGAAACACACTGGTCCCAGGACTGACCCCCTGTTTGGGCCCCCGCTGGCACAGGTGCCCACTTTTTGACACCTCTCCACCCTACCAAAGACTCGCCCGCCTTTTCCTTTCCCGACAAGTATTCCCTGTCCATTGTAGGCCCTTCCCCGTTATCCCGCCCTTGGGGCCCCAGTTTTTTTCAAACCCGTCTCTTTTGTGGAACTGTGTCAAACGCCTTCTTTCAAATCCAAGAATATGCAATCCAACCCCCCCCCCTCTCTCTTGTCTTACTGGGTGTCACCATGTCATAGAACTCCAATAGGTTTGTGGGACAGGATTTCCCGCCCCGAAACCATTTTTGGCTTTCTGGGTTGGGTGAGATCATTTTCCCTTTTTAGGGGTTCCACCACTCTTCTCCTGAAATTTTTCTCCATGAATTTTTCATACTATACAAAGTCAGTGACACTGGTCTGTAGTTTTTAAAGCTTCAAGTCTTCTCCTTTTTTTAAAAATTGGGACTACATTTGCGTCTTCCATGCCTCAGGGGAATCTCCCTGTTTTTGTTAAAATGTATTGAAATTTTTGGGTTTTTAGGGGGAAACAAGCGCCTCTGTTTCCCTTTTCAATACCCATGGGGAAATGTTAACTGGCCCCCCCTTTCCCCTTTTAGGTATTTTAGCTCAAAATCAAAGCCCTTCACTTCTTTTTCGTTTTTGTGCACTGTGTCCAGCACATGGTGGGGGTGCCCCCCCCTCCGTCCTTTTCCCGGAGCCCCTTCTGTCTCCCTGTGGGAAAACTTCTTTGAATCCTTTTTGAGTTTTCCCCACATAAATTCACGGTCATTTCTTGTTTCTCTCCCCCTTTCCCTTTCCCTTAGCCTGATTACCTGGTCCTTGGACCTGTTTTTTCCTCCTGATGTTGGTGTAACAAACAGTTTCGGGTCAGATTTAGTTTTCGCTGCTATGTCATGTGTGGTGTGTGTGTGTGTGTGTGTGTGTGTGTGTGTGTGTGGTGTGTGTGTGTGTGTGTGTGGGGTGTGTGTGTGTGTGTATGTGTATGTGTGTGTGTGTGTGTGTGATCATTTTGTCATAGGCACTTATCGATAGACATTTGACCTGTTGTATTAGGTAGGCGCGCGCGCGCGCGCGCGTGTGTGTGTGTGTGTGTGTGTGCGTGTGCGTATAATTACCTATTTGAGTTACCTGCATTAAGCTCTAGCTCTTGGTCCCAACTTTAAACTTTCCAGCACTGACGTGAATTAGCTGTCTTACCTATTTCTAGACCTCTGTAATGAGTCCGCTTCCATTGTGTCATTGTTCAAGCTGATGTGGCACATTTGGCGGTGTAATATCCAACCATGTCCTCTTGTTGTTGCATCTCTGGTAAAGAGTTTATCCTTGTTTATCCTGTCTGTGCCCGAGACCTTTGTATTGCATATGTCTGTGTGTACTCAACTGGTTGTGCTTATATTTTGTGGTTGACGGGGTAGAGTCTCAACTATTGGCCCCTTCTCTTAACCTGACACTTGCCAGATTTGCGTTTTATTAGCCACACTCTTAAAACTACATGGAGAGGCTATCTTCACTTCGTCTACGTCCAAGTCACTCTAATTTATGACTACCCTCAGGCTGAAGAAATACTTTCTGACACCCTTATGACTCATCTGCGTCTTTTACTTCCAAAGTTACCCTAGTGTATCGGTTCTCTGCCTCCCGACCAGGATATTCCTGACAACTCTATCAAGTGTTATGAATATTTTAAATTCCTTTGTAATGTCTCTTCTATCCTCTAATATTGTCAATTTCATTTCGTTTAGCATCTCTTTACACTTTAGCTCATTCCCCGTAGCTCTGGGACCAGTTTCTTCACATGCTTTATCAGGTGTGGGGCTCAGTGTTACTGCTACATACTCCAAGATAGTCCTAACATTTGTCGTCAACATGGGTAGGGAACAATTCAGCGCCGCCGTTTCAGCGCCAGGCTATTTCAACGCTGGTCCGTTCCGTTTCGTTCACATCCTTAACTAAAAACATGCGGATGTACCTGTTAAAACATTTTATTTTCTCTGTGAACTACCGTAACGTTAATTTCCTTCGCAATAACCTAACTTAACCTATTTTTATTAGATAAATCGCTTCTTAGGTTCCATATTTTATTGATTTGAGTGTTGAAACTATGGTGGCACTGAAAGGTCATGGCGCTGAAACAGCCTGGCGCTGAAACGGCGGCACTAAAGTGGGCCATCCTGATCAACAGGGCCATGAATGATTGTTGAGATTCTTAGATTTGCTAAACGAGTATTAGCTGTATAGGTTATTACGTTGATGTGTGCTTTCGGTGATATGCTTTGCACTTGGCTCACCTCTGGGTCTTTCTCCTTATTACGAACAAAGGTGTAGTCTCGTGGCCTGCACATCTGGTTGTAGCACGATTACCAAGGTAGAAATAAGAAATGAGCAAAAGCTCAGCAGTAAAATATTTATGTATATATATATATATATATATATAATATATATATTATATATATATATATATATATATATATATATATATAAATATATATATATATATATAATATACCCTTTTCACCAAAAGCATGCAAGTATATGTACAACGTTTATAGAATATGTACAAAGCAAGTTATGCAAGCAAGAGACACAATGAGATCTGTGGGTAACCATACTTGAGGTAAGTCTGCCAATATTGATTCATGAGTCTCCAACATCGCTTCACAACTGTAGTGGGCTTCCTTGTGATTGGCTGGGTTGAACCAAGGTGGTAGCATGACAAGAAAGCCCTGCTTGTTCCATTCTTAGTATCTGGTTTGCTGGTAAGGAGGGCATGCCTATGTGAGTGTGTGACATACGCCGAATGAAATATAGCGCACTTTTAGTATGCCACACTCCTCAAGTGAGGTCTGCAATCTCTGTTCCTCGAGTCTATAGGCAGTTTTCCTA
>NC_069440.1:17253264-17275764 GCF_026875155.1 Cherax quadricarinatus
AGAGTGCAATCTACTCTCGGCTTGTCATGTACACACAACAACACGAAGTAAAAAAAAAAAAGGTGGGGGGGGGGTGAACGGGCTTTGGATATAATATGTTGGCGAATTTCCCCGAAAGCGGTGGCGAAGTTGGCCGATGGGGTGGTGATTGTACCCGACATTTGATTATAGGAAAAAGGGACTAAAACATAAATGAAACAAAATAAAACCACCCAATTACATTTTTTCTTGGCTATTTATAGATTTTTAGACTTACTTAGGCCTG
Organism: Cherax quadricarinatus; assembly: GCF_026875155.1. NCBI lineage: Eukaryota > Metazoa > Arthropoda > Malacostraca > Decapoda > Parastacidae > Cherax > Cherax quadricarinatus. Next base: position 17,253,530 of record NC_069440.1, read on the forward strand.
ATTTTTAGAAGTCCAAAAAAGATAATTTGTTTCCAACAGTGCACTTAAATTCTGATTTTTTTTTTCTGAACAAAAATAAATTAATATTTTTAAAAAATAATTTCAGAGTCACTAAAGTAAGTAGTATTGTGACTGTACTTTTCAGAGGTGATATACAAATTTTGTTTGTTACTTGTTGTCTTACATGTATGCAATTTTATACTAAAATGTAGCTTGTTTTAGAAAGACACGTAAGCAAATACTATGACATATTTATTAGAAAACGTTTTGGTTCTGGGGCCTTGATAACTTCTAACATACAGAGGCAGAAAGACATTATATATAGGCGGAGAGTGAGGTGTGAGTGACGCATGGTGACCTGAAGAATGCCATGTTGGGATGAGGACGGGTAGACGATGAGATCATGTGACTCCTGTGTTGTTGGGTTGGTGGTACTTATAGCCTGCTTAAGTATCATGTATGCTAATGTTTTTGAAATTTTTGAAATTTTGTTGTTTCCAGTGTTACGTTCTATTGTGTCGGTGACGGTGATTAGTGAGGTTCCTTGGCACCGTCGGCGTCTGAGGTCTGGTTCGGTGAGAACGAGTTGTGCCTCATTCCAGTTCTGATGAACTGGAATGCCCCTTGGAGTCTCTGTGGAGGACACAGGCGTACCTTAAATCGTCTCTGTTACAGGCACTTCGATGCTCGTTCAGGCGGACCGCAAGATCTCTGCCTGTCTCGTCTACATATTTCTTGGGATAGAATCCACAGGGGATGGTGTAGACGCCTGCTGTAGAAGTTAGAGGTGTGGGGCTGTGTTTCGTAGTGAGGTCTTTGATAGATGATGTGTTTATGGTGGAAACGTTGATGCTACTCATAGCAAGTGCCCAGCGAGTATTAGTGGCAACATCACCACATGGAAGCACTATGAACTGCTTAGAGGGCTGTTCCATGGGCGGTTTGTTGAGGATAGCTTGTGTCTTGAGTCTGCAATCTCGGATGAAGAAAGATGGAAGCTGAAGATGTGTAAAGGCTTGTGTTATGTAAATACATTCTTCTTCAAGAAAACAAGGGCTGGAGATGCGAAGAGCTCTCAAGAAGCCACTGAGGACTCCTCTTTTAGTGCGGGTGTCTTGGTGTGAATAAAAGTGTATAAGATCGTCCTTATTAGTAGATTTTCTATACATTTTGAAGAGAAGTTTGTCACTGTCGGGAGATCTGCACAGGAAAGGAAGTTTGCCATAGTTTCCGAGTTCAAGTGTAAACTTTGTTGATGGATCGGCTGCATTGACCCTGTTGAGAAGGGCCTGGATATTGAGACGTCTCGGATAGAAAACCAATATATTATCAACGTATCTTAGCCAGGTAACGGTGTTGGGAATGAGGCTGCTGAATTTCTCTGTCTCTAGGTTTTCCTTGAAGAGGTTGGCAAGCACAGCACTGAGCGGGCTGCCCATTGCCATCCCAAAGCACTGTTTGTAACAGTTGTCCTGATACTTGAAGAAGTTGAAATTAACACAAAGTTCCACTAGACTGATGAAATCTAAAAGAGGTAAAGGGAGGTCGTTGTTTTCAGTGAGCCTCTGTCTCAGAATGTTGATTGTAGCGTCAGTAAGAACGTTGGTACAGAGGGCTGTGACATCGAAGGAAGCCATGCTTTTGTTTTTAACATTCAGGTTGGAAATACTGGAAACCACAAAATTTCAAAAACATTAGCATACATGATACTTAAGCAGGCTAAGCACCACCAACCCAACAACACAGGAGTCACATGATCTCATCGTCTACCCGTCCTCATCCCAACATGGCATTCTTCAGGTCACCATGCGCTCACTCACACCTCACTCCCCGCCTGTATATAATGTCTTTCTACCTCTGTATGTTAGAAGTGATCAAGGTCCCAGGACCGAAACGTTTTCTAATAAAAATGTCATAGTGTTTGCTTACGTGTCTTTCTAAACCAACTTGTCGGTATTTATTACCAAGGTTTATTCCAAAATGTAGCTTACATCTATTTGGTCTATTAACTCGCATGCGTTTTTTTGAGCGCACAGTTTGATTGCTTTCAGTACACGGGGCCCACCAAAATTGTTCCCAGTTGGGCCCCGCACCCCCTAAGGCCGGCTCTGTGTGCAAGTTGATTGTTCTACCACATGTGTTACTACTACTACTACTACTACTACTACTACTACTACTACTACTACTACTACTACTACTACTACTACTACTACTACTACTACTACTAATACTAATACTAATACTAATACTACTACTACTACTACTAATACTAAAACTAATACTACTACTTTTTTTTACTATACACTAATACTATATAATACTATTATACTAATACTACTTCTACTATCTATACTACTATACTACTACTACTATCTACTATTATACTACTACTACTACTACTACTACTACTTACTATACTACTACTACTACTACTACTAATACTACTACTACTATACTACTACTACTACTAATGTACTACTAATACTACTACTACTATACTATACTAATCTACTAATACTAACTATACTACTAATACTAATACTACTACTACTACTTATACTACTACTACTATACTACTACTACTACTACTATACTACATACTACTACTTACTACTAACTACTACTACTACTATACTACTACATACTATCTCTACTACTACTACTACTACTACTAATACTAATACTAATACTACTAATACTAATACTAATAATACTATCTACTACTACTACTACTAATACTAATACAAAATACTACTATACTACTAATACTAATACTACTTCTACTTCTACTTCTACTACAATACTACATACTACTTACTACTATACTACTACTACTACTACTACTACTACTATACTACTACTACTACTACTACACTATCGTACTCTACTACTACTACTACTACTACTTACTACTACTACTATACTACTAATACTACTACTACTACTACTACTACTTACTACTACTACTACATACTATACCTACTACTACTACTACTACTACTCAACTACTACTACTAACTACTACTACTTACTACTAATACTACTACTACTACTACTACTAACTACTACTACTACTACATACTACTACTACTACTACTACAATACTACTACTACTACTACTACTACTAGCATTACACCTCACTCTAAACCTATATATACCCTGTCCATGTATATTTGTAACGGCTTATAAAGCTCTCTAGAGCGAAACTTGCCTCACAATATAAATTCACATATTTCTCACTTCTAATTTTACTACTAACAACCTCCATGAATATTCAAAACACTTCACACCTATATTTGACATATCTATCAACTACACAACAATTCTAATTACAATTTCTACAATACTACTGCACGCAAGTATACTAAACTGAGCTACTACTACTACTTACTGTAGCTACATAAAGGTAGTTCAAGATCATCTATTAACTGATATACACGGTCTTTACACTGTCGTTAACTACTACTCACTCTGAGGAGAAAACAATAACTAAACATCACTTATTACAACACTCATTAAGTGCACAACTTATACCCCATACTTCATAATCTAATTACAAGAGTGAAAACTTGTCACAGACGAGTACAATAATTGACACGTGTTCAAACTGTTCACTGAAAAATCAGTTTTCACCATATTAATAGCAAGTAACACAATACTGTTAGCAGCAAGTAACACCAATACCTGTAGCAGCAAGTAACACATAACTCTGTAGCAGCAAGTAACACAATACCTGTAGCACAAGTAACACAATACTGTGCACTGTACACAATACCTTACACAAAACACAATACTGTAGCAACAAGTAACACAATAAATCCTGTAGCAGCAAGTAAACACAATAATCCTGTAGCAGCAAGTAACACAATACCTGTAGCAGCAAGTAACACAATACCTGTAGCAGCAAGTAACAAATACCTGTAGCAGCAAGTAACACAATAACCTGTAGCAGCAAGTAACACAATACCTGTAGCAGCAAGTAACACAATACCTGTAGCAGCAAGAACACAATACTCTGTAGCAGCAAGTACACAATACCTGTAGCAGCAAGTAACACAATACCTGTAGCAGCAAGTAACACAATACCTGTAGCAGCAAGTAAACACAATACCTGTAGCAGCAAGTAACACAATACCTGTATCAGCAAGTAACACAATACCTGTAGCAGCAAGTAACACAATACCTGTAGCAGCAAGTAACACAATACTGTAGCAGCAAGTAAACAATACTGTAGCAGCAAGTAACACAATACCTGTAGCAGCAAGTAACACAATACCTGTAGCAGCAAGTAACACAATACCTGTAGCAGCAAGTAACACAATACCTGTAGCAGCAAGTAACACAATACCTGTAGCAGCAAGTAAACAATACCTGTAGCAGCAAGTAAACAATACCTGTAGCAGCAAGTAATCACAATACCTGTAGCAGCAAGTAACACAATACCTGTAGCAGCAAGTAACACAATACCTGTAGCACAAGTAATACAATACCTGTAGCAGCAAGTAACACAATACCTGTAGCAGCAGTAACACAATACCTGTAGCAGCAAGTAATACAATACTGTAGCAGCAGGTAATACAATACCTGTAGCAGCAAGTAATACAATACCTGTAGCAGCAAGTAACACAATACCTGTAGCAGCAGGTAATACAATACCTGTAGCAGCAAGTAACACAATACCTGTAGCAGCAGGTAATACAATACCTGTAGCAGCAAGTAATACAATACCTGTAGCAGCAGGTAATACAATACCTGTAGCAGCAAGTAATACAATACCTGTAGCAGCAGTAAACAATACTGTAGCAGCAAGTAATACAATACCTGTAGCAGCAAGTAACACAATACCTGTAGCAGCAGGTAATACAATACCTGTAGCAGCAAGTAACACAATACCTGTAGCAGCAGGTAATACAATACCTGTAGCAGCAAGTAATACAATACCTGTAGCAGCAAGTAACACAATACCTGTAGCAGCAAGTAACACAATACCTGTAGCAGCAAGTAACACAATACCTGTAGCAGCAAGTAACAATACCTGTAGCAGCAAGTAACACAATACCTGTAGCAGCAAGTAACACAATACCTGTAGCAGCAAGTAACACAATACCTGTAGCAGCAAGTAACACAATACCTGTAGCAGCAAGTAACACAATACCTGTAGCAGCAAGTAACACAATACCTGTAGCAGCAAGTAACACAACCTGTAGCAGCAAGTAAACACAATACTCTGTAGCAGCAAGTAAAACAATACCTGTAGCAGCAAGTAACACAATACCTGTAGCAGCAAGTAACACAATACCTGTAGCAGCAAGTAACACAATACCTGTAGCAGCAAGTAACACAATACCTGTAGCAGCAAGTAACACAATACCTGTAGCAGCAAGTAACACAATACCTGTAGCAGCAAGTAACACAATACCTGTAGCAGCAAGTAACACAATACCTGTAGCAGCAAGTAACACAATACCTGTAGCAGCAAGTAACACAATACCTGTAGCAGCAAGTAACACAATACCTGTAGCAGCAAGTAACACAATACCTGTAGCAGCAAGTAACACAATACCTGTAGCAGCAAGTAACACAATACCTGTACGCAGCAAGTAACACAATACCTGTAGCAGTCAAGTAACACAATACCTGTAGCAGCAAGTAACACAATACCTGTAGCAGCAAGTAACACAATACCTGTAGCAGCAAGTAACACAATACCTGTAGCAGCAAGTAACACAATACCTGTAGCAGCAAGTAACACAATACCTGTAGCAGCAAGTAACACAATACCTGTAGCAGCAAGTAACACAATACCTGTAGCAGCAAGTAACACAATACCTGTAGCAACAAGTAACACAATACCTGTAGCAGCAAGTAACACAATACCTGTAGCAGCAAGTAACACAATACCTGTAGCAGCAAGTAACACAATACCTGTAGCAGCAAGTAACACAATACCTGTAGCAGCAAGTAACACAATACTTAGCAGCAAGTAACACAATACCTGTAGCAGCAAGTAACACAATACCTGTAGCAGCAAGTAACACAATACCTGTAGCAGCAAGTAACACATACCTGTAGCAGCAAGTAACAACAATACCTGTAGCAGCAAGTAACACAATACCTGTAGCAGCAAGTAACACAATACCTGTAGCAGCAAGTAACACAATACCTGTAGCAGCAAGTAACACAATACCTGTAGCAGCAAGTAACACAATACCTGTAGCAGCAAGTAACACAATACCTGTACCAGTAACACAATACCTGTAGCAGCAAGTAACACAATACCTGTAGCAGCAAGTAACACAATACCTGTAGCAGCAAGTAACACAATACCTGTAGCAGCAAGTAACACAATACCTGTAGCAGCAAGTAACACAATACCTGTAGCAGCAAGTAACACAATACCTGTAGCAGCAAGTAACACAATAACCTGTAGCAACAAGTAACACAATACCTGTAGCAGCAAGTAACACAATACCTGTAGCAGCAAGTAACACAATACCTGTAGCAGCAAGTAACACAATACCTGTAGCAGCAAGTAACACAATACCTGTAGCAGCAAGTAACACATGTACTGTAGCAGCAGTAACACAATACCTGTAGCAGCAAGTAACACAATACCTGTAGCAGCAAGTAACACAATACCTGTAGCAGCAAGTAACACAATACCTGTACAGCAAGTAACACAATACCTGTAGCAGCAAGTAACACAATACCTGTAGCAGCAAGTAACACAATACCTGTAGCAGCAAGTAACACAATACCTGTAGCAGCAAGTAACACAATACCTGTAGCAGCAAGTAACACAATACCTGTAGCAGCAAGTAACACAATACCTGTAGCAGCAAGTAACACAATACCTGTAGCAGCAAGTAACACAATACCTGTAGCAGCAAGTAACACAATACCTGTACCAGCAAGTAACACAATACCTGTAGCAACAAGTAACACAATACCTGTAGCAACAAGTAACACAATACCTGTAGCAACAAGTAACACAATACCTGTAGCAGCAAGTAACACAATACCTGTAGCAGCAAGTAACACAATACCTGTAGCAGCAAGTAACACAATACCTGTAGCAGCAAGTAACACAATACCTGTAGCAGCAAGTAACACAATACCTGTAGCAGCAAGTAACACAATACCTGTAACAGCAAGTAACACAGTACCTGTAGCAGCAAGTAACACAATACCTGTAGCAGCAAGTAACACAATACCTGTAGCAGCAAGTAACACAACGACATACACTTGTAGCAGCAAGTAACACAATACCTGTAGCAGTAAGTAACACAATACCTGTAGCAGCAAGTAACACAATACCTGTAGCAGCAAGTAACACAATACCTGTAGCAGCAAGTAACACAATACCTGTAGCCAATCGTAGAGTAACACAATACCTGTAGCAGCAAGTAACACAATACCTGTAGCAGCAAGTAACAACAATACCTGTAGCAACAAGTAACACAATACCTGTAGCAACACGTAACACAATACCTGTAGCAGCAAGTAACACAATACCTGTAGCAGCATGTAACAATACCTGTAGCAGCAAGTAACACAATACCTGTAGCAACAAGTAACACAATACCTGTAGCAGCAAGTAACAATACCTGTAGCAACAAGTAACACAATACCTGTAGCAACAAGTAACAATACCTGTAGCAACAAGTAACACAATACCTGTAGCAACAAGTAACACAATACCTGTAGCAGCAAGTAACACAATATCTGTAGCAGCAAGTAACACAATACCTGTAGCAGCAAGTAACACAATACCTGTAGCAGTAAGTAACACAATACCTGTAGCAGCAAGTAACACAATACCTGTAGCAGCAGGTAATACAATACCTGTAGCAGTAAGTAACACCATACCTGTAGCAGCAAGTAACACAATACCTGTAGCAGCAGGTAATACAAAACCTGTAGCAGCAAGTAACAATACCTGTAGCAGCAAGTAACACAATACCTGTAGCAGCAAGTAACACAATACCTGTAGCAGCAGGTAACACAATACCTACAGCAGTAAGTAACAATACCTGTAGCAGCAGGTAACACAATACCTGTAGCAGCAAGTAACACAATTCCTGTAGCAGCAGGTAATACAATACCTGTAGCAGCAAGTAACACAATACCTGTAGCAGCAAGTAACACAATACCTGTAGCAGCAGGTAATTCAATACCTGTAGCAGCAAGTAACACAATATCTGTAGCAGCAAGTAACACAATACGTGTAGCAGCAAGTAACACAATAACTGTAGCAGCAAGTAACAAAATGCCTGTAGCAGCAAGTAACACAATATCTGTAGCAGCAAGTAAGACAATACCTGTAGCAGCAAGTAACACAATACCTGTAGCAGCAAGTAACACAATATCTGTAGCAGCAAGTAACACAATACCTGTAACAGCAAGTAACACAGTACCTGTAACAGCAAGTAACACAATACCTGTAGCAGCAAGTAACACAATACCTGTAGCAGCAAGTAACACAATACCTGTAGCAGCAAGTAACACGATACCTGTAGCAGCAAGTAACACAATACTTGTAGCATCAAGTAACACAATACCTGTAGCAGCAAGTAACACAATACCTGTAGCATCAAGTAACACAATATCTGTAGCAGCAAGTAACACAATATCTGAAGCAACAAGTAACACAATACCTGTAGCAGCAAGTAACACAATACCTGTAGCAGCAAGTAACACAATACCTGTAGCAGCAAGTAACACAATACCTGTAGCAGCAGGTAATACAATACCTGTAGCAGCAAGTAATACAATATCTGTAGCAGCAAGTAACACAATACATGTAGCAGCAAGTAACACAATAACTGTAGCAGCAAGTAACAAAATGCCTGTAGCAGCAAGTAACACAATATCTGTAGCAGCAAGTAACACAATACCTGTAGCAGCCAGTAACACAATACCTGTAGCAGCAAGTAACACTATCTGTAGCAGCAAGTAACACAATACCTGTAACAGCAAGTAACACAGTACCTGTAACAGCAAGTAACACAATACCTGTAGCAGCAAGTAACACAATACCTGTAGCAGCAAGTAACACAATACCTGTAGCAGCAAGTAACACGATACCTGTAGCAGCAAGTAACACAATACATGTAGCATCAAGTAACACAATACCTGTAGCAGCAAGTAACACAATACCTGTAGCATCAAGTAACACAATACCTGTAGCAGCAAGTAACACAATATCTGAAGCAACAAGTAACACAATACCTGTAGCAGCAAGTAACACAATACCTGTAGCAGCAAGTAACACAATACCTGTAGCAGCAAGTAACACAATACCTGTAGCAGCAAGTAACACAACACCTGTAGCAGCAAGTAACACAATACCTGTAGCAGCAAGTAACACAATACCTGTAGCAGCAAGTAACACAATACCTGTAGCAGCAAGTAACTTAATACCAGTAGCAGCAAATAACAATATATTTAGCAGCAAGTAACACAATACCTGTAGCAGTAAGTAACACAATATCTGTAGCAGCAAGTAACACAATACCTGTAGCAGCAAGTAACACAATACCTGTAGCAGCCAGTAAAACAATACCTGTAGCAGCAAGTAACACAATATCTGTAGCAGCAAGTAACACAATACCTGTAACAGCAAGTAACACAGTACTGTAACAGCAAGTAACACAATACCTGTAGCAGCAAGTAACACAATACCTGTAGCAGCAAGTAACACAATACCTGTAGCAGCAAGTAACACGATACCTGTAGCAGCAAGTAACACAATACATGTAGCATCAAGTAACACAATACCTGTAGCAGCAAGTAACACAATAGCTGTAGCATCAAGTAACACAATATCTGTAGCAACAAGTAACACAATATCTGAAGCAACAAGTAACACAATACCTGTAGCAGCAAGTAACACAGTACCTGTAGCAGCAAGTAACACAATACCTGTAGCAGCAAGTAACAGAATACCTGTAGCAGCAAGTAACACAATACCTGTAGCAGCAAGTAACACAATACCTGTAGCAGCAAGTAATACAATACCTGTAGCAGCAAGTAACACAATACCTGTAGCAGCAAGTAACTTAATACCAGTAGCAGCAAATAACAATATATTTAGCAGCAAGTAACACAATACCTGTAGCAGTAAGTAACACAATATCTGTAGCAGCAAGTAACACAATACCTGTAGCAGCAAGTAACACAATACATGTAGCAGCGAGTAACACAATATCTGTAGCATCAAGTAACACAATATCTGTAGCAGCAAGTAACACAATATCTGTAGCAACAATTAACACAATACCTGTAGCAGCAAGTAACACAATACCTGTAGCAGCAAGCAACACAATACATGTAGCAGCAAGTAACACAATACCTGTAGCAGCAAGTAACACAATACCTGTAGCAGCAAGTAACAGAATACCTGTAGCAGCAAGTAACACAATACCTGTAGCAGCAAGTAACAATACCTGTAGCAGCAAGTAACACAATACCTGTAGCAGCAAGTAACATAATATCTGTAGCAGCAAGTAACACAATACCTGTAGCAGCAAATAACACAATATCTTTAGCAGCAAGTAACACAATACCTGTAGCAGTAAGTAACACAATACTTGTAGCAGCAAGTAACACAATTCGTGTAGCAGCAAGTAATACAATACCTGTAGCAGCAAGTAACACAATACCTGTAGCAGCAAGTAACACAATACCTGTAGCAGCAAGTAACACAATACCTGTAGCAGCAAGTAACACAATACCTGTAGCAGCAGGTAACACAATACCTGTAACATCAAGGAACACAATACCTGTAGCAGCAAGTAACACAGTATCTGTAGCAGCAGGTAACACAATACCTGTAACAGCAAGTAACACAATACCTGTAACAGCAAGTAACACAATACCTGTAGCAGCAAGTAACACAATACCTGTAGCAGCAAGTAACACAATACCTGTAGCAGCAAGTAACACGATACCTGTAGCAGCAAGTAACACAATACATGTAGCATCAAGTAACACAATACCTGTTGCAGCAAGTAACACGATACCTGTAGCAGCAAGTAACACAATACCTGTAGCAGCAAGTAACACAATACCTGTAGCAGCAAGTAACACAATATCTGTAGCAGCAAGTAACACAATATCTGTAGCAACAAGTAACACAATACCTGTAGCAGCAAGTAACACAATTCCTGTAGCAGCAAGTAACACAATACCTGTAGCAACAAGTAACACAATATCTGTAGCAACAAGTAACACAATACCTGTAGCAGCAACTAACACAATACGTGTAGCAGCAAGTGACACAATACCTGTAGCAACAAGCAACACAATATCTGTAGCAGCAAGTAACACAATACCTGTAGCAGCAAGTAACACAATACCTGTAGCAGCAAGTAACACAATACCTGTAGCAGCAAGTAACACTACCTGTAGCAGCAAGTAACACAATCCCTGTAGCAGCAAGTAACACAATACCTGTAGCAGCAAGTAACACAATTCCTGTAGCAGCAAGTAACACAATAACTGTAACAGCAAGTAACTTAATACCTGTAGCAGCAAGTAACGCAATATCTGTAGCAGCAAGTAACACAATACCTGTAGCAGCAAGTAACACAATACCTGTAACAGCAAGTAACACAATATCTGTAGCATCAAGTAACACAATACCTGTAGCAGCAAGTAACACAATACCAGTAGCAGCAAGTAACACAATATCTGTTGCATCAAGTAACACAATACCTGTAGCAGCAAGTAACACAATACCTGTAGCAGCAAGTAACACAATACCTGTAGCAGCAAGTAACACAAAACCTGTAGCAGCAATAACACAATACCTGTAGCAGCAAGTAACACAATATCTGTAGCATCAAGTAACACAATACCTGTAGCAGCAAGTAACACAATACCTGTAGCAGCAAGTAACACAATATCTGTAGCAGCAAATAACACTATCTGTAGCAGCAAGTAACACAATATCTGTACCAGCAAGTAACACAATATCTGTAGCAGCAAGTAATACAATATCTGTAGCAGCAAGTAACACAATATTTGTAGCAGCAAGTAACACAATATCTGTAGCAGCAAGTAACACAATATCTGTAGCAGCAAGTAATACAATATCTGTAGCAGCAAGTAACACAATATTTGTAGCAGCAAGTAACACAATATCTGTAGCAGCAAGTAACACAATATCTGTAGCAGCAAGTAACACAATATCTGTAGCAGCAAGTAACACAATATCTGTAGCAGCAAGTAACACATATACTGTAGCAGCAAGTAACACAATATCTGTAGCAGCAAGGAGCACAATATCTGTAGCAGCAAGTAACACAATACCTGTAGCAGCAAGTAACACAATACCTGTAGCAGCAAATAACACAATATCTGTAGCAGGAAGTAACACAATACCTGTAGCAGCAAGTAACACAATACCTGTAGCAGCAAGTAACACAATACCTGTAGCAGCAAGTAACACAATACCTGTTGCAGCAGGTAACACAATACCTGTAGCAGCAAGTAACACAATACCTGTAGCAGCAAGTAACACAATACCTGTAGCAGCAAGTGACACAATACCTGTAGCAGCAAGTAACATAATACCTGTAGCAGCAAGTAACACAATACCTGTAGCAGTACGTAACACAATACCTGTAGCAGCAAGTAACACAATATCTGTAGCATCAAGTAACACAATACCTGTAGCAGCAAGTAACACAATACCTGTAGCAGCAAGTAACACAATACCTGTAGCAGCAAGTAACACAATATCTGTAGCAGCAAGTAACACAATATCTGTAGCATCAAGTAACACAATACCTGTAGCAGCAAGTAACGCAATGTCTGTAGCATCAAGTAACACAATACCTGTAGCAGCTAGTAACACAATACCTGTAGCAGCAAGTAACAATACCTGTAGCAGCAAGTAACACAATACCTGTAGCAGCAAGTAGCACAATACCTGTAGCAGCAATAACACAATACCTGTAACAGCAAGTAATACAATACCTGTAGCAGCAAGTAATACAATACCTGTAGCAGTAAGTAACACAATATCTGTAGCAGCAAGTAACACAATATCTGTAGCAGCAAGTAACACAATATCTGTAGCAGCAAGTAAAACAAAACCTGTAGCAGCAAGTAACACAATACCTGTAGCAGCAAGTAACACAATACCTGTAGCAGCAAGTAACACAATATATATGGCATCAAGTAACACAATACCTGTAGCAGCAAGTAACACAATACCTGTAGCAGTAAGTAACACAATACCTGTAGCAGCAAGTAACACAATATATGTGGCATCAAGTAACACAATACCTGTAGCAGCAAGTAACACAATACCTGTAGCAGCAAGTAAGACAATACCTGTAGCAGCAAGTAACACAATATCTGTAGCAGCAAGTAACACAATATCTGTATCATCAAGTAACAAAATACCTGTAGCAGCAAGTAACACAATATCTGTAGCATCAAGTAACACAATACCTGTAGCAGCAAGTAACACAATACCTGTAGCAGCAAGTAACACAATACCTGTAGCAGCAAGTAGCACAATACCTGTAGCAGCAAGTAACACAATACCGGTAGCAGCAAGTAACACAATACCTGTAGCAGCAAGTAACACAATGCCTGTAGCAGTAAGTAACTCAATATCTGTAGCAGCAAGTAACACAATATCTGTAGGTGCAAGTAACACAGTACTTGTAGCAGCAAGTAACAATATCTGTAGCAGCAAGTAGCACAATACCTGTAACAGTAAGGAACACAATATCTGTAGCAGCAATTAACACAATACCTGTAGCAGCAAGTAACACAATACCTGCAGCAGCAAGTACACAATACCTGTAGCAGCAAGTAACACAATACCTGTAGCAGCAAGTAACACAATACCTGTAGCAGCAAGTAACACAATACCTGTAGCAGCAAGTAACACAATACCTGTAGCAGCAAGTAACACAATATCTGTAGCAGCAAGTAACACAATACCTGTAGCAGCAAGTAACACAATACCTGTAACAGCAAGTAACACAATACCTGTAGCAACAAGTAACACAATACCTGTAGCAGTAAGTAACACAATACGTGTAGCACCAAGTAACATTATACCTGTAGCAGCAAGTAACACAATTCCTGTAGCAGCAAATAACACAATACCTGTAGCAGCAAGTAACACAATACCTGTAGCAGCAAGTAACAAAATACCTGTAGCAGCAACGTAACAGACACAATACCTGTAGCAGCAAGTAACACAATACCTGTAGCAGCAAGTAACACAATACCTGTAGAAGCAAGTAACACAATACCTGTAGCAGCAAGTAACACAATGCCTGTAGCAGCAAGTAACACAATACCTGTAGCAGTAAGACAATATCTGTAGCAGCAAGTAACACAATATCTGTAGCAGCAAGTAACACAGTACCTGTAGCAGCAAGTAACAATATCTGTAGCAGGAAGTAGCACAATACCTTTAACAGCAAGTAACACAATATCTGTAGCAGCAAATAACACAATACCTGTAGCAGCAAGTAACACAATACCTGCAGCAGCAACTAACACAATACCTGTAGTAGCAAGTAACACAATACCTGTAGCAGCAAGTAACACAATACCTGTAGCAGCAAGTAACACAATACCTGTAGCAGCAAGTAACACAATACCTGTAGCAGCAAGTAACACAATATCTGTAGCAGTAAGTAACACAATACCTGTAGCAGCAAGTAACACAAAACCTGTAACAGCAAGTAACACAATGCCTGTAGCAACAAGTAACACAATACCTGTAGCAGCATGTAACACAATACCTGTAGCAGCAAGTAACACAATACCTGTAGCAGCAAGTAACACAATACCTGTAGCAGCAGGTAACACAATACCTGTAGCAGCAAGTAACACAATACCTGTAGCAGCAGGTAACACAGAATTTGTTTATTTCTGATGATACATATTTACGTATGGTGAATCAGTCGTCATCTTTGTAAGCTGCAAGCGAGTCTTATCATGCAACAGAAGCTCATCATGCAACATAGGCTTATCATGCAATAGAGGCTTGTTATGCAAGTTATTACGAGGGCAGAAGATTTCTGTTGAGCCTGTTCCACCTCTTCGTAACTAAGTTAGCCAAAACTCAACTAGGCAGAGCAGGAACAATGCAAAAGACAGTGGAGATAAATTCTTAAGTCACATATTCCGTCACCAGACAATATACAAGTAATCACACTTACTCCACGGGAAAGTGGAGAAGAATCCTTCCTCTGTAAGCCATGCTTGTCTTAAGAGGCGACTAAAATGCCAGGAGCAAGATGCCAGTAACTCCTATATAAATCTTTTTGTGTCACCCGGCATCTTTGGGATACTGACGGTGCGTTGAAAAAATTACACTTAGTACATCGAAAATTACAAAATAAAATTTGCAAGCAAGAGAGGTGGTGAGAAACGTCTTTGGCTAGAGTAGAAGGAAGCCTGGCTATTATGCTCCACTATTTGAAGACGTCTCTTGGTTGATGCACCGGAAGTTAGCATAGCAGTGGGGCCCCGACTGCTATACTCTTAACTGCTAGTTCACTGGTCGGGAGGGCATGCCTACATGGCCCTGTGACATACGTAGAATAAATTGTAACATATTCTTGGCATGCCACATAATTCTTATTATGCAACAGAGACTTATCATGCAACACAGGCTTATTATACAAGAAAATCTTATCATGCAACAGAGGCTTAACATGCAATAGTCTTATCATGCAACAGAGGCTTATTATGCAACAGAATCTTATCACATAAAAACTACTGCAACAGAGGTTTATGCAACAGAAGCTTATGCAACAGAACCATATCATGCAGCAGAGGCTTATCATACAAGAGAGGCTTATCATAACAAAGGGGCTTATCATACAAGAAAGGCTTATCACACAAGAGAGGCTTATCATACAATAGAGAGACATCATATTAGAGGGGCTTATCGTACAAGAGAGGGTTATCATACAAGGAATTATCATGAGAGGGTTATCATAAAAGGGATTATCATACAAGAGAGGGTTATCATACAAGAGAGGGTTACCACACAAGAGAGGGTTATCATACAAGAGAGGGTTATCATGCAAGAGAGGGTTATCACACAAGAGAGGGTTATCACACAAGAGAGGGTTATCACACAAGAGAGGGTTATCATACAAGAGAGGGTTATCATACAAGAGAGGGTTATCATGCAAGAGAGGGTTATCATACAAGAGAGGGTTATCACACAAGAGAGGGTTATCATGCAAGAGAGGGTTATCATACAAGAGAGGGTTATCATACAAGAGAGGGTTATCACACAGGAGAGGGTTATCATTCAAGAAAGGGCTATCATACAAGAGAGGCTTGACTTGCTTCACTAATACCTTCTTAGCTCACTCTGGAAGAAGTCAACTTTGTTTTATTAACACAGAGACAACAGTGTTCAAAGAGGCCGCCGAAACTTATCATATTAATAAACCGGTGGGGATCACGCACTTAGTTTTTCATTACTTATCATAATTTCTTGCAGTGCTGAGAGAACAAAATTAAAGTTTCAAGTGCAGAGTTGCTCTTTTTTTCGGGGTTGGGGGGGGGGGGGAGTTCGGTTTCTTCTCTAAATGGGCGGAAACCTCCTTGTACCCTGGATCGGTTAATTGAGAAAACAGTAAGCTGATGCACTGTACAGAAGATGTTATGGCTAGATATTTTTTCTCAGCGGGAAACCTCGATATATTCTACAGTAAGTCCTCACTTAACGTCTTTTCGTTCAACGTCGTATCATTATAACGTTGATGAGAAAAAACCCGATTCCCGCCCGGGGCCACTGTCTGTGTGGAGGTGGTTGTTGAACTGCCTGGTGGTAGGTGGCGCTTCTTACAGTTTTTGCTTTGCATACATTTATTCCTTGATGTAACTCTGTAGCAATGAGTGTTAAAGGTGCACTGTGCACCCCTGATGTTTATATCAATTACCCTATGGTAAAATTGGTTTCGTTATACGTCGTTTCGCTTAAAGTCGCCGTTTCCAAGAACCTATCAACAACATTGGCTGAGGACTTATTGTATTAGGCATTTGATCATGCCTTTTCCATGTTCTTTCTCTCTCTTTCTCTCTCTCACACACACACACACACACACACACCTGGAGTTTACCTGGAGAGGGTTTCGGGGGTCAACGCCCCCGCGGCTCGGTCTGGGGCCAGGAGCTGTGGATCAACTCCTGCAATCACATATCAAGTGAGTACATATAGGTGAGTACAGACACATATTCAGAATAAAACAGCCATTTATCTGTCGAAAAGTGTCTTTGATATCTGATAGCACACACACAAACACACCACCACACACACACAACACACACACACACACACACACACACACACACACACACACACACACACACACACACACACACACACACACACACACACAACACACACACAACACACACACACACACACACACACACACACACACACACCACACACACACACACACAACACACACACACACACACACACACACAACACACACACACACACAAACACACCACACACACACACACACACACACACACACACACACACACACACACACACACACACACACACACACACACACACCATGCCTCCACTTCCAAGCCAGCGAGGGAAGTGACATCATATTTATTTGCAGCATTAAGCTGTACAAAGTCTTGATCCTGAGTGGAGGCAAGCAAAGCGGAATTAATTAAGTCTATCATTGGCCTGGCTTAGCGTAACTGTTTGTTGGTGAGAGGCCATGATTCACAGCCTCGCTTATCTTATCCACTCAGCCAAGAGACGGGTGAGAAATGACCCAGGAGAGAGAGAGAGAGAGAGAGAGAGAGAGAGAGAGAGAGAGAGAGGAGAGAGAGAGAGAGAGAGAGAGAGAGAGAGAGAGAGAGAGAGAGAAGAGAGAGAGAGTACATGGGAAAGATAGACAGCAGAAGACATGGAAGTCCACATTGAGGCTATCTGACAAAAAGAACTAGCAATTTGTACGTAGATTGAGGGCTGTCAGAGAGAGAGAGAGAGGAGAGTTAAATCACTCAATCAGCCATCATTCATTCCTCTCTTGGCTGGTATATGAATTATTTTTCTCATCAAAAACAAACATTCAAGAAATCCAAAGATGAAATCAAACTTCTGGCTCACAGCTGGTTCACAACTGGCTCACAGCTGGTTCACAACTGGCTCACAGCTGGTTTACAGCTGGTTCACAGCAGGCTCACAGCTGGCTTACATCTGCACACTCAACCTAATACCTGTGATACCTGTGTAGAGTTAAATACATGTAAATTATTATTATTATTATTATTATTATTATTATTATTATTATTATTATTATTATTATGTTTTACCATTATTACTGGTATTTAAGGGGAAGCGCTAAACCCGTAGTGGTATGCAACGCCTGGTGCATAGGTAATCAGATTTGATAAACGGAAATGGGAAGTTAGCTCGATTTCCTTTGATAAAAAGCTCTTCACCATCATCAAAGGACACACTGAAGGAATGTTCACCTATAAATCTTAACCTAACCAGTTGTAACCTATCCTAAAATAACCTATCCTAACCTAACCTAACCTATGGTAACCTAACTTAATCTAAGCTAACCTACCCTAACCTACCCTAACCTCACGAGTAGCAACCTTATCTTAGCATATCCTAATCTAACCTAGCCAGATGTAACCTATCCTAATCTAACCTAACCTAGGCAGATATAAAAAAAAAAAGGCACAATACCGTGACTGGAACGATACACAAATAACCCGCACATAGAAGAGAGGAGCTTACGACGACGTTTCGGTCCGACTTGGACCATTTACAAAGTCACACGATATGATTTATGATAATCTATGATATGATTTATGATAATCTAACCTAACCTGGCCTGCACGTTTTCATAAAGGAATTGGTAGGTCGAGAGTTTAAAACTAATTTGGTCCAGTGAAGGGAGGAAGTTGAAATTTTTGTGGAAGCGCTTAAGTGTTATTCTTTTGTGACTGAGAAGGAGGTAACGCGATGGAAGTCTACTGTAACCGAGAGGTAACGTGATGGAAGTTTTCTGTGACCGAGAGGTAACGCAATGGAAGTCTCCTGTGACCGAGAGGTAACGCAATGGAAGTCTCCTGTGACCGAGAGGTAACGTGATGGAAGTCTCCTGTGACCGAGAGGTAACGCAATGGAAGTCTCCTGTGACCGAGAGGTAACGTGATGGAAGTCTCCTGTGACCGAGAGGTAACGCGATGGAAGTCTACTGTAACCGAGAGGTAACGCGATGGAAGTCTACTGTAACCGAGAGGTAACGTGATGGAAGTCTACTGTAACCGAGAGGTAACGTGATGGAAGTCTACTGTAACCGAGAGGTAACGTGATGGAAGTTTTCTGTGACCGAGAGGTAACGTGATGGAAGTCTCCTGTGACCGAGAGGTAACGCGATGGAAGTCTACTGTAACCGAGAGGTAACGTGATGGAAGTCTACTGTAACCGAGAGGTAACGTGATGGAAGTTTTCTGTGACCGAGAGGTAACGCAGTGGAAGTCTACTGTGACCGAGGTAACGCAGTGGAAGCCTACTGTGACCGAGAGGTAACGCGATGGAAGTCTACTGTGACCGAGAGAGAGGTAATGCGATGGAGAGACGTGGTATCAGATAAAGACACGTTGGAACAATACACAAATACAGTGTAATGATATTCGCTACTGACAACGCTTCGCCCACGCAGTTGACTTAAAAAGTCCTCTTCATTGGGGTGGAGTGAGAAAGGTTTTCTGTAAAGGTGCTGGTTACGCTCCATTGGTGTCTCCGATGCCATAGAAGTGATACGTTGAAAGCTATGTTATATCGTACGCAACACTAAATTATTGAGAGAGAGAGAGAGAGAGAGAGAGAGAGAGAGAGAGAGAGAGAGAGAGAGAGAGAGAGAGAGGAGAGAGAGAGGAGAGAAAGAAAGAAAGAAAGAAAGAAAGAAAGAAAGAAAGAAGAGAAAGAGAAAGAAAGAAAGAAAGAGAAAGAGAGAACTACATCTTAATTCTCTTTACTCCGACCTCTTAGAACTATGATTTACGACTCTCATTTTATAAACTCAGGGGTAAATTTGCATACGAAATTGCATTATAAAACCCTCAAAGTTATCACTAGCCAAGTGATACCAGCTGCTTTTAGAAGATATCTTCCTTTTCGGGGGTGAATCTTTATCGTCTTAAGAAGAGGAAGACCTTAGCTATCATCCAGGGACATGAGAATACATCCATGCCACATACCAGTATAATTATGGTTTGCAAATGGTCATAGGGAGTTGATAATAACTATAGGACAGCAGGAGGAGGGCAAGAAGAATAAAAGATAAAGAAAAGAGGAGAGAAATAACACGAATAAGTGTTTGGATTAGCAACTGTAAGAGGTCAGGTATCATATACAGACTACTGGAGTCTCCGCTCTAAGTTCTTTGCGTATTAGAAACAATCTGTTCACTAGGTAATTAATTATCCTCTTGGTGCTATACAGTATTAAAGGTAAGATATCATAAAATTAATGAAAGCTGCGTATTAAATGGTGTTTTGTGTGTTAGTTACCATTTGGTCCTAGGCACATGTCGATTAGACACTAGGCCTGTTGTATGTGCATGCATGTATGTGTGTGTGTGTGTGTGTGTGTGTGTGTGTGTGTGTGTGTGTGTGTGTGTGTGTGTGTTGTGTGTGTTGTGTGTGTTGTGTGTGTTGTGTGTGTTGTGTGTGTGTATAGTGTGTGTGTGTGTTAGTGTGTGTAGTGTGTGTGTGTGTAGTGTGTGTGTGTAGTGTGTGTGTGTTGTGTGTGTAGTGTGTGTGTGTGTTTGTGTGTGTAGTGTGTGTGTGTGTGTGGTGTGTGTAGTGTGTGTGTGTGTGAGATGTCTGTGTGTGGTGTGTGTGTGGTGTGTGTTTGTGTGTGTGTGTGTGTGTGTGTGTGTGTGGTGTGTGTGGTGTGTGTGTGTGTTGTGTT
Organism: Cherax quadricarinatus; assembly: GCF_026875155.1. Classification (NCBI taxonomy): domain Eukaryota; kingdom Metazoa; phylum Arthropoda; class Malacostraca; order Decapoda; family Parastacidae; genus Cherax; species Cherax quadricarinatus. The sequence continues at coordinate 17,274,502 of NC_069440.1, forward strand.
GTGTGTGTTGTGTGTGTTGGTGTGTGTTGTGTGTGTGTATAGAGTGTGTGTTGTGTAGTGTGTGTAGTGTGTGTTGTGTTGTATGTGTGTGTGTAGTGTGTGTGTTAGTGTGTGTAGTGTGTGTGTGTGTTTGTGTGTGTATGTGTGTTGTGTGTGTGTGTGTGAATGTGTGTGTGTGTGTGAGATGTCTGTGTGTGGTGGTGTGTGGTGTGTGTGTGTGTGTGTGTGTGTGTGGTGTGTAGTGTGGTTTGGTGTGTGGTGTGTGGTGTGTGGTGTGTGTGTGTGTTTGTGTGTGTGTGTGTGTGTGTGTGTGTGTGTGTGTGAGTGTGTGTGTGTGTTGTGTGTGTTGTGTGTACTCGCCTAATTGTACTCACCTAATTGTGGTTGCAGGGGTCAAGACTCAGCTCCTGGCCCCGCCTCTTCACTGATCGCTTCTAGGTCTCTCTCTCTCTCTCTGCTTCCTGAGCTTTTGTCATGCTTGTCTTAAAGCTATGTATGGTTCCTGCCTCCATTACATCACTTGCTAGGCTATTCCACTTCCTGACCACTCTTTGACTGAAGAAGCACTTCCTAATATCCCTGTGACTCGTCTGAGTCTTCAGCTTCCAATTGTGACCCCTTGTTTCTGTGTCCCCTCTCTGGAACATCCGGTCTCTGTCCACTTTGTCTATTCCACGCATTATTTTGAATGTTGTTATCATGTCTCCCCTGACCCTCCTATGCTCTAGTGTCGTCAGTCCGATTTTCCTCAACCTTTCTTCGTAGGACATTCCCCTGAGCTCCGGAACTAGCCTTGTTGTAAACCTTTGTACTTTCTCTAATGTCTTGACGTGCTTGACCAGGTGTGGGTTCCAAACTGGTGTTGCATACTCCAGTATGGGCCTGACGTACACAGTGTACAGTGTCTTTAACGATTCCTTACTAAGGTATCGGAACGCTATTCTCAGGTTTGCCAGGCGCCCATATGCTGCAGCAGTTATCTGGTTGATGTGTGCCTCCGTAGACGTGCTCGGTGTTATGGTCATCCCAATATCTTTCTCCTTGAGTGAGGTTTGCAGCCTTTGTCCACCTAGCCTATACTCTGTCTGCGGTCTTCTTTGCCCTTCCCCAATCTTCATGACTTTGCATATGGCAGGGTTGAATTCGAGAAGCCAGTTGCTGGACCACGTGTCCAGCCTGTCCAGGTCTCTTTGCAGTCCTGCCTGATCCTCATCCGATTTAATCCTTCACATTAGCTTCACATCATCTGCAAACAGGGACACT
>NC_069440.1:17285764-17308264 GCF_026875155.1 Cherax quadricarinatus
TTCCCTTCCGGCCCTTCAAAACTACACTTAGGAAATTTCGACCTTATCCCCCCATGAAATAGGGGTGCTCATCCCCCTTCCCTAGGTGCTCTCCACACCTGTGCTCAGCTACTGAGCAGCAAATCAAACACACCTAGCATTTACCTGCTATGACGAGGCATGTTTGGCACGGGGGAGCGCCGTAAAGGTCATTATCACATCACAAAGTGCAAGAGAATCACTTTGTACGTTAAACTGCATAAATGTCCAGCCGGAAACAAGCTGTTTGTTGGTGTACTCGATAGATAGCTTGTATCTCATAATTCCGTGGAGAGGTTCCCTGATGCTGCTGAAGACTTCTTGAGACAAGCAGCTGCTTCTAACATTCTCTCTCTCTCTCTCTCTCTCTCTCTCTCTCTCTCTCTCTCTCTCTCTCTCTCTCTCTCTCTCTCTCTCTCTCTCTCTCTCTCTCTCTCTCTCCCCTCTCTCTCTCTCTCTCTCTATCTCTCTGTCTCTGTCTCTGTCTCTCTCTCCTCTCTCTCTCTCTCTCTCTCTCTCTCTCTCTCTCTCTCTCTCTCTCTCTATATATATATAATATATATATATATATATATATATATATATAATATATATATATATATATATTATATATATATATATATATATATATATATATATATATATATATATATATATATATATATATATATATATATATATACCGGTTGGGTATAGTTAGATGTATTCATTGTATAATATATGCAGCGGGAGAGTAAGAACAGTCAGGAACATATTGGTATGCTTCTACAAGCAGCTCATTGATACACAACAGTTTTACTTTTGGATGAGCTTCTGTTTGCATAATGACTAGTTTACACATCTCAAATTATCAGTAGGTATCATCCTGATGATGTCTAATGATAGGTTATTAACTGATGCAGTTAACACTGTCTAAAGTTATCGTTATGTTACAGCCTGAATTGAAGAAGTGACAACGTTTCGCTCTTGGGAGGGAAAAGTTCATTAGATAGGAGTAGAAGTATGAATGAGTGGTGGTGGTAGTATGTTGGGCGGTATGCTTGTTCTGTAAGGTGTGTACAGTGTTACCGCTACTCTTCTTCCCCTTCCTTTCTCCACCCGGTGGGACGACGTGTGTCCCTCCGACCAGTTGACAGTCACTTGACTTTCGATTCCCATCAAGTCTCCGTGATTGTCTGCTCGGGTCATCTAACACAGGCTAGATAAGAGGGACAGCGAAGATCTAGGCTTAGATCAGAGACTTAATAAGGCATCAGTACCTTCATTGGTGCCCTTCCGCTCGTAGCTGACACGCAATCATCTTTATACCATCCTAAAGCCGTCCTCCAGTTGTCACCCCACCAAAACTTCATTGTGGGTCACGACTGGCGACTGCTTCGGACGGGTTGTCAGAGGATCCCAGTACCTCGGTTCTTCATATCCCTACTCATGTTGGGGTCATTCTCTATTTTCTTCAGGTGTAACAACAGTCACGTCCACCAGTGGACATCCCCCTCCCCCCACATCAACACCGGCTCAGCGTTCCAAACCACTGTTCAGAGCTACGTGCTCAGAACATCGGCACGGCACCGCTATATTATTCACATATTAATTGTGTTCATATTAGCATTGAGTCACTGATTATTTATCTATTTCATTTTTCATTCTTTGCTTCAGGTAGGATTATTTTTATGTTTGTGTTTTATATTCTATACAAGTTCTTATTATGTTATCATGGATTTTTCTATCTTCTCATTTCCACAAGGAGGAATCTGCCTTGTCAGATACTCTTGGAGGGTCTGATAGGGCTATTGAACCCTCACAGCTCTGCTGCAGCTTTACCACATCAGTGCGAAATGTTGTGTCAGAGCTTGATCCAGCATGCAAATATATATTATACATTTTAATGATGTACAATGAAGCCTCATTTGTCTGAAGATCTGTTGATGTGTAATGGTGTCTAATGCCGTCTAGAGATGTCTCATGATATCTTGATAAAGTTAAGAGAGTGAGAAATGATGTGCCAGCTACTTCAAACTTCCACCATCACCATCAACTCTTAGAAGAAAAGTGGACCTTGACGTGGATTGGTTGCCTGGTTTATTTTCACCTACAATGCCCTTTGGTGAGGGGCTCTTGATCCCAGAAATTGAAGCTACCCTTCCCTTCCCTTAGATCAAACCTGATTGTCTCCCAGGTGCTATATAATCCCTACGGACTTAGCGAGTGCGCGTAATAATAACAGCATCAGCAACAATAATAAAAAAATAAATAATAATAATTATAATAGCCGTTATTACTATATTATTATTGTTACTGTTATTATAATTATTGTTATTAAAGCAGAGTGGGTGCCTTGACGCAGTTGAAGGGTTTTTCCACAAGCTGTGTTAGAGGTCAACACGTGAAATTCGGTGAGGCGATGGTACTAGGGGTACCAATGACTGTTGACTGGACTGTGTTGGTCATTTTAGTACTAACATCGGTCACTGCTGATTAAGCAATGATAGGTATGTGACAGTAACAGTGATAGGTATGTGACTAACAGTGATTGGTATGTGACAGTAACAGCGATAATAGGTATGCGGTAGTCACAGAGTGATTGTGTGGTGGTAGTAACAGTTGATGGGTAGGTGATAGTGACAGTGATGGGTGTGTGATGGGTAAGTGATAGTAACAGTGCTTGGTGTGTGATGGTAGCAGTGATGGGTGTTTGATGGTAATGATGGGTGTGTGATGGTAATAGTGATGGGTAAGTGATGGTAACAGTGATGGGTGTGTGAGTAAGCAGTGATGGGTAAGTGATAGTAACAGAGTTGGTAATGGTGATGGGTAAGTGATAGTAACAGAGTTGGTAATGGTGATGGGTAAGTGATAGTAACAGTGATGGGTAAGTGATAGTAACAATGATGGGTGTGTGATGGTAACAGTGATGGGAATGTGGAAGAGTGATGGGTATGGGTATGTGGTAGTAACAGTGATGGATGTGTAGTAGTAACAGTGATAGGTATGTGATAATATCATTTATGGGCTTGTGGTAGTAACAGTGATGGATGTGTGGTAGTAACAATGAAAGGTATAAGGTAGTAACAGTGATGGGTATGTGGCAGTAACAGTGACTGATTGTAATAGAAAAAGTAAGAGTACATTCAGCAGTGTGTTTCACTAGCATTTTTCTGTATGACAGTACGACCTAGTTATACCCAGCAGCGGGAGCCAAAACACGTATAGAATGGGGATAGTGTATTCTGCTTCTCTAGCAAGGTTTCATCTGTCCAGATAAGCTCAGAAGTACCGTAAACAATAGTTTAGTTCTCTCAACAGATAGCAAAATTCACGAAATCGTAATAACACTATTGCAAACAAATCACGGAACGTCAGTGTGGTCCCGTTGTGTATAGAGATATACCTTGTTGGATGAATTCTATTAGAGCTAGCTGGCCGAGTGGTTAGCGCACTGGCATGAGAGTTTTAGGACTCGCCTGCAAGGGGTTCAAGCCCCACCCACTGTATAGCCCTTGTGGCTTAGCGCTTCTTTTTGATTATAATAATAATAATAATCAAGCCCCACCCGTTCCCTGATTTGATAGCAAGATTTAAAGGAATGTAGAGCTTTCAACTCTAGAAATGTGTCGTTGACCTTTTATTTTCAAAGATAATGTTGTCATGGATTTCCTATCTGTCTCACCTTCATGGACTGCAGGAACACAGCTATTATACCACAAGATGGGCAACCATCGTCAGTTTCACTCTGTATCCTTTACAAACACATCACTCCATAGTGAATCACACACATGAATTTACAACGAATCTACATTAGAGAAATTAAGCTCATTAATGAAATTCATGAAAAGAATTTGCCTTGATGCTATGGAAGGGCTCTTGATATTGTAGCTACACTCGTCTTAGCTCAAACCTGATGACCTCCCATTTCCTATGCGCCATATGATTCCTACGGGTTAGTGCTTCCCCACGAATATGTAATAATTAATTACCAGGTGAAGATTGTGGCTGGCATTTGTTTGCATCTTTACTTAGTATACTCTGGGTATGTTATATAACACTCATTAATGTTATGTAATGTATACATAGTTGCTACCTGAGACAAGCTTAATCTGAGTCGAGACACAACAAGAGATTTTAGCATGTATATTGTTTGAGAACTCGTCATTAATATTGAAGAGTACTGGGAGAGAGAGAGAGAGAGAGAGAGAGAGAGAGAGAGAGAGAGAGAGAGAGAGAGAGAGAGAGAGAGAGAGTCCTTATATTAGATTACTGGATGTGCCATGGAAACATCCATTCATCATTACGTTTTTATTTGATTTTGTTTGTAAGGTAGAAAGTGAACATAGATAAGAGTGAGGTGATGAAGGTATCAAACGATTTAGATAAAGAAAAATTGGATATCATATTGGAGGGAGGGAGTGTGGAAGAAGTGAATGTTTTCATATTTGGAGTTGACTTATCAGTGGATTCGTTTGTGAAGGATGAGGTTAACCATAGAATTGATGAAAGAAGAAAGGTGAGTGGTATGTTGAGGTATCTATGGAAACAAAAAAACGTTATCCATGGAGGCAAAGAAGGGAATGTACGAGAGTTTAGTGGTACCAACACTATTATATGGGTGTGAAGCTTGGGTTGCAAATGCTGCAGCGAGGAGGCGGCTGGAGGCAGTGGAGATGTTCTGTCTAAGGGCAATGTGTGGTGTAAATATTATGCAGAGAATTCGTAGTGTGGAAATTAGTATGTGTGGAGTTACTAAATGTATTAGTTAGAGGGCTGAAGAAGGGTTGTTGAGGTGGTTTGGTTATTTAGAGAGAATGGAACAAAGTAGAATGACTTTGAGAGCGTATGAATGTGTAGGGGAAGGAAGGCGGGGTAGGGGTCGTCCTCGAAAAGGCTGGAGGAGGGGGTAAAGGAGGTTTTGTGGACGAGAGGGATTGGACTTCAGCAAGCATGCATGAGCGTGTTAGATAGGAATGACCCCTCAAGGGAAGTTCCTTGGCTGGTGAGGGGCTCTTGATCTAGGTAATTGGATCTGTGCTCCGGTTCCTTGAATTGAGTCTGAATACCTTCCATCCCCCCCATGCGCTGTATAATCCTACGGGTTTAGCTCCCCCATGATTATAATAATACATAGGAGTGAATGGAGACAATTGGTTTTTAGGGCCTGGCGAGTTTTGTGAAGGGATTCAGGGAAACCAATTAGCCGGACTTGAGTCCTGGAAATGGTAAGTACAATGCCTGCACTGTAAAGGAGAGGTTTGGGATATTGGCAGTTTGGAGGAACATCTAAAGTGTCGTATCTGAGCGCCTCTGCAAAGACAGTGATTACGAGTGATGGTGAAAGTGTTGAATGATGAAAGTTTTTTCTCTCTTTTTGGATCACCCTGCCTTGGTGGGAAACGGCCGACGTGTTAATATATATATATATATATATATATATATATATATATATATATATATATATATATATATATATATATATATATATATATATAATATAGCACACACGCATACACATGACAACCAGCACGGCTTCAGGGAGGGGAAATCCTGTATCGCAAACCTACCGGAGTTCTTCGACGAGGTAACAGAAGTAAGACAAGAAAGAAAGGGATGGGTAGATCGCATCTTCTTGGATTGTAAGAAGGATTTTGATGCACAAAAGACTGCTTGAAAAACTAGAGGAGCAAGCAGGAATAGCAAGGAAAGTACTGCAATGGATCAGGGAATACCTGAGAGGAAGGAAACAACGTGTGCTGGTAAGTGACGAGGTGTCAGAGTGGGTCCATGTGTTGAATGAGTTTCTACAAGGGTCAGTCCTAGGTCCGGTGCTGTTTCTTGTATATGTGAATGACTTGACGGAAGGGATAGATTCAGAGAACATAAGAACATAAGAAAGGAGGAACACTGCAGCAGGCCTGTTGGCCCATACTAGGCAGGTCCTTTACAATTCATCCCACTAACAAACATTTGACCTACCCAATTTTCAATGCTACCCAAGTTTGTCTAAATCCTCCTGAAGTTCCCTAACATCTACGTTTGAATCAATTATCCTACCTATCTTCGTGTCATCGGCGAATTTGCTCATATCACTAGTAATTCCTTCATCAAGATCATTGATATATATTATAAACAACAACGGGCCCAAGACTGATCCCTGTGGAACGCCACTTGTTACTGATCCCCACTCGGATTTAACCCCATTTATGGACACTCTTTGCTTCCTCTCTGTGAGCCAAATTCGATCTCATGAGGGACGAGAGCACCCTTCCCCCAATGCATAACTGCTACTTCTTCAACAGTCTTTGGTGCGGAACTCTATCAAATGCCCTTACAAAATCAAGTAAATAATAGCAAATTCTTTAACGTGGCAACAGCCCAAAAGCTTTACTGACGAAAGTTAATAAATTAGTTAGAACAAGAACCGCCTCTTGTGAATCCTGCTTAGTATCATTAATCCGCTATGCTAATTCGAGATGCCTTCTTATAATCTCAGATTAATTTGACTCTAGTAATTGCTACAATTGAGGTCAGGCTTATTGGGCGGTCCTTTGACTGTAACGACTTGTCCCCTGTTTAAAAAATAAGGAAAAAATTACATTAGCCCCATCTTCCCCCACATATATCGACACTGCACCTGTTAGAAGAGAAAATTAAAAATATTAGTTAATGGTTCACAGACTTCCATTTAGCATTCCTTTAGAACCCCTTGAAAAAACCTCATCAGGACCCGGTGACTTAATTGCCATTAGTCTGTCTATCTGCTTCACAACCATTTCACTAGTGAACTGTGATGTTACATAAAATATCTTCTGATCACACTATAAAAATTACTTACCGGAATATATTAGTGTCTTCCTGTGTAAAAACCGAGAGAAAATAATTATTTAAAATCGAGCACCCAAAATTTCTTTCTCCTTTGTCAGTAAGAGCCCATAGTTAATTTTTAAAGGGACCTATCTTATCTCTGACCTTCATTTGTCTATAGACCTGGAAAAAACTTTTTGGGGTTAGTTTTAGAATCCCTAGCAACTTTTAATTTTCATAGTCCCCCTTTTAAGCTTTTTCTTATCCCCTTTTTAATGTCCCTCTTAATGTCAATATACTGATTCAAAAGATAGACCCTCGCCTCTTTGATACGCCAATAAATTCCTTTCTTATTCCCTAGTAGATATTTCAGCCTATTATTCATCCAGTTTGGGTCATTTCTTTTGATCTAATTTCCTTATAAGGGATATAACGTCTTTGAGCAGCATGTATTGTGGTTCAAAAACTGTCATATTGAAAGCTCTCTTCGTTACCATTCCAGTCAACAAGATGATAAGTGATCTCTAAGGCCCATCGATCTGCTAGGCGAAAATCTGGGACGGTTATTACTGATTTATCCCTACTATCATACTTCCATTCAATTCTACATGTAATTGATTTGTGGTCGCTGGCACCCAGTTCCTCTGAAACTTCTAAATTATTAACAAGGGATTCATTGTTTGCCAGAACTAAGTCAAGCAGGTTATTACCCCTTGTAGGTTCTGTCACAAACTGCTTCAAAAAACAATCCTGAACTACTTCTAAGAAATCGTAAGATTCTAAATTCCCAGTTAAGAAATTCCAATCAATATGACTAAAGTTAAAGTCTCCTAGAATTACTATATTATTCAGAGGTGTCCCTATTCATAGGCGATGTGAAACTAATCACGAGAATTCAAGAAACCCCATCAAGTGCAAATGTCATGAAGCTTGGGGAAGGACAAAGAAGACCGCAGATGGAGTACAGTCTAGAGGGTCAAAGGCTGCAAACCTCACTTAGGGAATAGTATCTTGGAATGAACATCATACCGAGCACATGTGGTGGTGACGTGTACTTAGCTCTGTGAAGACCTGTTTGTGTGCTCTCTGTGAATCTGAACCAGGATGCCCTCTCTTGAGCAGCTTTACCAGCAGCTGAGAGAAGAACTCAGAGTTGCTAAACTGGAGATACGGCGATTAACGGAGGAAAACAAGAAGGATTGTAGTAAATCCACCCTGTATTGAGTCCCCCGGTTAAGAGGGAGCTTGGTCAGTGGTCGGGGCCACATGGAAACAAGCTGAAGATCAAGAAAAAACGGTTGGAGAGGCGGAAACAAACGGAAACAAGAAACTAAACCGTGGAAAGCTTTCCAAACTCAATTTCGGAGCTACTACGAATGTGGTGTCCTGCTGGAAATGCCACAACGAGCAACCAAAGACGCATGGCAGACGTGAGTAAGACATCCCTAGATAACCCCAACGCAGACCATCGCGAAAACGTTCTTGACGAATTCTACAAGTGGTGAATGCTACCTGGCGAATGTGAGTCGACTACTCGGACATCACGACGAACGACGGCCAAGGAAAGGTAAAAACATTGTTGAATTGTTGGGGATAGCCCAGATTAGGTACATGGATAGGGCATTCTGTTTGAAGGATAGAGTATGAGGCAGAGAGTGTGTTTTCCCTGGGGCTGGGATGAAGATATTGTTAGCCGTCTGATGACATCATGAGAGTAATGGAGCAATCCTATTATCTGTCTCAGTGCGTGGTGGCACCGATGTTGGCAACGTAGGAGGGAGGACCCATTGATTAGCAGGTAATAGTCCAGCAATAGAGATAATTTAGGAGAAGGGTGGGAAACACCTGTCATAATGAGGCATTTTTGCCAAGGAGAGGATTGGAAATGAATGGTTGCCCCAGAGCAATTGGTTGTCAATTGCTGGCTGGACAAAGTACTGACGGAAAATGTGGTAACAATTCAATGACAACGGGACCTCTTCTAATGCAGAAATGACATGTAAATGCCAGGGGATGGGGTTCACTTATCCTAAAAAGGTTTGTGGGGTGGAGACACTGGCCCAACGCACTGGAGGGAGCTGTTAGGTCTTTAAACTAGGAAATATTAGTGGTATGGGTTTTGGCGGGAAAACTGTGAATCGCAGGGTATAACATGGAGTACCAAGGATAACTAGTAATAGGCAAAATGAAGTGGATATTGGAAAGCCAGTGCACTAATTGGACAAGGACAGTAATAAGTTTAGTGAATAACAGAAAGGAAGCAGAAGGGTTAAGAGAGTGGAGGTCCATAAGTATATAATACACCAATAGTCGCAGTGCAGGAATAAGATGGACGAGTTTGAACAAGTTGCTAGTGAGGTAACATAGATTAATTTGGCCATTACTGAGGACGTTGTTTAATTCAAAAAAGTCGAGACATGCCTGCAGAATGTCACATTCAGGGTTTAAATTGTTCCAAGTAGATAGAAGTATCGGGAAAGAGGGGTGGGTGGCATTGTATGTCCGAGATCGCCTGAACTGTTTGCATAAAAAACGGGAAAAAAAAAATATAAGCTGAAGTAACACATCTGAGTCGGTTTGATAGATTTCAGAGGGGCATGAAAAATTAATTTTAGGTGTGATATACCGTCCCCCAAATTTAATAGGGACCAAGGGAGACTACTATGGGAGGAAATGTTAGGGCCATCAAGCACGATAATGTAGTAATTCTAGAGACTTTAACTTTTAGTCATAATGATTGGAATTTACTACTGGGAATTTAGAATCATACGATTTCTAGTAGTAGTTTCAGGATTGTTTTTTGAAGCAGTTTGTGACAGAACTACAAGGGGGAAAATAACCTGCTTGACTTAGTTTCTGGCAAACAATGAATCCCTTGTTAATAATTTAGAATTTCAGAGGAACTGGGTGCTAGCGACCACAAATCAATTACAATTAAATTGAATTGAAGTATGATAGTAGGGCTAACTCAGTAAACAGTCCCAGATTTTCGCTAGCAATTACGATGGGCTTAGAAACACTATCATCTGTTGACTGGTGTAACGAAGAGAGCTAACACTATGACAGTTTTCTGAATCACAATTACATGCAGCACAAAGAACGTTTATCCCTTATAAGGAAATAAATCAATAGAAATGACCCAAAATGGATGAATACTAGCTGAAATATCTACTAGGGCATAAGAACAGGAATTTATAGGCGTATCAAAAGAGCGAGGGTCCATCTTATGATCAGTATATTGACATTAAGAGGGACATTAAAAAGGGGATAAGAAAAGCTAAAAGGGACTATGAAATAAAGTTGCTAGGGATTCTAAAACTAACCCAAAAAGTTTTTTCTCAGTATATAATCAACAAAAGTCAGAGATAAGATAAGTCCCCTTAAAAATAAAACTATGGCATCTTACTGACAAAGAGAAAGAAATTGTGCTCGCTTTTTACATAATTATTTCTCTCGTTTTACACAGGAAGACACTATAAATTCCGGTAATTAATTTTTTATAGTGGATCAGAAGAAGATAATATTATGTAACATCAACAGTCACAAGTGAAAGGTTGTGAAGCATGATAGACCGACTGAAAGCAAAATAAGTCACCACCGGTCCTGATGAGGTTTTTTTATTCAAGGGTTCTAAGGAATGCCAAATGGAAGTCTGTGAACCATTAACTAATATATTTAATTTATCTCTTCAAACAGGTGTATGTCTGATATGTGGAAGATTGGCGAATGTTAATTCCTAATTTTAAAAACAGGGACAAGTCGTTTACCGTCAAATTACCTCCCAATAAGCCTGAACCTCAATTGTAGCAAATTACTAGAGTCAATTATAGCTGAGATTATAAGAAGCCATCTCGATACGCATAGCCTGAATTAATGATACCACATGATTCACAAGAGGGCCTGTCTTGTCTAACAAATTTATTAACATTCTTCAGTAACAGCTTTTGAGGCTAGTTGACCATGATAAAGAATTTGGATATATTTACTTAGATTTTAGTAAGGCATTTGATAGAGTTTTCCGCACCAAAAGACCTGTTGAAGAAAGTAGGCAGCTCCATGCATTGGGGGAAGGGTGCTCGTCGTGGATCGAGTCATGGCTCACAGACAGGAAGCAGGAGATTGTCCATAAATGGGGCTAAATTCATCCGAGTGGGGGATCATTACATGTGGCGTTCCCAGGAAGGGATCAGTCCTTGGGCCCGTTGTGTTTATAATATATATCCATTGATCTGATGAAAGGAATTACTAGTGATATGAGCAAATTCGCTGATGACAACGAAGATAGGTAGCGATCATTGATTCAAACTAGATGTAGGGATACTTCAGGAGGATTCAGAACAAACTTTACTCTTGGTCAGAAAAAGTGCAGATGCAGTTCAATGTAAAAAAATGAAAGTTCTAAACTCGGGAGTGCCCATAACCCAGCACTTATAATTTAAAATAATGTAAAAATTTTCCCTACAGTTTGCGAAAAGGACTGGGGGTTATGGTAAGCAGCAACCAAAAACCAAAGCCCGCAATGCCTAAGCGTACGTAAAAAGGAAAATAATTACTGGGATTTTTAAAAGGGAAGTGTAAGAAAACAAAAGCCCAGAGGTCATACGCAGTTTTATACATCTTTAGAAAGGGCCCTCCCCTAGATTTGCCCCAAATTCTGGTTCCATATTACAGAATGGACATAAATTCGTTAGAAAACATTCAGGTAGGATGACAAATTAATACATAGCATTAAAAAAAATTTTCCTTTGAAAAAAGATTGAAGATTTTAAGTTCATTACTTGTTAACGAAGATGAGGGGGGACCCGATCGAATGTATAAGTGGAAGATAGGTATTTAAAAAGGGTTTAACAAGGGCTTGAGGATATCTCTCCCAAAAGAGAACCCCCGTAATGGATTTAAATTAGATAAGTTTAGATTTAGAAAGGACATAGGAAAGTATTGGTTTGGAAATAGGGTAGTTGATGAGTGGAACAGTCTACCTAGTTGGGTTATTGAGGCTAGGACTTTGGGTAGTTTCAAATTTAGGTTGGATAAGTACATGAGTGGGAGGGGTTGGATTTGAGAGGGGCTTGCACATCGGAGCATGTTTCTTGGGTGGCATTGAAAATTGGGTTGGTCAAATGTTTGTTAGTGGGATGAATTGTAAAGGACCTGCCTAGTATGGGCCAACAGGCTTGCTGCAGTGTTCCTCTTTTCTTATGTTCTTATGTTCTTATGTCCTGAGGGGCACAACTATCAAATAACCACTGCAGCATATGGGCGCCTGGCAAACCTAGGAATAGCGTTTGGACATCTCAGTAAGGAATCGTTCAGGACTCTGTACACCGTGTACCTCAAGCCCATATTGGAGTATGCAGCATCAGTATGGTTGGAATTCACACCTGCTCAAACACATCAAGAAATTGAACATAAGAAGATAAGAAAGGAGGAACACTGCAGGAGGCCTGTTGGCCCATACTAGGCAGGTCCTTTACAATTCATCCCACTAACAAAACATTTGCCCAACCCAATTTTCAATGCTACCCAAGAAATAAGCTCTGATGTGAAAGTCCCACTCAAATCCAACCCCTCCCACACATGTACTTATCCAACCTAAATTTGAAACTACCCAAAGTCCCAGCCTCAATAACCCAACTAGGTAGACTGTTCCACTCATCAACTACCCTATTTCCAAACCAATACTTTCCTATGTCCTTTCTAAATCTAAACTTATCTAATTTAAATCCATTACTGCGGGTTCTCTCTTGGAGAGACATCCTCAAGACCTTATTAATATCCCCTTTATTAATACCTATCTTCCACTTATACACTTCGATCAGGTCTCCCCTCATTCTTCGTCTAACAAGTGAATGTAACTTAAGAGTCTTCAATCTTTCTTCATAAGGAAGATTTCTAATGCTATGTATTAATTTAGTCATCCTACGCTGAATGATTTCTGACGAATTTATGTCCATTCTGTAATATGGAGACCAGAACTGAGCTGCATAATCTAGGTGAGGCCTTACTAATGATGTATAAAGCTGCAGTATGACCTCTGGACTTCTGTTGCTTACACTTCTTGATATAAACCCCAGTAATCTATTTGTCTTATTACGTACGCTTAGGCATTGCTGTCTTGGTTTAAGGTTGCTGCTCACCATAATCCCCAAGTCCTTTTCGCAATCTGTATGGCTAAGTTCTACATCATTTAACTTATAAGTACTAGGGTTATGGGCACTCCAAGCTTCAGAACCTTGCATTTATCTACATTGAACTGCATCTGCCACTTTTCTGACCAAGAATAGAGTTTGTTTAAATCCTACTGAAGTTCCATAACATCTACGTTTGAGTCAATTATCCTACCTATCTTTGTGTCATCGGCGAATTTGCTCATATCACTAGTAATTCCCTCATCAAGATCATTGATATATATTATAAACAACAACGGGCCCAAGACTGATCCCTGTGGAACGCCACTTGTTACAGATCCCCACTCGGATTTAACCCCATTTATGGTTTAGAAAGACACGTAAGCAAACACTATAACATATTTATTAGAAAACGTTTCGGTCCTGGGACCTTGATATAGTGTTTGCTTACGTGTCTTTCTAAACCAACTTGTCGGTATTTATTACCAAGGTTTATACCAACCCCATTTATGGACACTCTCTGCTTCCTGTCAGTGAGCCATGACTCGATCCACGAGAGCACTTTTCCACCAATGCCATGAGCTGCCACTTTCTTTAACAGTCTATGGTGCGGAACTCTATCAAAAGCCTTACTAAAATCTAAGTAAATAATATCAAATTCTTTATCGTTGTCAACAGCCTCAAAAGCTTTACTGAAGAAAGTTAATAAATTAGTTAGATAAGACCGGCCTCTTGTGAATCCATGCTGAGTATCATTAATCAAGCTATGCTTATCGAGATGGCTTCTTATAATCTCAGCTATAATTGACTCTAGTAATTTGCCTACAATTGAGGTCAGGCTTATTGGGCGGTAATTTGACGGTAACGACTTGTCCCTGTTTTAAAAATAGGAATTAATTAGCCATCTTCCACATATCAGACACTACACTGTTTGAAGAGATAAATTAAAAATATTAGTTAATGGTTCACAGTGTTTCCATTTTGCATTCCTTAAGAAACCCTTGAAAAAAACTCATCAGGACCGGGACTTATTTTGTTCAGTCGGTCTATCTGCTTCACAACCATTTCACTAGTGACTGTGATGTTACATAATTTATCTTCTTCTAGCCCACTATAAAAATTAATTACTGGATATTGTTATGTGTCTTCCATGTGTAAAAACTGAGAGAAAATAATTATTTAAAATCGAGCACATTTCATTCTCTTTGTCAGTAAGGTGCCCATAGTTATTTTTAAGGGGACCTATCTTATCTCTAACTTTTGTTCTATAGACCTGGAAAAAACTTTTTGGGTTAGTTTTAGAATCCTAGCAACTTTAATTTCATAGTCCTTTTAGCTTTTCTTATCCCTTTTTAATGTCCCTCTTAATGTTATATATACTGATTCATTAGATGACCCTCACCTGTTTTGATACCCCTATAAATTCCTTTCTTATGCCTATTTAGATTTTTGAGCCTATTATTCATCCATTTTGGGTCATTTCTATTTGATCTAATTTCTTTATAAGGGATAAAACGTTCTTTGAGCAGCATGTATAGTGTTCAGAAAACTGTCATATTGATAGCTCTCTTCGTTACCCCAGTCAACAGATGATAAGTGTTCTCTAAGCCCATCGTAATCTGCTAAGCGAAAATCTGGGACTGTTACTGAGTTATCGCTACTATCGTACTTCCATTCAATGCTAAATGTAATTGATTTGTGGTCGCTAGCACCCAGTTCCTCTGAAATTTCTAAATTATTAACAAGGGATTCATTGTTTGCCATAACTAAGTCAAACAGGTTATTTCCCCTTGTAGGTCTGTCACAAACTGCTTCAAAAAAAAATCCTGAACTACTTCTAAGAAGTCGTATGATTCTAAATTTTCCCCGTCAAGAAATTCCAATCAATATGACTAAAGTTAAAGTCTCCTAGAATTACTACATTATCGTGCCTTGTGGCCTTAACAATTTCCTCCCATAGTAGTCTCCCCTTGATCCCTATCTAAGTTTGGGGGACGGTATATCACTCCTAAAATCAGTTTTTCATGCCCTCTGAAAATTCTATCCAACAGACTCTGTATGTGTTACTTCAGACTTAATACCCGTTTTTTTGCAACAGTTCAAGCGATCTCGGACATACAATGCCACCCCACCCCCCTTCCCGATACTTCTATCTACTTGGAACAATTTAAAACCCTGAATATGACATTCCGCAGGCATGTTACGACTTTTTGAATTAAACCACGTCTCAGTTAAGGCAAATACATCAATGTTACCTGCACTAGCAACTAATCTCAACTCGTCCATCTTATTCCTAGCACTACGGCATTTAGCATAATAAACATTGAAAGACTCTCCTTTCTCTTTACCCTTCCTGCTCATTTCTGTTTTTCTACTAAACCTATTACTGTCCTTATCACCCAAGAAAGTCCGAAAGTCCCGGAGCTAAAGGTATGTCCTACTTAGGAAGGTTAAGGAACTCAAAGTGACGACCTTAGAGGACAGGAGGGATGGGGGAGACATAAGAACATAAGAAAGAAGAAACACTGCAGCAGGCCTACTGGCTGTTAGGTAAGACACATATGCAACAGTTAGGTATCTTTATTTCGAAACGTTTCGCCTACACAGTAGGCTTCTTCAGTCGAGTACAGAAAAGTCGATAGAAGTAGAAGATACTTGAAGACGATGTAATCAGTCCATCACCCTTAAAGTTTTGAGGTGGTCAGTCTCTCAGTCTGGAGAAGAGCATTGTTCCATAGTATGAAACAATATGGAGATGAAGTGACAGGATGGAGCCTTATATAGCGCCAAGAGGTGAGACGTAGGTCACTAGAAGAGGTAAGAACTCAGATGTTGGGAGGTCAGGTCCCTCTCAAATCCAGCCGTTCTCACTAGTAGAGGTTGTCGAAGTTGATTGCAGGTCTGTACCAAGATACCCTTGTGTTGCAGTGTCTGACAGATTGAACATTAAAATGGTATAAAATACCGACAGGTTGTTAGGTAAGACACATATGCAACAGTTAGGTATCTTTATTTCGAAACGTTTCGCCTACACAGTAGGCTTCTTCAGTCGAGTACAGAAAAGTTGATAGAAGCAGAAGATACTTGAAGACGATGTAATCAGTCCATCACCCTTAAAGTTTTGAGGTGGTCAGTCCCTCATGGAACAATGCTCTTCTCCAGACTGAGGGACTGACCACCTCAAAACAGATACGGTAAAGCTCATGGAGCAGGGAGAGAGTAGACACACACACACAACGATGAAACTCTAGGCACTTTAGTCAGCGTTCCAAGGCGTCTAGACAAGAATGTGTAGGTAGAGGCTAGGTGTGCGAGGTGTCCATTGTGTGGTGGCTGGTGTGGGAACACCAAGCTGTAAACTCCTTCCTATACACTCTTCCCACGGCGTCCCAATTCAAGGTCACCTCCCCTCCCCCCCCCACACATCAATGCTTCTCCACCCTCCTCAGTGTACCTTCAACTGGGACCTACTTTGATGTTGGTTAAGGGCTTTTGATCCGAGGACTTGGATCTACCTCTCACCCCCTTGGGTCAAACCTGATAACCTTCAATTTTCCTGGCGCTGAAAAATCCTTACGGGTTATTTTAACTGTAGTAGTAGTAGTAGTAGTAGTAGTAGTAGTCGTAGTAGTTACTAGTTATCAAAGGTACGTGTTTATAGATACATAACCGTTTTGTTTTTGTGCGTAGTGTGTGTGGTTTTTCAAGGCATTTGTTAGTCACTGTGTTAGTCAAGTACATATAATGACTTGGAATCAGTAAGGTTCAAAGTTCATACGCTCTCCATTAAGAACTGTATGACCCTTGTCGGTTTAGCGCTTTCTTTGATAATAATAATAATAATAATAATAATAATAATAATTTCCATTAAGAAAATACAGTAAATGAGATTTAAATTTATTGTGCTTAATACTCAAAGTTGGTTTGTATAGAAAATCTTTAAAGAGATAATTACCGCTCGTACTTATTAAGAAAGTCACAGCTTTGTCCTATCTCCATGCAGAGTGTGATATGAGAGATAGCTCTATCCTCATTTAGCTTGATACTTACGAACATATATTTGTTTTCCATTGACAAGGCGGTAGAGATGCGGGAACACTTGAGAAAGTAACTTACATTGATTTAGAAACTAATGCTTTCCTATCAGCCAAGACTCGAAATGGAGAACATTAGATTAGGAGCCAGATAAGTTAATGACTCTACCTCTGTCTCGTCTCCCACATTCCCTTCCTTCTCCTCACTCTTCCCAGACTAAGAGTGAGAGAGAGAGAATATATGGGTGTGGGTGTCCTTTAGCCAAGAGACGAGCCTTCCTGGCAGCGGGTGGTGGTGTAAGTCCCGGTTTATTGGTGGTGATCCGCTGTAATTTGACTTAATCTGGGTATCCATTTAGCGGGTGGCGGCGACTGAGGCTTCACTAAGCTGACAATATCACCACCAGAGTTCCCCCATCCCTCGCTGAACGACTACCAGCCTCCCCCCTTTTCTCTGTCTGTCTGTCTGTCTGTCTCTCTCTCTCTCTCTCTCTCTCTCTCTCTCTCTCTCTCTCTCTCTCTCTCTCTCTCTCTCTCTCTCTTCTCTCTCTCTCTCTCTTTTCTCTCTCTCTCTCTCATTGGTTTATATGTCAGCATATAAATGATTACATTATGTAAGCATTCCATTTCCGGGAACTCTTTGATTGGACAAGTTTGTGGGTATAAGTGATTGAGTTTTTATTAAAATACTTGGCCCTTTGTGTGTGTGTGTGTGTGTGTGTGTGTGTTTTGTGTGTGTGTGTGTGTGTGTGTGTGTGTGTGTGTGTGTGTGTGTGTGTGTTGGTCCGTGCGTCCCCGGTAGTGGTGTCCCCCTGGGTGGGCAGCTGGTGTCGCTGCCATATTTCATGGTGTAGCGGTCTAGACAAGCATTAGAGCAGCACCTTTGGGTGAGCTGCCACAGCACAAAGGTTTATTTCCAACACCTCTCTCTCTCTCTCTCTCTCTCTCTCTCTCTCTCTCTCTCTCTCTCTCTCTCTCTCTCTCTCTCTCTCTCTCTCTCTCTCTCTCTCTCTCTCTCTCTCTCTCCACACACACCTGTGACGAGCGGAGTTCCACAGGGGTCAGTCCTAGAGCCGGTACAATTTCTGGCATATGTGACTGACATGATGGAAGGGATAGTTTCAGAGATGTCCCTGTTTGCAGGCGATGCGAAGCGAATGCGAAGAATTAAATCGGATGAGGATCAGGTAGGACTATAAAGGGGTTTGGACAGGCTGCAAGCCTGGCCCAGCAACTGGCTCCTGGAGTTTAACCCCACCAAGCGCAATGTCATGAAGATTAGGGAAGGTCAGAGAAGACCGCAGAGTACAATCTAGGGGGCCAAATACTGTAAACATCACTCAAGGAAAAGGATCTTGGGGCAAGTATAATTCCGAGCACATCTGAGGCGCACATCAACTAGATAATTGCTGCACCATATGGGCGCCTGGCAAACCTGAGAATAGCGTTTCGACACCTTAGAAAGGAATTGTTCAAGACTGTATACCTTGTACGTCAGGCCCAAATTTAAGTATGTAGCACCAGTATGAAACCCACACCTGGTCAAGTACGTCAAAAAATTAGATAAAGTGCAAAGGTTTACAAGAAGACTAGTCCCGGAGCTAAGGGGATATATCCGACGACACTGGAGGTCATGATAGCGACATGTAAAATACTGATAGGAATTGACTAGGTGGATAGGGAAGGATGTTTCAGAGATGGGACACAGCAACAAGGGGTCACAAGTGGAAGTTGAACACTCAGATGAGTCACAGGGATGTTGGGAAGTAATTCTTCAGTCATGGAGCTGTCAGGACGTGGAACAATCTGGAGAGTGATGTAAAGGAGGCAGGAGCCATACATAGTTTTAAGAAGAGATACGATGAAGCTCAGGGAGCAGGAAGAGAGTGGACCTAGTAGCGCCAGAGAAGAGGCGGAGGTAGCAGCTGTGAATCGACCCCTGCAACCACAAATAGGTGAATACACATAGGTGAGTATACGCACACACACACACACACACACACACACACACACACACACACACACACACACACACACACACACACACACACACACACACTGTATATGCACACATACTTTATACACACAAATTCAATGTGTATAAACATAAATGTCCTAGCGTATATGCGCTGATTAGCAACGGGATATACTGTATATATACCCTGCACATAATTAGTGTTAAGAACATAAGAAAGAAGGAATACTGCATCAGGCCTACTGGCCCATGCGAGACAGGTCCAAGTCTCCCTCCCATCGGCTTATACCACTGACCCAACCTAGTCAGGTCCAGATCACATCCACTTAAGGAAGAAACACGGCATCAGACCTATTAGCACATGCTAGTCATTTCCAACTCACGCCTACCCACACCCACTCATGTATTTATCTAACCTATTTTTAAAACTAGTTCTGTTGACTGTAAGTGGGTTATCAAGGCTGCTTTTCATACCTGGAGGTTATTCCGGGGATAAACGCCCCCGCGGCCCGACCCATGACCAGGCCTCCCGGTGGATCAGGGTCTGATCAATCAGGCTGTTACTGCTGGCCGCACGCAGTCCAACGTACGAGCCACAGCCCGGCTGATCCGGCACTGACTTTAGGTATCTGTCCAGCTCTCTCTTGAAGGCAGCCAGGGGTTTATTGGCAATTCCCCTAATGCTTGATGGGAGGCTGTTGAACAGTCTTGGGCCCCGGACACTTATGGTGTTTTCTCTTAGTGTACCAATGGCGCCCCTACTTTTAATTGGGGGTAATTTGCATCGCCTGCCCAGTCTTTTACTTTCGTAGGGAGTGATTTGTGTGTGCAGATTAGGGACCATTCCTTCCAGGATTTTCCAAGTGTAGATTATGATATATCTCTCTCTTCTGCGTTCCAACGAGTACAAGTGAAGTGCTCCCAAGCGTTCCCAGTAGTTAAGGTGCTTGACAGAACTTATACGTGCAGTAAAGGATCTCTGTACACTCTTTAGATCTGCAATTTCACCTGCTTTGAATGGAGATGTTAATGTACAGCAGTATTCCAGCCTAGAGAGAAAAAGTGATTTGAAAAGGATCATCATTGGCTTGGCATCTCTCGTTTTGAACGTTCTCATTATCCATCCTATCATTTTCTTTGCACGTGCGATCGTGGCACTGTTGTGATCCTTGAAAGTGAGATCCTTGGACATTACTACTCCCAGGTCCCTTACATTATTTTTCCGCTCTATTGTATGGCCAGAGTTTGTAGTATACTCTGTTCTAGTTATTATCTCCTCCAGTTTTCCATAACGGAGTAGTTGGAATTTGTCCTCATTGAACATCATATTGTTTACCGTTGCCCACTGGAAAACTTTGTTTATATCTTCTTGGAGGTTAACCGCGCCCTCAGCAAATGACAGCCTCATGCGGATCCTAGTATCATCCACAAAGGATGATACGGTGCTGTGGTGTATATCTCTGTCTATGTCTGATATAAGGATGGGGAATAAGATGGGGGCGAGTACTGTGCCTGTGGAACAGAGCTCTTCACTATGGCAGCCTCCGATTTAACTCTGTTGACCACTACTCTTTGTGTTCGATTTGTTAGGAAGTTGAAGATCCATCTCCCCACTTTCCCAGTTATTCCTTTAGCACGTATTTTGTGCGCTATTACGCCATGATCGCATTTGTCAAACGCTTTTGCAAAGTCTGTGTATATTACATCTGCATTCTGATTTTCTTCCAGTGCATCCAAGGCCATATCATAGTGATCCAGTAGTTGTGAGAGGCAGGAGCGACCTGCCCTGAACCCATGTTGCCCTGGATTGTGCAGATTTGGGAATCCAGGTGATTTGCAATCCTGCTTCTTAGCACTCTTTCAAAGATTTTTATGATGTGGGACGTCAGAGCTATTGGTCTATAGTTCTTAGCTAATGCTTTGCTGCCACCTTTATGGAGTGGGGCTATATCCGTTGTTTTAAGTGACTGGAATTTTGCCCATGTCCAAGCTCCTCCTCCATAGTGTACTTAGGGCATGCGAGAGGGGTTTCTTGCAGTTCTTAATGAATACAGAGTTCCACGAGTCTGGGCCCGGGGCTGAGTGCATGGGCATGTTGTCAATGGCTTTTTCGAAGTCTATCGGAGTTAGGGTAATGTCGGAAATCTGGCATACATTTATGGAGTTTTGAGGCTCATTCATGACGAAATCATTTGGGTCGTCGATCCTCAGACTGATTAATGACTCACTAAACAGAGTCGTACTGGGATTTCAGTATTTCACTCATTTCCTTGTTGTCATCTGTGTAAGTCCCAGCCTGTCTGAGTAAGGGCCCGATACTAGATGTGGTATTTGCCTTGTTTTTGGCATATGAAAAGAAATATTTCGCTATTTCTTTCAATTTCACTAATAGCTTTAAGCTTCTGTCTCTCCTGGTTCCTGTAAGTGTCATTTAACTTAAGTTCGATAGTTTCCACTTCCCTGGTCAGCGCCTCCTTTCGTGTATCAGATATTCTAGCACTCCTGAGGAGCTCAGTGACTCTTCGTCGTCTTCTGTAGAGGGAGCGTCTTTCTCTCCAGTTTACTCCTGTTCTTCTTCTTTCTTAGGGGAATATGCCTAGAACATGCTTCAGCTGCCAGGAAGTTGATCCTTTCAAGGCAATGGTTTGGATCCATGTCATTTAAAAGATTTTTTTTTTTTCCCAGCATGTTTAAAGGGTTTTTTTCTGGTAGGGGGGGGGGGGGGGGGGGGGGGGGGGGGGGGGGGGGGGGGGGGGGGGGGGGGGGAAGGGGGGGGGGGGGGGGGGTTTTTGGCTCCATACTGCTGGCTTAAAGGTGTTTTTTTCGCAGAGACTTATTAGCTCTTTGGTGTGTGCCCTTTTCATTTTGCGCTACCTCCGGGTTTGTTTCAGCATAACATTATTTGCAAATTTTTCCCTTTTTGTAGCCTTGGGTTTGAAATCACCCAAGCATAAGATTTTTGGGGGATGGAGCTGAAGGTTTTCCCAGACAGTAATAAATTTTTTCAGTAGTTTTTCCCTTGCTGTTGGGAGGTTGCATCGGTAGCTTATACATCCAAAATGAAGGTTTTGGTTCCAATCTTTTTTTGATAGAACTTCAACTTTTCCATTTGGGGTGTTCGCAACTCCGTGCAGATAAGGGACTTTTTGACATACAGACCAACCCTCCCTTTTTCCCGTTCTTTCTGTCAATATAAAAAAGGTAGTAACCACTTATCCCTTTTTTTTTAAAGGTTTTTTGTGAGCCCTTTTTAGGGTGCAAACATTCATTAGACTCCTCTGAATCCACTGAAAAAGGTATTTTGGGTTTTTGGTGGTTGGTTTTTCTAAAGGGGTTTTTGGGGTTTTTTTTTGGGGGGGTTTTTTTTTATTGGAAAATTTTTTGGGGGGGGCCCTGGGGGGGGGGGCCCCCCCTTTTTTAAAAAATTTTAATGGGGTGCCTTGAAGTGGGGGTCCTTAGCTTGGAAAAGGGGGCCTTTAAGCTGGGGGGTCCCTTTAGTGGGGGGCCGAATGAAAGGGGGGCCTTAGGGGGGGGGTTTGGGGGTTTCCTTTAA
>NC_069440.1:17310764-17330764 GCF_026875155.1 Cherax quadricarinatus
CTCTCTCTCTCTCTCTCTCTCTCTCTCTCTCTCTCTCTCTCTCTGTCTCGTCTCTTCTCTCTGTCTCTGTCTCTCTCTTCTCTCTCTGTCTCTGTCTCTCTGTCTGTCTCTCTCTCTCTCTCTCTCTCTCTCTCTCCTCTCTCTCTCTCTCTCTCTCTCTCTCTCTCCTTATTAACCCAAGAAATTGACCTATTCCTAAGCATATTTAACCAGAAATAATGCAAATCTCCTGTTGTAAATCGTAAGGAACATAAATGTCAACAGATCAGCGGAACGCGAGAATGAACCGGGGTCTTTCCTATACGGGTTTGATCCGAGAAAGGGGAAGAGTATCGCCATTTCTTTGGATCAGGAGCCCTTCACCCACATCCAGGGCAGGTTGTGGGAAGAAGGTCATTAAGATACTCACCAGCTGGGAGGTCAACACAGCGACATGCTGCTCAGATTATCGCAAACTGGTACCAACACAGTGACCACGACCGTAATGGGCCGTTAAGTCAGGTCGTAATGACCAACGGGGGTGGTGGGCGTGTAATGACACTAACGATCATTGGGCAATTAAGCGGATCATTGGCTCGTACCCAAGTAGGAGACCAGGCGGGGCAATTAGGATGAGACTTCGAGAATGCTCCTTAATCATCGTCACTTCCATTAATGACCAGACTTAGAAGGAAAAAACACATCATGTATTTGAAGTAATCAAAATCCCAAGAAACATCTTCAATTAAAGTTGTCCTGAATGAATGTGTTTGTGTTCTTTTTACCCTCTTATGATTAGATTTAGGCTTTGGCTGGAATGGCTAGCCTATTGTGCACTCCATATCCATCCTGTGAATGGTAGGACAAGAGTGCAAAGATACATAAAAGAGGCCTAGGAACTAGGCCTCAGAAGGGTTGAGTACATCAGGGAATATGTCTAAAAATCTTATCTGTTGCAAACTTAATATGTCCACTCATCACAACTATTGCCAAATCAGTGCTTTCTTATATCCTTTCTAAATTTTTCCAACTTAAAACAAAACCATTGCTGTGAGTCCTATCTTGGTTAGATGCTTTTAGCATGTTATTTATATTGCTTTATTTTCTCCTGTTTTCCATTTATACACCTCAGTCATATCCTCCCCTAATTCTGCACAATCAGAATTGAGCAGCATAATCTAAGTGAGGCTTCACCAACGATTTGTAGAGTTGAAGAATAACCTGAGGACTCCTGTTATTTATACTTCTTGATATTAAGCCAAGAATTCTATTCGCTTTATTGCGAAGATTTAGGAGTTCTGGTTAGCAGAACTCCTAAATCTTTTCTCGCAATCAACGATATTAAGATGTACATTATTTAGTTTGTAAGTGCCTTTGTTATTTTACTTTCCAATGCTAAGAGCTTTGCGTTTGTCTATATTAAACTGCATCGGCCACTTCTCCGACCATTGCATCAGTTTTTTCAGATCTTCCTGCAGCGCACAAGTGTCCTCGTTATAATTAATTCGACTGCTTATTTTGGTATCATTGGCAAACTTGCTTATTTCCTCATCTATGTCGTTTATGTAAACTGTGAACAACAAGGGGCCCAACACTGACCCCTGTGGAACACCTCTTGTGACACGTACCCACAAAAGGTACCCACAAGAGGTACGTGTCACGAGGCATCAGTTGCCTATCTGTCAACGATGCCTCTATCCAGGAAAAAAAAAAAACTCTTATTCCGTGAGCTTCTGCTGTCCTCAGCCTCCGATGTGGAACTCTATCAAAAGCCTTACTGAAATTCATTTACAGAATATCAAATTCATTACTATGATCTACCTCTTTAAATACCTAGTGAAAAAAAGGAGATTCTTAAGGCAGGAACGCCCCCTTTGTAAAAACCGTCCTGAGATTTATTAATCAATTCATGTCTGTCAAGATGACCTTGATTACATCAGTGGTCTATACTTCGAAGATAAGGACCTGTCTCCTGCTTTGTAGATAGGTATCACATTTGCCATTTTCCACTTATCAGGTACTATGCCAGTTTGTAATAATATGTTAAATAGACTAGCCAAAGGTTTGCCAAGTTCCTCAGTACGTTACTAATAGGATATTTTGACATATCGCTTGTTATTATACTATCTCTATATTCCTCAGTAATGCAAAGCAACCACAGGGGGAATTGAATGATAGCTCTAGGCCTTTCGTGTTTGCAATCAGCACTTCATTAGGAACTTTCAATGTTGCAGAAGGAGTAGAGAGTCCAGGCAGGTTCGTTCATGGGAACATCTCCAGCTGGAGATGTTCTCATGAAGGAACCTACAGTAACTCCAGGTACGCTGGAACGAAACATTTGAAGCTTTGGTGGCTGATGACCAGTAATGGAAAGCTAACAGTATCCTCATTGTCCTACTGAAGTCTCCCAGCTCATACTGAGAGATTTTAACGCTGTATGTGACCCCACCCTCAACCCATCTTGTGTGACGGAATGTATAAAGGGAATATAACTAGCTTTTCTTCCCACTGTGTAACTAACATGTAGAACAGGGTAGCAGCACACTACTAATGTATATAGTTTCGATGAATAAAAAAATTCTCTTTAGGTCACGATGTTCACAAGAAGTTTTATATAAAGTTTAGATTATTGAATTATATACGATATATATATATATATATATATATATATATATATATATATATATATATATATATATATATATATATATATATATATATATATATATATATATATATATATATATATATATTTTTTTTCTCAACAAGTCGGCCGTCTCCCACCGAGGCAGGGTGACCCAAAAAAGAAAGAAAATCCCCAAAAAGAAAATACTTTCATCATCATTCAACACTTTCACCTCACTCACACATTATCACTGCTTTTGCAGAGGTGCTCATAATACAACAGTTCAGAAGCATATACGTATAAAGATACACAACATATCCCTCCAAACTGCCAATATCCCAAACCCTCCTTTAAAGTGCAGGCATTGTACTTCCCATTTCCAGGACTCAAGTCCGACTATATGAAAATAACCGGTTTCCCTGAATCCCTTCACTAAATATTACCCTGCTCACACTCCAACAGATCGTCAGGTCCCAAGTATCATTCGCCTCCATACACTCCTATCTAATACGCTCATGCACGCTTGCTGGAAGTCCAAGCCCCTAGCCCACAAAACCTCCTTTACCCCCTCTTTCCAACCTTTCGAGGACGACCCCTACCCCTCCTTCCTTCCCTATAGATTTATATGCTTTCCATGTCATTCTACTTTGATCCATTCTCTCTAAATGACCAATACCACCTCAACAACCCCTCTTCTGCCCTCTGACTAATGCTTTTATTAACTCCACACCTCCCTAATTTCCACACTCCGAATTTTCTGCATAATATTTACACCACACATTGCCCTTAGACAGGACATCTCCACTGCCTCCAACCGTCTCCTCGCTGCTGCATTTACCACCCAAGCTTCACATCCATATAAGAGTGTTGGTACTACTATACTTTCATACATTCCCTTCTTTGCCTCCATAGATAACGTTTTTTGACTCCACATATACCTCAACGCACCACTCACCTTTTTTCCCTCATCAATTCCATGATTAACCTCATCCTTCATAAATCCATCCGCCGACACGTCAACTCCCAAGTATCTGAAAACATTCACTTCTTCCATACTCCTCCTCCCCAATTTGATATCCAATTTTTCTTTATCTAAATCATTTGATGCCCTCATCACCTTACTCTTTTCTATGTTCACTTTCAACTTTCTACCTTTACACACATTCTCAAACTCATCCACTAACCTTTGCAATTTTTCTTTAGAATCTCCCATAAGCAGAATAGGCAGAACTTGCGATCTTGGCTTAAATAGCAACGCTCATCTTGCCATATAGGACAAGTGAAAATTTGTGTATGCAATAATTTCGCCAAAATCATTCTGAACCTAACGAAAAAAAAATATGTTTGATTGTGTTTGTTTAGTATTAAATTATTGTAAACGTATTTAAAATATATTTAGTTGGGTTAGGCTAAAATAAATTGTTCTTGCTATAATAAGGTTAGGTAAGTTTTCTAAGATTCTTTTGGTGCAAAATTAAAAATTTTTACATTAACATTAATGAAAAAAATATATTTTTAAACGTATGCGAGAAAATTTCAGAAAGGACTTAATTTTAAATGAGTTCTTGCTAATTGACCAGTTTTACATATTCGGCACGACATAATTATATATTATATATTATATATATATATATATATATATAATATATATATATATATATATATTATATATATATAATATATAAATATTATAATATATATATATTTTATATATATATATATATATATTTATATATATATATAAAGTTAAATTGAAATCAATACTTACTACTGTCAGAGGTTAAACCAAGCAGACGAATACACTAGGAGGAAAAAAAAAAAAAAAAAAAAAAAAAAAAAAAAACATTGAAACAAGGTACATGATAACGAGTAGAGAGGAGAAGCGTGATCGCTTGAGGTACTCTTGATTTAGCCGTGTCGTGGGTGCCCACTTAACAGTGAAGCTTCATCATCATTATTGATGGTTTGTAGGTGTTGAGAGAGAGAGAGAGAGAGAGAGAGAGAGAGATAAAGACAAATAGAGATAGAAAGAGAAGAAAGTTAAAGACAAATATAGGTAGTCAGAGATAGAAAGATAGGTACAGATATGTCTTAGTATATGTGTAGATAGATGTATGTATCAAGTTCTTGTTTTCAGTTTGTTTTCGATAGTATGTACGAGTCTCGAGTAATTGTCTTATCTCTCAGTCTTTCATTCTTTTCTAATTTAGCTCAGGCCAGTTTTTAACTGAAGAAATATGTCAAAAACATCTTCACTACATTGTCTTGCTTGGTTCTGAAGCAGAGGTATGGAAAACAGAACCGGGACGCAAAGAAAAGGAGGCGAACAAAACAAATTGAAGAGTAATGGAAGGTCAGGGAAGGGGGAGGGTAAGAAGACTTAGAGTGCTCGTGAAAGTTGATCTTTAGTTATTGGGATGACCCAAGGGAAGGTGGTGGTTGTGTTGATGGTAGTGACTGAGGTAGGAGAACACGTATGGTGATGTAGACAAATGATTCAGAGAACCTACAAGTTGATAAATTAGACACGTGTGCAACACTTTAAAGATACCCAAGTGTTGCACATG
Source organism: Cherax quadricarinatus (assembly GCF_026875155.1). Lineage (NCBI taxonomy): Eukaryota > Metazoa > Arthropoda > Malacostraca > Decapoda > Parastacidae > Cherax > Cherax quadricarinatus. Next base: position 17,315,937 of record NC_069440.1, read on the forward strand.
TGTCTAATTTATCACCTTATGGTGATAACGACAGACTGTGGAGAAAGACTTGTGCACATTTCAAGACGTTTACGGGGGAAACCTTTTGTCAAAAGTGGATTAAATTAGATGCTAACTCGTCGACCTCTGTCAGAGATTTAGTAAGAAACTTGTTAGCGTGATATAGCTAGGTTAGTAGAAATGAACAATATAGTGGTTATACTGTTGTTTATATCGGCCAGATGTGCGGAAAACCCGGTCGAGGGGGTAGTACCTAGAGTGCTAGATGTGTTTGGCTTGGTGGCTGGAGACAAGAGACGACGCACGTCTGTCTGTCCACAACTAGGCCTAGGACAGGCGCCAGATGGCGTCTCAGTCACATAGGCCTATGACAGCAAATACGAAAGCTTCGGGGCCAAACAATATAAACCTACGAGGTAGGCTTACATTGCTCGGCTCCGCTATACACAATCGATTTGAATGTGACAGTGACTGACAAGATTTCATGGTAGGCGATGGCACTAGGCTCAACTTAGAGACACGAGAATTAATGAGTGGGGGAAAATATACAAAATCTCGGGACAAAAAAATTCACGTTTAGGGACAAAAATGTGGATCTTAGGTAAGGACTGCGAAAAAATTAGAGGCAGTGTGATGCTGTTGGCTGAGCGACACAGTAGGCGAGGACATCACTCCAGGTAGAGCTGGAGAGGAAATGTCTGCTGAGGATGACTCGACGGTGAATTTCCTGGCGGAGGCCGAGTGAGCATGATTTAGAAAGCCTTAACAACACAGTAACCAGTGCAGAAGTTTATGTCATACGTTGTAGGAGAAAAGGAAGGGGGTGTTAAGAAATACATGGGTAAAACGGCAAGATCTCTGGAAATGAGCGTATGTGAGCACAAATATGCGTGTAAACACAATGACTAGAACAACGCTATGTCCAAAACTGCAACGCACAGGAACACCTCATGAAGGGCGGAGAAACAAATTTAGTTATCCAAGAAAACGACCTACATCGTTCAGAAGCAACTATGATAGCAGTCACCAACAACATCCCACAAAAATCCGGTGGCCATAGCATTTCCAAAGTTATGACAACACCATTACTACCCAGCCTTGATACTGCAGTTAGTTGACACCAACCAGCGAGGTCACTCCTGCTTCCTTCTTCCATATATATATATATATATATATATATATATATATATATATATATATATATATATATATATATATATATATATATATATTATATATATATATATATATATATATATATATATGGTCTACTTATTTGTGCTCCTTTTCGCTCCTTTTTACTGCATATTTAGTGTTTATTTTAGGAGTTTCTCTTTTAGTGCAGAAGGAGCCACTAGTAAAGTGAAGTTTCCTTAATAAATATCTTTAGCGCTGCGTAAGTATCTTTATCAACATTGTGTTGGTATCGCCTTACATGTTCTCCGTCAGATTACATATTAATCTTCATTAAGGTTGGTATTCTTTTCATTTGCCTTGATGTATGAACCATAATGTCATCAGTAGAGCTTGCAGCTCTATGCATGACTGAAGAAAAACTTTAATTAATCTAATAACTAGCATAGGGCTAAGAATACCTCCCTGCGGTGTACCTAGTGGCATTTCTTTAGCCGCATTTCCAAAACCTTGATAGAGAACAGAGGTTACTCGATCTGATAGGAAACCTGTTATCCAACTGAGTATGATGCCACCAATATTCCGTATGGCTAGTTCACATAGAATAACAATTCTGTTTGCGATATCAAATGCTGATGTTAAATCAAGAAATGAGGTAAAACTAGTAGAATATTTAATTAGATCAATGGTATATGATACCGCCAAGTTGCAAATTGATGAATAAAACGTATGTGCAACACATGGGCATTTTCATTTGAGAGACATTTTGCCATGGATTAATATCTTAATATCTTAATATCTTAATGATATCTTGCGACGACTAAGAGAAGCCCTACGCGGGTGAGACTACCAGGGACTTCAGCTGCATAATCTAAGTGAGACATTACTGTTGATGTGTAAAGCTGTAGTGTAATCTCCAGACTCTTGATGCTTATACTTAACATAAGAACATAAGAAATGAACACTGAAACAGGCCTACTTGCCCATACTTGACATGTCCTTGTCAAACCCTTAAACACAAGACTCATGAAGCACAGCTGTGTATACCAGAGTGACGACACAAGCAGTGTTTGCACTGTTGTACGTCGTAATATCAGCGGTTACCTGATGACGCCTCTGGACTGTCAACTTTCTGTTGTAGAGTTGCTGTAATTTTCAGGAGGTTAAGTCGAATATATGTCACATACACGCTGGTACTATGTAGCTAGTTCATTTATTACACAAGATTACAAAATATTTATTTTCAGTAAATATGAATATAGGTGAATACAGATAGGAAGTGCGTCAGTCTGGTGCTCAGCAGACGGAGGATCAAGCCTCTACCACGTCTTGCATTAAATGACCCACATAGGTCAATAAACATCAGATGACCTAAGCAGAAATATGACAAAAACATTGCAGCAACGATACATTAAAATGACGGAGGAAGGAAATGGAGCAAGGACTAAACTGCTGATATCAAGGAATTGACACCACAGATATATTAATTGAGAGAATCAGGACTTCCATGGAGGTTCAGTAGTGTGGAGGAGCAAGCTGCTTTAGTCTATAATGTGAAACTTAGAAAGCGCACTGACAGTGACGACATTTTTAGGGAAGGACAAACTGATGAGTGTGGACGTTGTGTTTACTTCAGCAAAGCCACCAAGACAAAAAGAGGACATGGAGTGCTCTACGGGGCAGTCTCTTAATGTGCAAGTGCAACTCTAGACAAGAGAAATTAGAGAAAGAAAGAGTATGATGTATAAGAAATGAGATTTTGAAGGCACGAGATTTTACGAGTCAAGTACAGTGAGGAAATGAATTCAGGCTACGATTCTCCCACTAAATTACTCTGATTTTTAACCAGAAGTGCAAGGAAGAGACAGACAAGTTTGCACCATCCTGTAGAAAAATAGATAAGAAGACATAGCGAACCCATGGTTTAATTGTTATTGTAAGGAGGCAAAAGTCAGGGACACCAAAAACAAAATGCCTAACAAACCCAACTTCAGAGAGTAAGGAAGTTAGCAGAAGAGCCAGAAATTGCCATCATTTACCGGGTTAGCAGAGAAGCCGAGAAAGATTAGAAATAGACTTAGTTGAGGTAAAGACAGGAGCAGTGACCATAATACCGAGAAAAGAAGAAACACTTGAAAGAAATGTCAGGAACGTATGCAACAAGCATAACAGAAAAGGTCACAGTGTGTTTACAAATGAGCAAGGGCCAGCCCGGGCAGGAGATGGAGAGGATTACCCAAATAGAACTGTCAAACACTGAAACGGCTAATGAGGAAGTGAGAGTAAATTGATAAAACAAAGGCATCAGTAGCAGATGGAATATCACCACGAATATTAAAGAAGTCGAAATAAATACAAGGCACTCCCAGTGATCTTTAGCAAATTCTTTATTAAGGTGAAGGGCCAGACGACAAGAAGATAGTAAATGTGATATCAATATTCAGGTGACAGACAAGAATCTCTTAAATGCAGATCAGTATTCCTAAGGAATGTAACGTGCAAAGTGTGTGAGAAGACAGGAAGACATTTGTTGAATGTTGCAAGAGCACTAGAATCATTGCAGAACACCAGAATTGATTAAGAAATAGAAGCTCATACCTTACAAACCTCGTAAACACGTGGTAGATTAACAGAGGTCAGACAGGAAAAAAGAGAGGGATGGGTGGACTGCATATTTCTGAACTGTAAGAAGGCTTTTGATACTACGTTACATAGAAAGTTACTTACCAAATTGAAGAAGCAAGCAGGACTACAAAGAAAAGTATTAACAACAAATAAGGGAATAATTGAACAATATAAAATACAAAGAGTCAATATAAAAGACGGAACATCAAGATGGGAGATTATGACTAGCGGAGTTCTACAAGAATTAGGTCTAATACTGTCATAATACATACCGGTATATGACCTAGTTAAAGACCCGTATTTACAGATGATGCCACAATAATGAGAACACATGTTGTAAACGAATGGTATACAGTACCGACAAGATGAAGAATTAGATACGTGCTACATCTGGGTATCTTTATTGTAGGCATTTCGCCAGCCAGTGGCTCTTGTCATTACAAATTCAAGGACATAGTGTGAAGACAGTAGAACTATATACGAAAGATGAGGTAATCAGTCCCTCAGCTGATGGCGAAACGTCTACATTAAAGATACCCAGATGTAACACATGTATCTAATTCTTCAATGAAAATACATATTCTGGAGGACAAAGGAAGACTGCAAGAAGACCTAGACAGAGTTCTTCAGTGGCCTGGTAAATGGTAACCGGAATATAACCCAGACAAAAGTCAAGGTATAAAGTTGGGAGACTGGGAAAGGAGACAGAAGATAGGGTAGCTTCTGGGAAAGGAAAGGGAGAGATGAGAAGTTCATGAAGACAGTTGCCTCCAAAATTGTCCCTGGAAGCGCACATAAACAGTAACGATAAAAAGTCACAATACCGTGACTGTAACATTACATAGATAACCCGCAAATACCAGAAAGAAACTTATAAAGACGTTTCGATCCAACTTTGACCATTACCAGTGTCTGACTAGTTAATGGTCTAAGTCGGATCGAAACATCGTCATGAGTTTCCCCTGCGTGCGAGTTATGTGTGGATAAACAGTAACATCAGTAGCATAGGCTAAGCTTGCAAACATGAGAATGACTTTCATGGATTTTAAAGAAGAAAGACTCGCTTGAAACACACACACTTGACCTCACATATGGACTCCATTCTTGAGCATGTTCCTCCGACCTGCAACTCCCCCCCCCCCCCCACCCACCTAATGAAGCACAGAGAAGTGTATCCAAACTAGCACCTCAATTGAGGGTAATAAGTTGTAAAGGAAGAATACGAGAACTGACTTATGCCACTACTGGCAATCTCCTCGTGATAAATAATAATAATTATAATAATATGCCCCCTAACTCTCTCTCTCTTCTCTCTCTCTCTCTCTCTTCTCTCTCTCTCTCTCCTCTCTCTCTCTCTCTCTCTCTCTCTCTCCTCTCTCTCTCTCTCCTCTCTCTCCCTCTCTCTCTCTCCTCTCTCTCTCTCTCTCTCTCTCTCTCTCTCCTAGAAAGTTAGCCGTTCATTGTTTTATGCTCTTTCTTATGTCTCTTCCTCATCTTTCTTTACTTCCTTTCTCCATCTTTCTTTATATCAGATCTCCCTTATTTACTTACATGTCTCTTCCTCACAGGTCTTCCTTTTCTCACTCATCTCCTTCTCTCCCTCTTGTTCCTCTACCTCATCGCCCTTTTGTCTCTTTTTCGTCTGTCTTCCTCGTCCCTCCTCCTCAACTTTATTCATCTATCTTTCTTAACTTTCTTCATTATCTCTCTTCCTTAACTTTTTCATTATCTTTCTTTCTTAGCTTTCTTCGTTATATTTCTTCTTTAGCTTTCTTCATCATCTCTCTTACTAATTTTTTCATTATTTCTTCCTCAACTTTCTTCATTATCTCTTCATTTCTTTTCTTCGTCTCATCTCATTTTCTTTAGTTTTTATCACTCATTTTCTCTTCCACCTCGCCATTTCATCATCTGTCATTACCCTGCATATTTTCCTTCGTCATTTCATCATCTCCCTACATTTTCTTCCAGAATCCCTTTTCATTTCCTTTCATTTCCTTACAGAATTCCCCATTCTTATATTCTTCCCATGTATCTTATAAGTTTTCCTCCGCTTCCAGAATCTCCCTCCATCTCCTATCGTACCTCAGCATCTCCTCCATCTCCATATGTACCCTTCAGCATCTCCCTCCATCTCTATCAATGCCCTTCCAGCATCTCCCTCCATCTCCCATCAGCCCTTCCAGCATCTCCCTCCATCTCCTATCATGCCCTTCCAGCATCTCCCTCCATCTCCTATCATGCCCTTCCAGCATCTCCCTCCATCTCCTATCATCCCTTCCAGCATCTTCTCCATCTTCTATCATGCCCTTCCAGCATCTCCCTCCATCTCCTATCATGCCCTTCCAGCATCTCCCTCCATCTCCTATCATGCCCTTCCAGCATCTCCCTCCATCTCCTATCATACCCTTCCAGCATCTTCCTCCATCTTCTATCATGCCTTCAGCATCTCCCTCCATCTCCTACATGCCCTTCAGCATCTCCTCCATCTCCTATCATGCCCTTCCAGCATCTCCCTCCATCTCCTATCATACCCTTCCAGCATCTTCCTCCATCTTCTATCATGCCCTTCCAGCATCTCCCTCCATCTTTTATCATGCCCTTCCAGCATCTCCTCATCTCTATCATGCCTTCCAGATCTCCTCAATCTTCTATCATGCCCTTCCAGCATCTCCCTCAATCTTCTATCATGCCCTTCCAGCATCTCCCTCAATCTTCTATCATGCCCTTCCAAACATCTCCCTCCAACATCATTATCTCCCTGTGGTTCGACAATCTGAAGAAAATCTTAATACATGTCACTCTAGTGTGTATAAGGCTGGCTGGTGGTGTTAGGAGGTCTTCTGTACACAAGGGAGCACATCTTGCCCAATGTTGAATATTCAGGGTATCCCGGGCGGTCTGTTAACTATCCTTGTTAGCAGTGACTGCACGTGGATGTCAGCCACAGAGACGTGGCCTCTTTTGCCTTCAAGAATTTGCAAATATGAATTCTTGATGGGATCGTTTAAGTGTGTGTGTGTGTGTGTGTGTGTGTGTGTGTGTGTGTGTGTGTGTGGTGTGTGTGTGTGGTGTGGTGGTGTGTGTGGTGTGGTGTGTGTGTTGTGTGTGTGTGTGTGTGTGTGTGTGTGTGTGTGTGTGTGTGTGTGTGTGGTGTGTGTGGTGTGTGGTGTGTGTGTGTGTGTGTGTGTGTGTGTGTGTGTATGTGTGTGTGTGTGTGAAGAGAGAGAGAGAGAGGAGAGATTGAATATCTGTAGTTACAGAGCAGTGTTATCCTCGTGGTGTTCCGTCTTCGTGTTTATAATGACTTAAGTTACTGACGCTGAGTTATCCTCTTGATGTCCCGTCTTCAGTGTTTGTAGTTACAACAGCAGAGTTATGTTGGTGGTGTCCAGTTTTCAGTGTTTGTAGTTACAACAGCAGAGTTATTTGGGTGGTGTCCAGTTTTCAGTGTTTGTAGTTACAACAGCAGAATTATGTTGGTGGTGTCCAGTTTTCAGTGTTTGTAGTTACAACAGCAGAGTTATGTGGGTGGTGTCCAGTTTTCAGTGTTTGTAGTTACAACAGCAGAGTTATGTGGGGTGTATCTTCATGTTGTAGTTACACAGCAGATGTTATCGTGCGGTGTCCAGTCTTCAGTGTTTGTAGATGACTAAGCAAGTTATGTTGTGGTGTCCCTATGTTTTCAGTGTTTGTAGTTACAACAGCAGAGTTATGTTGGTGGTGTCCAGTCTTCAGTGTTTGTAGTTACAACAGCAGAGTTATATTGGTGGTGTCCAGTCTTCAGTGTTTGTAGTTACAACAGCAGAGTTATGTTGGTGGTGTCCAGTCTTCAGTGTTTGTAGATACAACAGCAGAGTTATGTTGGTGGTGTCCAGTTTTCAGTGTTTGTAGTTACAACAGCAGAGTTATGTTGGTGGTGTCCAGTCTTCAGTGTTTGTAGTTACAACAGCAGAGTTATGTTGGTGGTGTCCAGTCTTCAGTGTTTGTAGTTACAACAGCAGAGTTATGTTGGTGGTGTCCAGTCTTCAGTGTTTGTAGTTACAACAGCAGAGTTATGTTGGCGGTGTCCAGTCTTCAGTGTTTGTAGTTACAACAACAGAGTTATGTTGGCGGTGTCCAGTCTTCAGTGTTTGAATTTGATGTTCAGTTTCTCGTAGATATTTCTTATTAATATTGCTATATCGTCCTCCCTCCTTTTTTTCCACCTTTCTCCATACTGAGTAATTTCTTTCCAGCGTTTCTATTTATATTTTCGCCTAAATTTCTTTACTATACTCACGATATATATTTTTTATATATTACCTTAATTTACACAGTATATAAATTTATATAAAAACGTTTTGAATTTATAATAATAATAATAATAATAATAATAATAATAATAATAATAATAATAATAATAACAACAGCAACATACTTGTTTTTCGCTTAATCATTTTTTCACTTTTGTAGTCTTTGAATTCAGCAAGTATCCTAACTTTACTTTGTAACAGATTAGAGAATGATAATTGACAAATAATAAGTATACAAGCGTGTTCTTCTCAGTTCCTTTAGCGCTTAGTTTCTGGGCACTGTTTTTGCTCTAGTCCTACCAAGCAAAAATCTAATCTTGCGTAACCACATACTCTTGCCCTACCGTCCACGTGGATAGATTATTCATTGTAATTTAGCTGCTACTGTCCACGGGATGGATATAGAGTTCACAGTAAACAAGCCACTACTGTCCACGGGATGGATATAGAGTTCACAGTAGACAAGCCACTACTGTCCACGGGATGGATATAGAGTTCACAGTAAACAAGCCACTACTGTCCACGGGATGGATATAGAGTTCACAGTAGACAAGCCACTACTGTCCACGGGATGGATATAGAGTTCACAGTAGACAAGCCGCTACTGTCCACGGGATGGATATAGAGTTCACAGTAAACTAGCCACTACTGTCCACGGGATGGATATCGAGTTCACAGTAAACTAGCCACTACTGTCCACGGGATGGATATAGAGTTCACAGTAAACTAGCCACTACTGTCCACGGGATGGTTATAGAGTTCACAGTAAACTAGCCACTACTGTCCACGGGATATCTATGGAGTTGACATACTCCATCTACAGAATGGAAGTAGTGTGCACAGTATTTGCTGTTTCCATCATAGATTGATATGTCTTCAGAAAAGCCGCTAAACTCCAACAGGATGATAAGATTTACACAGTAAACTAGTCCATTACCATCCACGGGAGGATATGAGATTGCACAGATAAACAGCACAATGCCGTCCCAGGATGGAATTGAGTTCCATAATAAACTAGCCATACCGTCCACAGGAATGTATGAGTTGACATTAACTCCTTCACAGTAGAAATAATGTGTTGCACAGTAATTTATGATGCCGTTTCCATTCCATAGGATGTATGTCTTGCAGAAACTAGCCGCTAAATCCAACAGGATGATTAAGATTTACACAGTAAACTAGTCATTACCATCCACGGGACGGATATGAGATGCACAATAAACTGGCCAATGCCGTCCGCAGGATGGACATGTGATCCATAATAAACTAGCCATTACCGTCCACAGGATGGGTATCAGATGCACAGTTAACTGGCAACTTCCGCAGTAAAATCTAATCTTTGATATGGCTAATAGTTATGAATCTGCGGTCTTCTTTTTCCTCAGGTTCTTGATGTTTATTAAACATTTCTTTCCATTGCTTACCATTTGTGGTTATTGGGTTTTAAAGCCAATTATTTCGTTTTTCCACATTTATCAATTTTTTTTCTGTAGCCACTTTATACTCTTTTTTTATTACATTAAATGCTTTTCTTTCTCTTTCTTCCTGTCAGTCCATGACATATTCTCTATTTCTTCGAAGACAAAAATTATCAGTTTTGTCTCTCTTACTAAAGTTACGTTCTGTAACTTGTAATCATTTGCTATCACCATTTTGATCTCTAAGTTGACATCAATCATAGTGGTATTTTGTATAATTTTCGTTTAAATTTTTAATGTGTGTGTGTGTGTGTGTGTGTGTGTGTGTGTGTGTGTGTGTGTGTGTGTGTGTGTGTGTGTGTGTGTGTGTGTGTGTGTGCGTGTGTGTGTGTGTCTGTGTGCGTGCATGCGTGTGCACATTAAACCTTACAGAGATATATGCTTTTTAGAAAAAAGTAATATCGGGCTTTTGCATGACTAAAATATTCAACATTTTCCACCTCCACCTCCAGCTTAACCTCCACTTCTTTCTTCACAAGCACCACACCAGTGCTAATACTCCGCAGCTCCTCCACCCCCTACTCCATCCTCCCACACTCCACGCACATCCTCTCCACCCTCCCAGAGATTTATTCATCCCCGGCTATCTCATTCTTCCTCCACAATAATCACTCCCAATTATAGTGCGTCTCATGCTAATTGATTGGACTATGATTTATGAATAATTACCGGTGTTGGGGCCGATGCGATCTCAAGCACCTCGGGGGCCATCACTCTCCTCAGAAATCGAAGTGTTATTTGTCAGCCGCGATCGATAATCTAACCTTTGAATAACGATTTTTTTTTTCGCGGGAAATTTCGTTGCTTCTCGTAATCGCCGTCCATCAGCAAAGGTCACGACGCCAAGTTGTGATTGTTTGCGATAAATAAAACAAAAGGAGGAGAAAAAACTGGCTCGTTTGTTTACGTAAGATGGACCAAGAAAGGAAAAGTATAAATGCTTACCGGGGGAAAAGAAAAGAGTGGCGGTGCGGAACTCTGGAACGTCGACCCTTTAAAAAATGGCGCGCAAAACTGGCGGTAAAAATACGCTGGAAACTGAATTGAGGCGAGTTTGAAAATATCACGGGGCGAGCGCAATGGGTCACGTTTGCATGTCCATCATGGGCAGATCTTTCTTAATCTTGCTTAACCCTTTCTGTTTACACCCACGACCCCTGGGCTGTTGGACCCCGTTCTATGCCCGCCCGATAACATCCCAGATAACAGTCGTAGATATTTGAATACCATGCAACCATCACGCCTCTAACTTATGCTTCTCGTGATCTCTAGTCCGAGAGAGAGAGAGAGAGAGAGAGAGAGAGAGAGAGAGAGAGAGAGAGAGAGATGGAGATGGAATAAAAAGCAGAGAAATAAGAGAAAGAGCGAGAGGTGAGTTTGATAACAGATCCAGATATTTGAATACAAACCAAGGCTCATATAAGTCATGCGTATCCAACGCTCTCATCTTCAGGCTCAAGGTGTCATAGAAAGGAACGAGAGAGAGAGAGAGAGAGAGAGAGAAGAGAGAGAGAGAGAGAAGAGAGAGAGAGAGAGAGAGAGGAGAGAGAGAGAGAGAGAGAGACAGAACAGACAGACAGACAGACAGACAGACAGAGAGAGAGAGAGAGAGAGAGAGAGAGAGAGAGAGAGAGAGAGAGAGAGAGAGAGAGAGAGAGAGAGAGAGAGAGAGACTTATTCTCTTGCTTTCATAGCATGTCCATGCGCCATACAGACATGAAAATAATGGCATTAGAAGACCAAGCACGCTACGGATACTTCCCCCCCCCCCACTCACCCCTAATCATTTACCCCTATCCTCCCTTTCCCTTGTCCATTTCCCCCTTACCCCTGTTCTCTCCTTCCCCATCCCCCATCCCTCTCACCACAGCCAATCAAATCATCCCTTATCACTATCCTCTGATAACACGTTTGGGTCCGTTGATTGGCTGATCACTCCTCACGACTACATCACTGGCAATTAGCGATTACTAATCTCCTCCAGTCAGGAAGGAACGAGGGCGGCCCTAACGACATGCTGGTCACGAGACAGGTTCTGGTGTTCTCCAGGGAGGAGTTTCTTCTTCAATTTGTTCTCCGGGATGTTGTGTTCTCCAGAGAGGGGTTTGTTCTTCATGTTCTACAGGATTTTGTGTTCTCCAGTGTTGTGTTCTCCAGGGTACTGTGTTCTCCAGGGAAGGGTTTGTTCTTCAACGTGTCCTACAGGATGTTGTGTTCTCCAAAGCGTTGTGTTCTCCAAAGTGTTGTGTTTTCCAGCTCTTTTGTGGTCTCCGGAGTCTTGTGTTTTCCAGGGTGTTGTGTTCGCCAGGTTATTGTGTTCTCCAGTATGTTGTGTTCTCAAGGGTATTGTGTTCTCCAGTATGTTTTGTTCTTCAGGGTATTTTGTTCTCCAGGGTGTTTGGTTCTCCAGGGTGTTGTTCTTCAGGATGTTGTGTTCACCAGGGTGTTGTGTTCTAAAAGACTGTGTCCTTTAATGCGTTGTGTTCTTGAAGCCTGTGTTCGTTATTGCGATGTGTTCTCCATGATGTTTACAAAACTATTTGTCTTTTGTTCTGGGTGCTTGTCTTCAAAAATTGCGCTTGTTCTCCACAGAAAGGTCATGTTCTCCGAAGTGCGTGGCTGTAGTACAGTGATGTTGTTTATCAAAGTCGTTTGTTCTTCATGGGGTGCTTGTTCTCCAAGAACGGCATGTGTTCAGTGTGGAGAAAACTTTCTTTCCTCCAGGAAGTGTGCTTCAAGTAGGGTGTTCTCCTGGGAGGAGTTTGTTTTAGAAGTAGGGTATTTGTTCTTAAATTTGTTCTGTTGGGAGGAGTTTTTTTACCGAGGCCAGAAAGAATTATTATTATTATTATTATTATTAATTATTATTATTATTATTATTATTATTATTATTATTTATTATTATTATTATTATTATTATTATTTTTGTTGATGTTGTATAAACTTTAGGAGTGTCAGTTTTTTTCAGTATATATATTATTATATATGTATTAGGTTGTTTATATATATATATATTTTATATATATATATATATATATATATATGTGTGTGTGTGTGTTGTGTGTGTGTGTGTGGTGTGGTGTGTGTGTGTGTGGTGTGTGTGTGTGTGTGTGTGTGTTTTGTGTGTTGCCGATTAGGCAGAACTTGCGATCTTGGCTTAAATAGCAACGCTCATCTTGCCATATAGGACAAGTGAAAATTTGTGTATGCAATAATTTCGCCAAAATCGTTCTGAACCTAACGAAAAAAATATATTTGTGTTTGTTTAGTACTAAATTATTGTAAACGTATTTAAAATATACTTAGTTGGCTTAGGCTAAAATAAATTGCTCTTGTTATAATAAGGTTAGGTAAGTTTTCTAAGATTCTTTTGGTGCAAAATTAAAAGTTTTTACATTAACACTAATGAAAAAAATATATCTTTAAACGTATGCGAGAAAATTTCAGAAAGGACTTAATTTTAAATGAGTTCTTGCTAATTGACCGGTTTTACATATTCGGCACGACCCCACACACACACACACACACACACACACACACACACACACACACACACACACACACACACACACACACACACACACACACACACACACACACTGAGACAATAACAGACACAATCTTCCCAACAGGATATCAGATCCTGAGGAAAGATAGAAGGAGTAGAGGGGGAGGGGGGGTTGCACTGCTCATAAAACACCGATGGGGATTTGAGGAAATGGAAGGCATGGACATGATTGGAGAAAGAGACTACATTGTAGGTACAATTCAGTCCGGAGAACATAAAGTAGTCATTGGAGTGATGTATAACACACCACAGAACTGCAGGAGGCCAAGAGAGGAGTACGAAGAAAACAAACGGGTGATGGTGGACACACTGGCTGAGGTGGCAAGAAGAGCTCACTCGAGCAGAGCAAAGTTACTGGTAATGGGCGATTTCAACCACAGGGAGATCGACTGGGAAAACCTGGAGCCACATGGAAGTCCCGAAATGGAGAGCCAAGATGATGGATTGTGGTACTTGAAAACCTCATGCATCAACATGTCAGGGACACAACCAGAGAGAGAGGGGAGGATGAGCCAGCAAGACTGGATCTTGTGTTCACCCTGAGCAGTTCAGACATTGAGGACATCACTTATGAGAGGCCCCTTGGAGCTAGCGATCATGTGGTTCTGAGTTTTGACTATATAGTAGAGTTACAAGTGGAGAAGGTAACAGGAACTGAAGGGGACAGGCCAAACTATAAAAGGGGGGACTACACAGGTATGAGAAACTTCCTGCAGGAGGTTCAGTGGGACAGAGAAATGGTAGGAAAATCAGTAAACGAGATGATGGAATATGTGGCAACAAAGTGCAAGGAGGCAGAGGAAAGTTTTGTTCCCAAGGGAAACGGAAATAATAGGAAGACCAAAACGAGTCTTGGTTTACCCGAAGGTGTAGGGAGGCAAAAACTAAGTGCAACAGAGAATGGAAAAGGTACAGGAGGCATAGGACCCAGGAAAACAAGGAGATTAGTAGAAGAGCCAGAAACGAGTATGCACAGATAAGGAGGGAGGCCCAGCGACAGTATGAAAACGAATAGCATCGAAGTCAAATCTGACCCGAAATGCTGTATAGCCACATTAGGAGGAAGACAACAGTCAAGGACCAGGTGATAAGGCTGAGGAAAGAAGGTGGAGAACTCACAAGAAACGATCAAGAAGGTATGTGAGGAGCTCAACACGAGATTTAAGGAAGTATTTACAGTAGAGACAGGAAGGACTCTGGGGGGGACAGACCAGATGGGGTACACCAGCAAGGAATACACCAACAAGTGTTGGACGACATACATACAGATGAGGAGGAGGTGAAGAAACTGCTAAGGGACATCGATACCTCAAAGGCAATGGGACCAGACAACATCTCCCCGTGGGTCCTTAGAGAGGGAGCAGATATGTTGTGCGTGCCACTTACCACAATCTTCAACACATCCCTGGAAACTGGGCAACTACCTGAGTATGGAAGACGGCAAATGTAGTTCCCATTTTTAAAAAAGGAGACAGAAAAAGAGGCACTAAACTATAGACCTGTGTCATTGACGTGTATAGTATGCAAAATTATGGAGAAGATTATCAGGAGGAGAGTGGTGGAGCACCTGGAACGGAACAGGAGTATAAATGCCAACCAGCACGGATTCACGGAAGGCAAATCCTGTGTCACAAACCTTCTGGAGTTTTATGATAAAATAACAGAAGTAAGACAAGAGAGAGAGGGGTGGGTTGATTGCATCTTCTTGGACTGCAAGAAGGCCTTTGA
>NC_069440.1:17335764-17350764 GCF_026875155.1 Cherax quadricarinatus
CCAGTGTAATACCATTATTACCCACTCTCTATTTTTGCTATTAAATCTAGGAATAGACGGGGGTTGTCCTCAGGGTGCAGACGTGGGGACGATTTTTCCTTGGAGAAGTAGACAGAAAGACTTTCAAGGAAAAGTTCTAAGATGTATCATTGAAGCTGTTGGAATATTTTTCTTCTCCTACCACTCTATCTTTTAAACGTAAATATATGTATGTATGTGTATATTCCATGGATAAGTGGAACAGAATTCTTCCTCCGTAAGCCATGCGTGTCGTAAGAGGCGACTAAAATGCCAGGAGCAAGGGGCTAGTAACCCCTTCTACTGTATATATTGCTAAATAAAAAGGGGGAAATTTAAATTTTTTCCCTATCGGGCCCCCCCGCTCGGGGGGGTACGGCGGTGCGTTGAAAGAAAGATGTAATATTATTTTTATTTTTATATATAATATATATATAATATATTAAAATTATATTTATTATATTTTTTGTAATAATTTTTTAAAAATGTATATATTTTTATGTGTATATATATTGTATATTTTTTATTACATATTTATATATATATATATATATTTTTTTATTTATATTATATATATAATATATTATATATTATATGCAAAAAACCCTTGAAAGAATAGAAAAATTTCCCAAGCGCTTTGTGATCTACTTATAAGGAACTATGAAAGAAAAGATCCAAGGAAGCTTTTTTTATATATATATATATTATATATATATATATATATATATATTTTAATATATTTAATATTTTTATATATTTTATATACATATATATTATTTTTATTATTATTTTTTTTTTTATCATCTGGCCTTCCCCCCAAGGCAGGGTCCCCGAAAAAAAAAACTTTCCCTCTTTCCCCTCACTGTTTTGCCAAAAGGGTGTTTACATACATTTTTAAACTGAACTTAACACCCCCCTTCAGATTTCAGGCATGTCTTCCATCTCCAGGACTAAAGCCCGGCCCCCGGTTTCCCTAAACCCCCTTCTAATGTTTACTTTGCTACACCCCAACACCTTCAAATTTTAAAAAAACCATTCGTCCCCATTCACTCCTATCAAACACGCTCACGCACCCCTGCTGGAAGTCCAAGCCCCCTCGCACACAAAAAAATCCTTTAACCCCTCCCTCCAACCTTTCTAGGCCGACCCCCACCCCGCCTTCCTTCCCCCTACAGACTGTATACTCTTTAAGTCATTCTGTTTTTGCTCCCTTCTCTTACATGTCCGAACCACCTCAACAACCCTTCCTCAGCCTTGGACAACAGTTTTTTGGGAATCCCCCACCTTTTCCTAAATTCCAAAAAACGAAATTTTCTGCATTTTATTTACACCAACATTGCCTCAGAATGACATTCCACTGCCCCCGCCCCTTTCCCCGCTGCAAAAATTCATCACCCATGCTTCCCCATATTAAAAAGGGGTTGGTAAGACTATACCCCTACATTCCCCCCTTTTTCCCCTTAAGGCAAAGTTCTTTGTCTCCACAGACTCCTAAGTGCACCGCCACCCCTTTTTCCCCCATCCCAATTCTATGTTACCTCATCCTTCAAGACCCCTCCCTTGACACGTCCACTCCCAAATATTGAAACTTCCCTCCTCCCACCCCTCCCTCCAATCTGTATCCAATCTTCCATCACCTAATATTTTGTTATCCTCATAACCTTACTCTTTCCTGTATTCACTTTTAATTTTCTTCTTTTGCACACCCTTCCAAATTCATCCACCAATCTCTGCAACTTCTGTTCAGAATCTCCCAAGAGCACAGTGTCATCAGCAAAGAGCAACTGTGACAACTCCCACTTTATGTGTGATTCTTTATCTTTTAACACCGCCTCTTGTCAAGACCCTCGCATTTACTTCTCTTACAACCCCATCCATAAATATATTGAACAACCACGGTGACATCACACATCCTTGTCTAAGGCCTACTTTTACTGGGAAATAATTTCCCTCTTTCCTACATACTCTAACTTGAGCCTCACTATCCTCTTAAAAACTCTTCACTGCTTTCAGTAACCTACCTCCTACACCATACACCTGCAACATCTGCCACATTGCCCCCCTATCCACCCTGTCATACGCCTTTTCCAAATCCATAAATGCCACAAAGACCTCTTTAGCCTTATCTAAATACTGTTCACTTATATGTTTCACTGTAAACACCTGGTCCACACACCCCCTACCTTTCCTAAGCCTCCTTGTTCATCTGCTATCCTATTCTCCGTCTTACTCTTAATTCTTTCAATAATAACTCTACCATACACTTTACCAGGTATACTCAACAGACTTATCCCCCTATAATTTTTGCACTCTCTTTTGTCCCCTTTGCCTTTATACAAAGGAACTATGCATGCTCTCTGCCAATTCCCAGGTACCTTACCCTCTTCCATACATTTATTAAATAATGCACCAACCACTCCAAAAACTATATCCCCACCTGCTTTTAACATTTCTATCTTTATCCCATCAATCCCGGCTGCCTTACCCCATTTCATTTTACCTACTGCCTCACGAACTTCCCCCACACTCACAACTGGCTCTTCCTCACTCCTACAAGATGTTATTCCTCCTTGCCCTATACACGAAATCACAGCTTCCTATCTTCATCAACATTTAACAATTCCTCAAAATATTCCCTCCATTTTCCCCAATACCTCTAACTCTCCATTTAATAACTCTCCTCTCCTATTTTTAACTGACAAATCCATTTGTTCTCTAGGCTTCTTTAACTTGTTAATCTCACTCCAAATCTTTTTCTTATTTTCAACAAAATTGTTGATAACATCTCACCCCTCTCTCATTTGCTCTCTTTTTACATTGCTTCACCACCCCTCTTAACCTCTCTCTTTTTCTCCATATACTCTTCCCTCCTTGCATCACTTCTACTTTGTAAAAACTTCTCATATGCTAACTTTTTCTCCCATACTATTCTCTTTACATCATCATTCCACCAATCGCTCCTCTTCCCTCCCGCTCCCACTTTTCTGTAACCACAACTTCTGCTGAACACTCTAACACTACATTTTTAAACCTACCCCATACCTCTTCGACCCCATTGCCTATGCTCTCATTAGCCCATCTATCCTCCAATAGCTGTTTATATTTTTTCCCTAACTGCCTCCTCTTTTAGTTTATAACCTTCACCACTCTCTTCCCTGATGCTTCTATTCTCCTTATATCCCATCTACCTTTTACTCTCAGTGTAGCTACAACTAGAAAGTGATCTGATTTTATCTGTGGCCCCTCTATAAACATGTACATCCTGAAGTCTACTCAACAGTCTTTTATCTACCAATACATAATCCAACAAACTACTGTCATTTCGCCCTACATCATATCTTGTAACTTTTATTTATCCTATTTTTCTTAAAATATGTATTACCTATAACTAAACCCCTTTCTATCCAAAGTTCAATCAAAGGGCTCCCATTATCATTTACCCCTGGCACCCCCAAAGTTACCTACACACCCTCTCTAAAAGTTTCTCCTACTTTAGCATTCAGGTCCCCTACCACAATTACTCTCTCACTTAGCTCAAGGCCCCTATACATTCACTTAACATCTCCCAAAATCTCTCTATCTCCTCTGCATTCCTCTCTTCTCCAGGTGCATACACGCTTATTATGACCCACTTCTCGCATCCAACTTTTACTTTAATCCACATAATTCTTGCATTTACACATTCATATCTCTTTTCTCCTTCCATAACTGATCATTCAACATTACTGCTACCCCTTCTTTTGCTCTCACTCTCTCAGATACTCCAGATTTAATCCCATTTATTTCCCCCACCGAAACTCCTCCCAAACCCCCTTCAGCTTTGTTTCGCTTAGGGCCAGGACATCCAACTTCTTTTCATTCATAACATCAGCAATCATCTGTTTCTTGTCATCCGCACTACATCCACGCACATTCAAGCATCCCAGTTTTATAAAGTTTTTCTTCTTCTCTTTTTTAGTAAATGTCTACAGGAGAAGGGGTTACTAGCCCATTGCCCCCGGCATTTTTAGTCGCCTCATACGACACGCATGGCTTACGGAGGAAAAAATTCTTTTCCACTTCCCCATGGACAATAGAAGAAATAAAGAAGAACAAGAGCTATGTAGAAAAAGGAGAAAAACCTAGATGTATGTATATATATATGCATGTGCATGTCTGTGAAGTGTGACCAAAGTGTAAGTAGGAGTAGCAAGATATCCCTGTTATCTAGCGTGTTTATGAGACAGAAAAAGAAACCATATATATTTATATATATATATATATATATATATATATATTATATATATATATATATATATATATATATATATATATAATATATATATTATATATACAAATATATATTATACCTATATATATATATATATACCTATGTATATTATACATATATATATATATACATAATTATATATATATAATATATATATATATAATTTATATATATATTTTATATATATATTTTTAATATATAATATATATACTATTATATATAATATATATTATATATATATATATATATATATATATATATATATATATATATATATATTATATATAAACTAGTTTTCCCAAGTTTTTGGTTGCTTTTCAAAATGATTTATTTTATTCCACAACGTTCATATTACTTGGATTATTTGAAAGAAAAGAACAATAATTTTAGTTCATGGCGCACCTGGCCACAAACTGTGACCACTAGACTAATTGGGTTGTAAAGAACTCAATAAAAACGTGTGTAAGACTGGTTTTTTTAGTTAGATTTATTGTACCCTGTCCAGTTTTAGCTGGGACTTCCAGGCTGTTACCCCAGACTGGTTTCTCAGGCTGGGATCTCATTCTGGCACCCCAGACTGTTACTTCAGACAAGGACACCAGGCTGTTACTCTACGCTGGGATCTCACAGTGGATCACAGGCTGAGACATTTGGGATACCAGCCAGAGGGGTCCCTCCACAGAGTCCTTGTAGAGAGTTCCTCCCTGACATCCTGGCTTGGGCTCCAAGACTGCGATCCTTGCATAGGGTCCAAGACTGGGATCCCTGCATAGGGTCCAAGACTGGGATCCCTGCATACGGTCCAAGACTGGGATCCCTGCATTGGTTCCAAGACTGTGATCCCTGCATAGGGTCCAAGACTGGGATCCCTGCATTGGGTCCAAGACTGTGATCCCTGCATAGGGTCCAAAACTGGGATCCCTGCATTGGGTCCAAGACTGTGATCCTTGCATAGGGTCCAAGACTGGGATCCCTGCATAGGGTCCAATACTAGGATCCCTGCATTGGGTCCAAGACTGGGATCCCTGCATTGGGTCCAAGACTGGGATCCCTGCATAGGGTCCAAGACTGGGATCCTTGCATAGGGTCCAAGACTGTGATCTCTGTATAGGGTCCAAGATTGGGTTCCCTGCATAGGGTCCAAGATTGGGATCCCTGCATTGGGTCCAAGACTTGTATCCTTGCATAGGGTCCAAGACTTGTATCCTTGCATAGGGTCCAAGACTGGGATCCCTGCATAGGGGTCCAAGACTTATATCCTTGCATAGGGTCCAAGACTGGGATCCCTGCATAGGGTCCAAGAATTGGATCCCTGCATAGGGTCCAAGACTGGGATCCCTGCATAGGATCCAAGAATTGGATCCTTGCATAGGGTCCAAGACTGGGATCCCTGCATAGGGTCCAAGAATTGGATCCTTGCATAGGGTCCAAGACTGGGATCCCTGCATAGGATCCATGCATAGGGTCCTGAGACCCCAGGATGAAGCGTAAGCAATGGATGTGGTGTTGGGGGTTTTCTTAAGACAGGATAGGATTGGTTAACCACAATGTCTTTGTCCCCCTCCTCTGTCCCCCTACCGACCACCACCACTACCACCACCACCACAACCTCAGTTTCCTGTTTGATGTCTTCATTTCACCAGCATCGTGAAGACATCTAGTGAAGATTGCCCCCTGGGACAGGCTCCACTACCACCACCACCACCAATAACAACAGCAGCAGCAACAACTACAGCAGTAGCAATAACAACAACAGAGCAGCAGCAACAGCAGGACCAGCAGCAGCAGCAACATCAACAACAGCAGCAGCATCACTATCAACAACAACAACAACAACAACAACAACAGCAACAGCAGCATCAGCATCAGCATCAACAACAACAACAACAACAACAACAACAACAACAACAACAACAACAACAACAACAACAACGACAACGACGACGACGACGACGACGACAACGACAACAACAACAACAACAACAACAACAACAACAACAACAACAACAACAACAACCAACACACACACACACACACACACACACACACACACACACACACACACACACCTACCTTCACAACTTAGACAATCCAAGGTTGAAGAGGGAACGTTTAAGTGTAGATTTATGGTGTGGGAGGCGTCTTTATCACACGTGTGGCCAGACGTCATAAAAACGTAACTCGTGTGAGAGGTTAATGAGTCGTGGCTTGTTTGAGGTGCTGGAGACTTGTTCAGTGTGGCTTGCCTCCACCACTGTGGCTTACTCTCACCAAAGTGGCTTACCCACCACCCATGTGGTTTACCTCCCATCTCTGGCTTACCCCTACCCCTGCAGCTTACCTCCACAATGGCTTACCCTCCACCCCTGTAGCTTATCTTTACCACTGCCAAACCAGGAGTAGGTCTGCTGGGAACTAGAAGAAAAAGGAAAACTGGGAAGAAAAGAAAGAAGATGATGAATGAGATGAATAACAAATAAAATTAGAAATGAAATAAAATGAAGACTTCTTTTGAGCTCCTTGAAAATTCTTTTGTGGAACCCCTCTGTGGAACCCCTTTGTGGAAGCCCCTCTGTGGACCTCTTTTGTGGAACCTCTTTGTGGAAGCCCCTCTGTGGACCTCTTTTATGGAACCTTTATGAAACCCCTTTATGAAACCCCTTTGTGGAAGCCCTTCTGTGGAACCCCTTTGTGGAAGCTCTCTGTGGAACCCTTTTGTGGAATCTCTCTTTGGAGCCCCTTTGTGGAATCTCTAGAGCACTACCGTCTATATAACCATCAGGCAACCACAGTTATGTATGGATTAACCTCATTATTTTTTTTTACACAGGGTTTGACAAGGTTAAGGATCCCTAGCTTTATTGACAAGCTATTTACAAGCTAAGGATTCCTAACTTTATTGGCAAGCTAAGAGCTGTTACCTACATCAGCTCATTTGAAAGCATTTTTATTGTTATGAGACATACAAGTAGGGAACAGGATGAAGTTGGAGCCATCTGTGGGCCAGCATTTTCATTTGATCAACTGACTTTATCTCGTCGACATCATTATGCTGTACGAATGTGTTCCATACTCGAGTCATCCTGGGTATATATGATCTCAGATGGAGTGATGTTCTGGAGAAGGGTACAGCCAGAGTGAAGTTGCTGCTTTCTGCCCGCCTTGTGGCATAAAAGCTTGTTTCACGCTGTCCTCGAAGTGGATCCAAGTGTGGTACTTTAACAATATTGGCCTTGTACATAACAGTAAGGCCACCCACATCCCTCCTGCTAAAATGACAGGTCTATCCAGGAAGGTGTCCAGGCGAGAGATGATTCTCTCTCTCTCTCTCTCTCCTCTCTCTCTTCTCTCTCTCTCTCTCTCTCTCTCTCTCTCTCTCTCTAATCGCTCATTGTGCTTATTTTCCTCAAGCTGTATTCATGGGGAAGCTGTAAACTCGTACGGGTATCTATAAATAAACGATAAAATTGTTAAAAGAAATGATTATAACATGACCATAATTTTTCAAGGGGTGGACCAGTAAGTAAGCCAGTGGAAGGTCTCGGTCAGATGACCAAAAGCTCCAACGGCGGGTCATCATATGACTAAGACTAGTCAAGAAACACTTGTCCTGTTTCCCGACAAATTTTACCTAATCTGAAATTATTAAGGAGCGGGATTTAAAAACGGCTGATTGCGAATTCAAGGTGAAAAAAATGGTTTGAGGGGTAGTGTCTTCAGCACACATCTGAAAGAACCAGGTTCGATACCGCTACGAGGGGAAACGTTGGGCACGTTTCCTTGCACCTGCTGCCCCTTGTTCACCCAGCAGTAAGCTGGTACCTGAGTGTTAGCCGAGTGTTGTGGGTCGCATCCTGGGGAAAGAGAGAATTCAAAGGAACTCATTGCTCATAAGCTGCACATTGACTTCCATGGGTTATCCTGGGTTACTAACCCTCTGGGTCAACAACACTTGCAAACACAGTTATCCAGTTCAGGAACCGAACCGGTTGTTTTAAGCTAACCTTGTTGCACTGATCATGAATCTGAGATTGTTTAATTTATCACATATGTTTTTTTAATCTTATTATCAATATTCTGGTTATTTCAGGTTGAAGCACCACATGACATATCATTGCTAGCAGTCACAGGCATTATATTTTGCATATATCTACATGGGAAAATGGAAAAGAATTCTTCCTCCGTAAGCCATACGTGTCGTAAGAGGCGACTAAAAGGCTGGGAGCAAGGGGCTAGTAACCCCCTTCTCCTGTATAAATTACTAAATTAAAAAAAAACTTTCATTTTTCTTTTTAGGTCACCCTGCCTCGGTGGGATACGGCCGGTTCGTTGAAAAAAAAATATTGAGTGTGGTGCATGCGGTGACAAAAAACTAATGTCTTAACGTAAAATAATTATATTTATGTATAACAAAAACCACAGAAGTTTCCGTATTCATACAAACATACGTAAATCATAGTTTTCAGATTTTTTCACGTATGTTGAGTATGGGTCTTCCGCAGCAGTGTCCAACAGTAGTCGACCATCAAACTGATCCTCAGGTTACCCTTGCTATTCTTCTATCTGGTGGCTCTGTCTTGGTGAAATCGTTTAGTGTGGCGTTCTGTGTCACAGAATGGTTCAGATTAGAATTCAGCGGCCCATAATTAGTTATAAACGTTAACTGCAACATTTGTGGACTATTGCAATCCATCAGGGCAGCCAGGAAGCTAGTATGAATGAAGAACGCTGTAGAACTTAATCACTACTCCTGACTATATCATTACTGACAAGTTAATTTGTATAAACGGCTTTGAAAACTGACAAGTTGATAAATGAGACATTTGTGCAATATTTAGATATTTTTATTATGGAAATACGTTTCGGTAGCCAGTGCCTTCTTCAGTCCAATATAGAAAACACTGGAAGAAGAGGAGGAGCTTGAGATAAGAAGTCCCTCAGCCTGGAGTCCATGTGTTCGGTCCATCAGTCTTGATAAAAGTACTTTTATCAGTATTGATGACCTGAACACATCGGCTCCAGGTTGAGGGACTTCTTATCTCAAACTTCTTATCTTCCATAGTTTTCTATATGGACTGAAGAAGCCGCTGGCTGGCGAAACATTTCCAGAATAAAGATACTCAATAAGTTAATTAACACTCCTGTCTATATCATTAGTAATAAGTTAAATCCTAAGCTTTAACTCAACAAATAAGTTAGCGGTATAATATTCGTTTCCCCGTCTTACTCCCTAATCCTACTCCTCTTCCCCCTACCCATCTTCGTCCTTTCTTACAATCCCCATACATCTTTTCCGCTTAAGTGTTCCTCTTTTTTTCTTCTTGATTTTAACATCTTTTCCGCTTCAATGTTCTTCTTTTTCCTTCTAGTTTTTATCCTCTTCCTGTATCACAATTCATTCTCTGTATATCCCTGTCCTCATTCCTCTCTTTTCCCTCCCTTTTCTTGCTCCTTGTGGGTCCCATGTCTGCTCTGTTTTGACAGATCTAATTGGCTGGTCGGCTAAATCAGAGGTCATAGTGTAAGTGACCCGAGTTGACCTCACTAACAAGCTAAGTCACCAGGACTCGCCACACCACTGCCCTCAACCTTTATCTCCTTCCCTTACCTCCTCCCTCCCTTCTTATCTCGTATCTTTTCTGGCCGTTACCCCATTTCTCACCCCTTTCCGCCCCTTCTGTTCTCTTCAGCCCCCTTTCTGCCCTTCCCTCCTCCCTTTTCATCAGTTCCTCGTACGTTTTCACCCCTTCCTCCCTTCCCTCCCCCTCATCTGTATACCAACCCTGTTACAACCCTGTGCATGCTATTATTCAATTTAAATCAATTTCGCCGCAGATAAGAACACTTATGTACAGTTCAGAAAATTTATTAATGACAACGTTTCGCCACGAGTGCCTTCATCAGTCCTAACAGCTGTTGTAAATGGCATGGCGATACCCACAAACTGTGGGTAAGGTAACTTGTGTATACTCTATGAATGTACATAAATGGTTTTATCACCAGTATCTTGTTCATCAGTATTCAACTTTTTATTCAGCCAATATTCAACCTTTAGTCAGTCATTGGGTAATAATGGTAGAATTACCGACAAAATGTTAGGTAAATGGACACAGATGCAACACAAAAATGTCACAATCTTTGCACCTGTGTTCATTTACCTAACATATTCGGTCATTATTCGCATTCAACTTAACGAAATGCAGTGGGCGTTATCAAGTCAGATTTGTTTGTGGCTTGATAAAACTCATCGTGTGGGCGAAGCGTTGTTTTCCATAAGCTTACTAAGTTGCTTTCTTCTTCTCTCGGGTCACCAGAGATCAGACTGTGTAACAGCATCTTCTACCATTAGTGATCATCAGTGAAATTTCAACGTTTCTTCTTGTTTCTCGGTCATCATGTGGCTTGCGCTGCCAGACGCAAGCCATTTTTGTATTTTGCGTAAATAATGATTTATATACGTTAAATAACCCTAACCAAACCCAACCAAACATACCTTAACCCAATCAAACATAACCTAACCCAACCTAACTTAACGATTAATGGGAGTTGGATATAACAGGAAGCGTTAAGAAATTGACGTATAACGTCACGTACGTTAGGAAATTGACGTCAGAAACTGAAGGTATGAGAATGAGGACAGATGTGAGTGGGTCTCACTCATGACAAATACCAGACGAGGCTGTGTTAAAGGGGATTAAGCGAGAGGTAATTGATTCCTGGGCTCTCAAGCCAAGTAATTTTCTCCCCGGGGAAAACCAGTCAATTGATTTCAGATGATAATGAGTGAGAGGTGAGTCCCTCGGGAGATATTGTGGG
This sequence comes from Cherax quadricarinatus, assembly GCF_026875155.1. Lineage (NCBI taxonomy): Eukaryota > Metazoa > Arthropoda > Malacostraca > Decapoda > Parastacidae > Cherax > Cherax quadricarinatus. The sequence goes on from NC_069440.1 coordinate 17,346,869, forward strand.
GAAAGAGAGAGAGAGAGAGAGAGAGAGAGAGAGAGAGAGAGAGAGAGAGAGAGAGAGAGAGAGAGAGAGATAGAGATAGAGATAGAGATAGAGATGGTAATTTGATTCGTTTTATAAGTATGGTCTGAATTTTTTTGTGTTGTTTGATTGTTTCTACCAGCGTGTTCTGAGTGTTTCTGTAGGAAGTGTCTAAGTGTTTCTGTATGTGTGGTCTGGATGTTTCTATACGTGATTGTGTGAGCTACAGCTGGAAGAAATTTTACAAATTTATGTGACAGAAAAAGAATAAATCTGATTCTTAAACACGCACACACACACACACACACACACACACACACACACACACACACACACACACACACACACACACACACACACACACACACACACACACACACACACACTCACGACGCTTGACCTTCGACCTAGGCGAGGTCATCACACAGCAGTGAAAAGTCTGCCTTGGATTGACACGAGGCTGACAAGAGTCGTGTGGACAGCGTGGCTGGTCCACTGATGTGACAACTGGGACCGCTCATTAACCAGAAATCATTGACTGGAACTGTACGGCCTCACCACCAGATGAATGACGGGGGGAAAGGGTGGAATGTCAGGGCTAGTTTGGGAGTTGGGGTGCTTATGGGGGTTTGTAGTGGGAGTGTGGAGCAGTTGTCGTAGGGAGGAATGGGTTTCCAGTGGATATTTGAGGGACGGTCACTTGATATGGAGTACGCAGTAAATTAGCCGCTTTGGCCACAAAATTTAATGAAAATCCTCATGTCCTACTGGGTGATGCTGTGCAGCTCCTCTTCTGTGAAGTTTGAGTTATTAGGAAGGTTAGAATTGAAATGAGGTTTGGTAAAGTTTTTATATTGTCTTCTTATCACTTAGGCTGCTTCCAGTTCAAGTAGGGTAATCCAGAGGAGACAACACGCTCACCATTACTCGCTCCACTTATCTTTCCAGAAGGCCACAGACTCTGACAAGCCATCGTAACAAGCTAATTTATCAATTACTCTATAGAAAAATGCTGTGGATTATTCACTCAGCTAGGAAGGAGTGTTCACTTGGTATATGTATTTCTCTACTGGGTGCTGAAAATATTAATAATATCACTAACAAAGGCGCCAAGAGGCACAATACGCTATTCTGTATATGGCTTTCATTGTTCTGAGAGTCCCGCACAGAAGACTGTTGGAGTGATAGCACTGGAGGAAAGTTTCTCTCATGGATCGAGGCATGGCTAACTAATTTGAAGCAGAAAGCTTACATAAATGTGGTGAAATCAGAATGGGGACCTGTCACAAGTGTCGTTCACAAGGATCAGTTTGCTACCCTTGTTATTCATAATCTGCATTAATAGCCATGGTGAGGGAATAAAGTGCGACGTGATTAATTTTGCTGACGACACAAAAAATAGGCCAAGTTATAGATTCTGAGAATACCATCGAACTTGCGAAGATTTGCACAAGTTAATGTCTTGTTTCGTGGTTTCAGATGCAGTTCAGTGAAAAACAACCCTCACACTTACCAGCTAGGTGATATAGGGTTTCATCACACAGAATATAAAAAGGACTTGGGAGTCTTGGTAAGCAAAAGTCTGAGGCTATGCAATAGTGTCTAAGCGTGTGCAATAAGGCTAACATATTTCTTGGATTTATATCAAGAAGTATAAGTAACAGGAGTCCAAAGATTATTTTACAGCTCTATATATCATTAATGAGGCGTCGTTAAGATTAGTACAGAATTAATGTAAATGCGATGAAGAACATGCAGAGGAGAATGACACTCTTAATTGACTATATAAGGAGTCTTCCATACGAAGGTGTAGATTGGGTGACCTGAATCAACACATTCTTGAAAGACACAGAATGAGGAGAGATGTGATTGAAATATTCAGGTGGAAACCAGGTTTGAACATAGGTTCTAGGAATATCTGGTTGGAGTAATTCAGAATTAGAAAGAATATAGGAAAGTGCTGATTTAGCAGTGAAGTTGTGGATGAGTGTAGCATTCTGCCAAGCAGAGTTATTGACGCTAACATCTTGGACAATATATGCATTCATTATTACGTATAATATATATTTTTTATTATTTTTCAAGTTAATGTTGGTTTCCTGTTGTTAGCATTTAAATATTTCCAAAAGCTTTGAGAATATTGCCCCGTCATAAAGGTTAAGCCAGGCGATTAACAGGTAGGTGGTGACCAGCGCTCTGACCGCGGCTCTAAATGCATAATCATCAGGCGTGACCTTTGACCTCTACTGCAGTTTTAACAAGTATTTGACAAGAAGGTCATCATCATTTTCCGCGACCTGGTCTTGGACCCACCGCTGCACGGTATAGATCTCGTCCTCACAGGCCCACCAAACAATTACAACACATGAACAATACCTATGTATTGCTCATGTGTTTTACATGTATAACCTGCCTAGCATGGACTAGTAGGTTGTAAATTATATGGGGATACTTGTAGGTTACTCGTAGTAGCTTCTGGGGAGAAGAAGGGTTACCGCTTTCTCGGCCTGGTCCCAGACCAGGCTTCCTAGTTGCTGAACTGATCGATCAGACTGTTCGTGCCCACTGCCGGCAGTCTTGCATATGAACCACAACTCGGCTGATCAGGAACCGACTTGAGGAACTTATCAGAAGCCACTCTTGGCGAAACGTATCCCTTAATAAACGTTCTAAACTCAACATAAGTGTCTTTATCTACCTAGACCAATAGATCTGCTGCAGTGTTTCTCCATACTTGTTCTTAGGTATTGATATGCCTAATATTTGTACCAAGTAATAGACAAAACATGTTAGGTCTAAAGAAAAAAGTGCAGCTAATACGACATTTTATACTGGCAACGTTTCGCTCTCCATGAGCTTTATCAAGCCGTAATTTGACAAAGCTCCTGGAGAGCGAAACGACGGTAGTAGAATGACACTAGAAAATATTTCTGTATAAATATAGTTGTAAATTACTGACGGGGATTACAAAAAGTGGTTAGTGCTGCTACAGTCACTGACAATTTATTATTATATAACATTTATCGTAAATACTGAAGGCGAGCATATCTCTCTTCCAGTTGATTCAGAGAGGTCACCTCTTTCTGTAAATAAGACATAATATTCTCTTTATGTCATTTTATTGAGACGTTTCACTTACAGGGACTTTCGTGAATAAAGTCTTTTCAATGGAGTGCAATAAACCATATAGTGAGTATGAAATGGTATACAGTACAGAGAGGTTGGTAAGTCTGGAGCAGACTATGGAGCAGAGCTCTTCTCCAGGCTGAGGGACTGACCACCTCAAACTACGTCTTCTGCTTCTGCTAAGTCTTCTGTACTCGACTGAAGAAGCCTAGTGTGTAGGCGAAACGTTTCTGAATAAAGATATCTAACTGTTGCACATGTGTCTTACTTAACAAACTATATAGCATTGTATCTCATTCGCATTCTTGTTGATTTATTCTACCATCGACAGACTCACTTATTCACCCATTCACTTACCCAGCTACTCACTCACCCGCCCACCCAGTATCAGTCACTCACCCACCCATCCTATCAGCCACCCACACCACCCACCCTAAAAGTCACACACACCCACCCACCCACGCTAAAAGTAACACACCCACCCACCCACCCTAAAAGTCACTCACCCACCCACCCTTTCAGTTAGTCACCCAAAAACCCACCCACCCACCCTTTCAGTCATTCAAACCACTCAGTCACTCACCCAGCCACCCTCTCAGTCACACACCCACCCACCCTCTCAGTCACCCACCCACCCTTTCAGTTAGTCACCCAAAACCCACCCACCCACCCTTTCAGTCATTCAAACCACTCAGTCACTCACCCAGCCACCCTCTCAGTCACTCACCCACCCACCCTCTCAGTCAGTGACT
>NC_069440.1:17353264-17370764 GCF_026875155.1 Cherax quadricarinatus
CAGGAAGCTAGTGTCAGGAAGCTAGTGTCAGGAAGTTAGTGTTAGGAGGCTAGTGTCAGGAGGCTAGTGTCAGGAAGCTAGTGTCAGGCGGCTAGTGTCAGGAAGCTAGTGTCAGGAAGCTAGTGTCAGGAAGCTCGTGTCAGGAAACTAGTGTCAGGAGGCTAGTGTCAGGAAGCTAGTGTCAGGAAGCTAATGTCAGGAGGCTAGTGTCAGGAGGCTAGTGTCAGGAAGCTAGTGTCAGGAAGCTAGTGTCAGGAGGCTAGTGTCAGGAGGCTAGTGTCAGGAGGCTAGTGTCAGGAAGCTAGTGTCAGGAGGCTAGTGTCAGGAGGCTAGTGTCAGGAAGCTAGTGTCAGGAGGCTAGTGTCAGGAGGCTACTAGTCAACATCTGTAATGCTTTTATTTTAGGCGATGTTTCACCCATAATTAAACGTTATCTGCTCCTGAGTGAAAAGTTGTTTTTCTTGCTGGAGAATAACCATCGCAAAAAAGTAATTTTCTCTTATGTTATCTTTCAGTGGTGACCTTCCTCTACTTTTCTTCCCTTACGTTCTTTCTTGGTGCTTATTTTATGTTTTTTTCCCTTTCCTCCCTCTTATTCTTTCCTTTGTCTTATTTTTCTTCCTTATTAGAGTTGATGTCAACTTTCTTGACAATGGATCGTTCAGTTCTTCATTGATTTTCTGCCAGGTCCTTCAACACAGCCTCTCACACCTCCACCTCCAGCACAGCCTCTCATACCTCCATCACAGCCTCTCACACCTCCATCACAGCCTCTCTCACCTCCATCACAGCCTCTCACACCTCCATCACAGCCTCTCACACCTCCATCATAGCCTTTCACACCTCCATCACAGCCTCTCACACCTCCAGCACAGCGTATCACACCTCCATCACAGCCTCTCACACCTACATCACACCCTCTTACACTTCCATCATAGCCTCTTACGCCTCCATCACAGCCTCTTACACCTCCATCACAGCCTCTTTCTTACACTTCCATCACAGCGTCTTACACCTCCATCACAGCCTCTTACACCTCCATCACAGCCTCTCACACCTACATCACACCCTCTTACGCTTCCATCACAACCTCTTACACCTCCAACACAGCCTCTTACACCTCCATCACAGCCTCTTACACCTCCATCACAGCCTCTTACACTTCCATCACAGCCTCTTACACTTCCATCACAGCCTCTTACACCTCCACCACAGCCTCTTACACCTCTATCACAGCCTCTTACACCTCCATCACAGCCTTTTACACCTTCATCACAGCCTCTTACACCTCCATCACAGCCTCTTACACCTCCATCACAGCCTCTTACACCTCCATCACAGCCTCTTACACCTCCATCACAGCCTTTTACACCTCCATCACAACCTCTTACACCTCCATCACAGCCTCTTACACCTCCATCACAGCCTCTTACACCTCCATCACAGCCTCTTACACCTCCATCACAGCCCCTTACACCTCAATCACAGCCTCTTACACCTCCATCACAGCCTCTCACACCTCCATCACAGCCTCTCACACCTCCATCACAGCCTCTCACACCTCCATCACAGCCTCTTACACCTCCATCACAACCTCTTACACCTCCATCACAGCCTCTTACACCTCCATCACAGCCTCTTACACCTCCATCACAGCCTCTCACACCTCCATCACAGCCTCTCACACATCCATCACAGCCTCTCACACCTCCATCACAGCCTCTTAACACTTCCATCAAAGCCCCTTATACCTCCATCACAGAATCTTACACCTCCATCACAGCCTCTTACACCTCCATCACAGCCTCTCACACCTCCATCACAGCCTCTCACACCTCCATCACAGCCTCTCACACCTCCATCACAGTGTCTTACACCTCCATCACAGCCTCTTGCACCTCTATCACAGTCTCTTACACCTCCATCACAGCCTCTTACACTTCCATCACAGCCTCTCACACCTCCATCACAGCCTCTCACACCTCCATCACAGCCTCTCACAACTCCATCACAGCCTCTTACACCTCCATCACAGCCTCTTACACCTCCATCACAGCCTCTCAACACCTCCATCACAGCCTCTTACAACCTCCATCACAGCCTCTCACACTTTCATCACAGCCTCTCATACCTCCATCACAGCCTCTGACACCTACATCACAGCCTCTTAACACTTCCATCAAAGCCCCTTATACCTCCATCACAGCATCTTACGCCTCCACCACAGCCTCTTACACCTCTATCACAGCCTCTTAACACTTCCATCACAGCCCCTTATACCTTCATCACAGACTCTTACACCTCCATCACAGCCTCTTACACCGCCATCACAGCCTCTCAGATCTTCATATAGCCTTTCAGACCTCCAAACATCCTCTCAGACCTCCATACAGCCTTTCAGACCTCCAAGCATTTCTACACGAGCCTTCACGGCCTGTTTTCATGGTCTCCACGCCTTATGGTGTCCACGCCCTCCTGGGTCTCCACGCCTTATGGTGTCCACGCCCTCCTGGGTCTCCACGCCCTCCTGGGTCTCCATGCCCTCCGCTGTCTTCACGCCTTCCACGGTCTTCATGTCCTCCACGGTCTCCATGTCCTCCACGGTCTCCATGTCCTCCACGGTCATCCACCATTAGAATCAGATCCCAAAAATCTGGAGTAATTATCTGAGGTGAGTGTGAAGGAACATTATCTTGTGTGTCTTCCCTTTTGCTGCCTCACCTGTTGGGGAGAGCAGGGGGTGGGGAGGGATGGGAAGCAGGGTAGAGAGAGGTATGGAGCGAGGAAGGAGGTGGAAGTCGGGGGTTGATAGGGAGGGGATGGTGGTAGAGTAGGCTAGGTGGAAGTATGGAGTGGGGAAGGGAGATGTGAAAGGGTAGCGAGGATGGATTGGCAGGATGGGAGGTAGGAGTGGGGAAAGGAGGGAAGGAAGGTAGGGGAGACCGGGAAAGAAAGGGGAGTAATTGGGCTAGGTGTGGAAAAGGGAAGACAGCATTGAGGGGGTGGTAAGGGAGGAGGGGACAGGGCAGAAATGAGATGGAAGAGGGAGGGAGGGAGGAAGCTGAAGAGACCTGAGGGAGTGGACGATAGTCACTGGTCGTTGTTGTTGGTGGTGGTGGTCGGGTGTTGGTGGTGGTGGTCGGGTGTCGTAGTGTTGTTGGTGGTGGTGATCGGGTGTTGTATTGTTGTTGTTGTTGTTGGTGGTGGTCGGGTGTTGTATTGTTGTTGTTGGTGGTAGTGGTCGGGTGTTGTATTGTTGTTGTTGTTGCTGGTGGTGGTGGTGGTCATGTGTTATATTATTGTTGGGATGTTGTTGTATTGTTGTATGGGTGTTGGTGTTGGGGTGTTGTTGTTGGGTATGTTGTATTTTGGGTGTTGTTGGTACTGTTGCTGTTCAGACCATCCTAATAACAGCAATTCACAGTTGCTAAGGCAGCCAAATAGGTGACTGTTTAACGAGTCTTCAACAGTGATTACTTGACAGATTTTTTTCTACGCTTGGTGGCTCTCCGGTTTCTGTTGACGCATCAGTAGTACCTATCAACGCTTTTATCCTATATTTCATTTATTACCGTTGTGGTATTTTACTATAATTGGTTAGTTGTTATTGATAAGAGGACACCCTAACCTAACCTAATCTAACCTAGCCTAGCCTAGCCTAACCTAACCTAACCTAACCTAACCTAACCTAACCTAACCTAACCTAACCTAGCCTAGCCTAGCCTAGCCTAGCCTAACCTAACCTAACCTAACCTAACCTAACCTAACGTTAATTAACCTAACCTAACGTAAATAACATACATCGAGAAAATTACTGCAAACCTTAGATGATAAAATGATATAGAATTTGCAAGGATGAGTTGTGTTGTGGGAGTTTTGGATAATGGCGGGGACTGACCGCCTCCCGTCGAAGGTGACTGAACACGTCAAAACTACTACTGTTACAATATTGTATTCACATGTATTCGACTTTCTTGCCGAAATGTTTCGGCAATAAAGACACCCAAGTGTTGCGCATATGTTTTATCAAGTTCTCGGTATTGTATACCATTATTAACGTAATAAAGGAGGTGTTAGTGTTGAAGAATTTTTTTCTCCTCCTCCTCCTCCTCCTCCTTCTTCTATTTCGTATTATTAAACATTATCCTTAACAATATCCCTCTCATCACTAATATTATTCAGGGAGACCCACCGAGGAAATCATTGTAATCTCACGACTCAACAACAGACCTTCTTATTTAATGCCACAAATTTAAAATCTTGATTTCAACCCCCCCACCCCCCCACCCCAAAAAAAAGAAAAAAGAAAAATTAATACTTTCTGCTTCTGTGAGGTTCCAGGGCAGTGGTCACTATTTGTGCAGAACCAGTGCTTGTTGGGACAACGTTTCGCTCTTGTAGAACTTTTATCAAGTCAGAGCAAAACGTCGTCACATTAATAGCTTCTGCAACATGTGTCTTTTCTTAATTGTTGTCGCCAGTGCCGTCATTTCATCCACTGCCCTAAATATTGCTTTAAAAACTGCTCTAAATACTGCTCTAAATTTATTTTAAATACTGCTCTAGAAATGGTTTAAAGTACTCTAAAAACTGCTCTAAATACTACACCAGAACTGCTCTCAGTTACCCTTAAAAACTGCTCTAAATGCTACTCCAGAGCTGCTCAAAAACATTCCTTAAGACTGCTCTAAATACTGTTCTCAGTTACTCTAAAAACTGCTCTAAATGCTGCTCTTGAGCTGCTCTAAAATATTCCCCAAAGCTGCTCTAAATACAACTCTTGAACGACTCCTAACACTACTCTAAATTTGCATACTCATGTTTTTGTAATCTAGTCGATAATGTTTGAGTTTCTTTTGCGTCCCTAAAGTCATACTTCGCAACATATGTAACAACAGATACAGGGGGAGGGGTGGGGGGTTAATGGGAAGGGGAAGAAAGAGGTAAGGGAGCTTTGGAGAAGGGAGGTGGGGAGGAAGGAGAGGCACAATGACCAGGTTGAGTCGTTTGGTATTCACCTCCTCTCACTTCTCCTGAGATTTGTGGGATAATTGACCGCAAGAATGATTCTGCTGCTTGTGTTTATTGGGTGGTGGAAGCTAGCTAGCTCCTCTCTCTCTCTTTCTCTCTCTCTCTCTGTAAGTCTTCATCGCATGAAAATATTGACTAGGGGCGCGCACGCGCACACACACACACGCACATACACACACACACACAACACAACAAAAAAAAAACACACACAAACACACACACACACACACACACACAACACACACACACACACACACACACACACACACACACACCACACACACGCACACCACACACACACACACACACCACACACACACACACACACACACACACACAAACACACACACCACACACACAAACACACACAAACACACACACACAAACACACACACAAACACACACAAGCACACACAAACACACACAAACACACACACACACCTTGGGGTGACCATAACACCGAGCACATCACCGGAGGCACACATCAACCAAATAACCGCTGCAGCATACGGGCGCCTGGCAAACCTGAGAATAGCGTTCCGATACCTTAATAAGGAATCGTTCAAGACACTGTACACTGTATATGTTAGGCCCATACTGGAGTATGCAGCACCAGTCTGGAACCCACACCTGGTCAAGCACGTCAAGAAGTTAGAGAAAGTACAAAGGTTTGCAACAAGGCTAGTCCCAGAGCTCAGGGGAATGTCGTACGAGGAAAGGTTAAGGGAAATCGGACTGACGACACTGGAGGACAGAAGGGTCAGGGGAGACATGATAACGACATACAAGATACTGCGGGGAATAGACAAGGTGGACAGAGATAGGATGTTCCAGAGAGGGGACACAGGGACAAGGGGTCACAACTGGAAGCTGAAGACTCAGACGAGTCACAGGGACGTTAGGAAGTATTTCTTCAGTCATAGAGTCGTCAGCAAGTGGAATAGCCTAGCAAGTGAAGTAGTGGAGGCAGGAACCATACATAGTTTTAAGAAGAGGTATGACAAAGCTCAGGAAGTAGAGAGAGAGAGGACCCAGTAGCGATCAGTGAAGAGGCGGGGCCAGGAGCTGAGTCTCGACCCCTGCAACCACAATTAGGTGAGTACACACACACACACATACACATACACACACACACATACACACACATTATATGACATGGTGACAGCAGTAAGACAAGAGAGAGAGGGGTGGGTGGATTGCGTATTCTTGGACTGCAAGAAGGCGTTTGACACAGTTCCACACAAGAGATTAGTGCAAAAACTGGAGGACCAAGCAGGGATAACAGGGAAGGCACTACAATGGATCAGGGAATACTTGTCAGGAAGACAGCAGCGAGTCATGGTACGTGGCGAGGTGTCAGAGTGGGCACCTGTGACCAGCGGGGTCCCACAGGGGTCAGTCCTAGGACCAGTGCTGTTTCTGGTATTTGTGAACGACATGACGGAAGGAATAGACTCTGAGGTGTCCCTGTTTGCAGATGACGTGAAGTTGATGAGAAGAATTCACTCGATCGAAGACCAGGCAGAACTACAAAGGGATCTGGACAGGCTGCAGACCTGGTCCAGCAATTGGCTCCTGGAGTTCAATCCCACCAAGTGCAAAGTCATGAAGATTGGGGAAGGGCAAAGAAGACCGCAGACGGAGTACAGTCTAGGGGGCCAGAGACTACAAACCTCACTCAAGGAAAAAGATCTTGGGGTGAGTATAACACCAGGCACATCTCCTGAAGCGCACTCAACCAAATAACTGCTGCAGCATATGGGCGCCTAGCAAACCTCAGAACAGCATTCCGACATCTTAATAAGGAATCGTTCAGGACCCTGTCACCGTGTACTTTAGGCCCATATTGGAGTATGCGGCACCAGTTTGGAACCCACACCTAGCCAAGCATGTAAAGAAACTAGAGAAAGTGCAAAGGGTTTGCAACAAGACTAGTCCCAGAGCTATGAGGTATGTCCTACGAGGAGAGGTTAAGGGAAATCAACCTGACGACACTGGAGGACAGGAGAGATAGGGGGACATGATAACGACATACAAAATACTGAGAGGAATTGACAAGGTGGACAAAGACAGGATGTTCCAGAGATTGGACACAGTAACAAGGGGACACAGTTGGAAGTTGAAGACACAGATGAATCACAGGGATGTTAGGAAGTATTTCTTCAGCCACAGAGTAGTCAGTAAGTGGAATAGTTTGGGAAGCGATGTAGTGGAGGCAGGATCCATACATAGCTTTAAGCAGAGGTATGATAAAGCTCACGGTTCAGGGAGAGTGACCTAGTAGCGATCAGTGAAGAGGCGGGGCCAGGAGCTCGGACTCGACCGCCGCAACCTCAACTAGGTGAGTTCAACTAGGTGAGTACACACACACACACACAACACACACACACACACAACACACACACACACACACACACACACACACACACACACACACACACCACCACACACACCACCACACACACCACACACACACAACCACACACACACACACCACACACACACCACACACACACACACACACACACACACCACACACCACACACACACACACACACCACACACACACACCACACACACACCACAACACCACACACACACACCACACACACACACACACACACACACACACACACAACACACACACACACACACACACCACCACACACACACACACACACACACACACACACACACACACACAACACACAAACACACACTCATACACACACACACTGGTTCCTTGAATTTAACCCTGCCAAATGCAAAATCATGAAGATCGGGAAAGGGCAAAGAAGACCGCAGACAGAGTATAGTCTAGGTGGCCATAGACTGCAAACCTCATTCAAGGAAAAAGATCTTGGTGTGAGTATAATACAGAGCACATCTCCTGAGGCGCACATCAGTCCGATAACTGCTGCAGCATACGGGCGCCTGGCAAACCTAAGGATAGCGTTCCGATACCTCAGTAAGGAATCGTTCAAGACTCTGTATACCATATACGTCAGCCCCATACTGGAGTAAGCAGCACCAGTTTGGAATCCACACCTGGTCAAGCCTTTCAGGAAATTAGAGAAAGTTTGCAACAAGATTAGTCCCAAAGCTAAGGAGATTGGCCTACGAAGAAAGGTTAAGGGAAATTGGCATGACGACACTGGATGACAGGAGGGCCAGGGAAGTCGTGATAACAACATATAAAATACTGCGCGGAATAGACAAGGTGGACAAAGACAGGATGTTCCAGAGATGGGACATAGAAACAAGGGGTCACAATTGGAAGTTGAAGACTCAGATGAGTCAATGGGATGTTAAGAATTATTTCTTCAGTCATAGAGTTGTCAGGCAGTGGAATAGCCTAGAAAGTGACGTAGTGGAGGCGGGAACCATACATAGTTTTTAGACGAGGTTTGATAAAGCTCATGGAGCAGGGAGAGAGAGGACCTAGTAACAGTCAGTGAAGAGGCGGGGTCAGGAGCTATGAATCGACCCCTGCAACCACAAATAGGTGAATACACACACACACACACACAACACACACACACACACACACAGCAGAGGTATGATAAAGCTCACGGTTCAGGGAGAGTGACCTAGTAGCGACCAGTGAAGAGGCAGGGCCAGGAGCTTGGACTCGACCCCTGCAACCTCAACTAGGTGAGTACAACTAGGTGAGTACACACACACACACACACACACACACACACACACACACACACACACACACAGAGGCTGGGAGGGTCAGGCCTAGTGTCTAATCGACATGTGCCTAGGACAGAATGGTAACTAACACACGGCACAGGTGTAGTCCCAGGCAACCTGCTTTCCATCCTTCCAAGGTAGCATAGTGGCTCCATCAGGACGCTTTTGACTTCCGTCAGACCTCTGCACTTGGGGTTCCCGTTGAGCTGGGTAACGGGCTGTGGCGAGGCTTCTCTTTATGATGTCACTGACCTCATGTCTGGTATACTTCCCTTCTGCTGTGTGACACACGAGACCATGAAGTCCGAATTGATCAGCTGTCGCCCTGCCGCAAATACACCTATGTTCGGTGAGGATGGTGGCGGCTAGGCGATGAGCAACACCAATCCGAATGGCCTGTGGGTCTAGTCGAGTGCCCAAGGAGGAATTGTGAACAGCTAACAGGAAATCTCTTGAGTGTGGTGCCTTCAGTGCCAGGAGACGAGCTTTGTCTTTTCCTGAGGCGTTGGGGATTTTTTCCATTATCGATTTGTCCCAGTGGGACTGTTTGTGTTCTTTGGGAGGAGCTGGTCTACTGGAGGAATCTGTAAGGGTGTCCCACCGAATCGCTGCTTCAGTAAACCTGGGGTCTTGAGCTCCTACCACATCTCTCAAGCGTTCGGGAACAGTCTTCTTGACTAATGCACTGGAAGCCAAACACGAAGACAGAAAAGCAGGTAAAGCAACATGCATTGCTTTGCGCACCCCTATGCATCCCAGTCGCACTTTGAGGGTTGCCTGATCCCATTGCTGATCCTCTAGTGACAGCTTCAGTGCCTTCTTAAAGGTTGACCTCAGGTGTGCGTCATATTCATCGAGTGTTGGGTTGTCAAAAGAGGGTGCACACCTCAGGAAGTGAGTGAGTCTTGGCATAGTAATGCACCTTGTGAGGAGATACAGAGCATCATGGGCATCAAGATCGCTTATTCTCTCCATTCTCATCAGGTCATTCAATTTGTTCTTGAGGACAGTGTCGATGGCCTGGTGACTCAGCGGTGCTTCCAAGAGGGTACGGTTGAACGGAGTAGTAGTAGAGACTTCTGGGAGGATTTTTCGCACAGCATTGATTATTTCCTGGTTCGCTGTGATGATTTCACACTTGGAGGGATTGAGGATGAGTCCCAAGTCTTCTCCCTGTGTTTTCACCAGTTGTAGGTTCCTTACCAGGGACTCTTCAGTACCTAACCCAAAAAATGCTTTAAGGAACAATAATACAGAATCGTCTAAGGCTTAACTCACAGTAGACCATCGTGGAGTATACAGTACCAGCATGAAGCCCACACTTAGTCAAGCATAATAAGAAACACGAAATCCTATGGTCCACGACGGAAGTGGTAGTGTTATCGAGCGGGATAACCACGAGGAGAGAGATTTAAGGAACCTAGCCACTAGTACGAGTGGAAAATATGATTATAACACTAAATAATCAGCCTATCATTCAGTTGAAACTGAAAGTGCTGGATTACCATCAGTATGTCCCACGCTACCAAGACGTAAGTCACCCGTTTGTGTAATTTCACTTAGTTGAAACCAGTCAGGGGAAAAAATCAAATTGATAGGGACAGGTTGTTTGAGACAAGAAGTGAGGAAGATGGGAGACACATATGACACTAAAGGTTCCTCATCAAGCATACGAAGATTAGGAAATGTTTTGTTTCAGTCACTTGGTTGTAGGTGGAATATACTAGACAAAGATGAGGTGGAGGCAAGTACAGTGCATGATTTCCTGAGTAGGTATGATAAAAATCACTATGAGTAGGTATAATAGGAGCCACTGTGAGTAGGTATGATAGGAATTACTATGAGTAGGTATGATAGGAATTACTATGAGTAGGTATGATAGGAACTACTATGAGTAGGTATGATAGGAACTACTATGAGTAGGTATGATTGGAATTACTATGAGTAGGTATGTTAGGAATTACTATGAGTAGGTATGTTAGGAATTACTATGAGTAGGTATGGTAGGAACCTCTATGAGTAGTTATGATAGGAATTACTATGAATAGGTATGATAGGAATTACTATGAGTAGGTATGATAAGAATTACTATGAATAGGTATGATAGGAATTACTATGAGTAGGTATGTTAGGAATTACTATGAGTAGGTATGATAGGAACTACTATGAGTAGGTATGATAGGAATTACTATGAGTAGGTATGATAAGAATTACTATGAATAGGTATGATAGGAATTACTATGAGTAGGTATGATAAGAATTACTATGAATAGGTATGATAGGAATTACTATGAGTAGGTATGATAAGAATTACTATGAGCAGGTATGATAGGAATTACTATGAGTAGGTATGATAAGAATTACTATGAGTAGGTATGATAGGAATTACTATGAGTAGGTATGATAGGAATTACTATGAGTAGGTATGTTAGGAATTACTATGAGTAGGTATGTTAGGAATTACTATGAGTAGGTATGGTAGGAACCTCTATGAGTAGTTATGATAGGAACCACTGAGTAGGTTTGATAGAAACCATTATGAGTAGGTATGATAGGAACCACTATGAGTAGGTATGATAGGAACCACTATGAGTAGGTATGATAATAACCATTATGAGTAGGTATGATTGGAACCACTATGAGTAGGTATGATAGGAACCACTATGAGTAGGTATGATTGGAATTACTATGAGTAGGTATGTTAGGAATTACTATGAGTAGGTATGTTAGGAACCTCTATGAGTAGTTATGATAGGAACCACTGAGTAGGTATGATAGGAACCACTATGAGTAGGTATGATTGGAACCACTATGAGTAGGTATGATAGGAACCACTATGAGTAGGTATGATTGGAATTACTATGAGTAGGTATGTTAGGAATTACTATGAGTAGGTATGTTAGGAACCTCTATGAGTAGTTATGATAGGAACCACTGAGTAGGTATGATAGGAACCACTATGAGTAGGTATGATTGGAACCACTATGAGTAGGTATGACAGAAACCATTACGAATTAGTAAATCTGTTTGATATAATATTTAAAAGACTTGGCCAATAGCTATAACTCGACACCTGTACACACAAATGTGTAAATAAGATAAAATATTTGATAAATCTATTTTCAGAGTAGTTGGTTTTGTTGAGCCTACTTCTACTGTTGTTTGTACTGCTGCCGCCGCCACCGCCGCTGCTGCCGCTGCTGCCTTTTCTTGACATCCCGTTCCCCAAACATTTTATGCCCTACAGGTTTAGCGCATTACCTGAGTATAATAAAAGTAAATTATTGTATTAATGTTATAAGAAAATATATATTTTTATTTGTTTTAAGATTATATTAAAATTTGATGCACTGATATACTGCGACCAGTAATACAGCGTCGGTAATAAATTGAAATTCTAACAACGGCGTTTCTAGTAAGAAATATAAACATTCTAGATTGTTATCAATATTATCATTCACGATATACATAATAACCCATCTTTCTCTGTTTAATGTGTATAGGCTGAGGGACTGATTATCTCATCTACTGTTTACTGTGCATAATTCTGTAAGACTGAGGGACTGATGATCCCATCTACTGTTTTTTGTGTATAATTATGCAAGGCTGAGGGGCTAATGATCTCATCTTCTACTGTTTTCTGAGGGTAATTCTGCAAGACTGAGGGACTGATCTCATCTACTGTTTTCTATGTATAATCCTGCAAGACTTAGGGACTGATGATCTCATCTTGTACTGTTTTCTGTGTATAATTTTGCAAGAGTGAGAGACTGATAACCTCACCAACTGTCTTTGTATATTATCTCAGTGCATGACGTATTTTACGGCTTATAATTCGCACTTGTATTACGAGTATTATAACTTTATTACTGTAGTGAACTGCATAGCCTTCTATAAACACCACTTGCCAGTAACCCAAAGCCTTCCCTTGAGCATATAAGACGTAGGGTAATTTTCAAATATTTTCCATGGAAAAAAAGCGCGCCTTATATACCGGAAAATACAAATAGTGTCTTTTGCCTACGTGAGTTGTGTGAGACCTGCATACTTGCCTCCCGCCCCTCCTCCCCAGGATATCAAGAGAGGCCCAGCTCAACACTGTCTTGAAGCCTGGTGACTACTATTTAACTCAGAATGTTCAGGTCCTGGAACTCAACTCGGTCTAACACTGTGAAAATATGAAAGCATTCAGAGGGAAAGATTTTAGACGAAGTATTTTCACAGAAATAGTTTTATATCACAGACACCAACAGACTGATCTCATGAAGTTAATATTATTTGTTCTCCTGTGCAAGAAGATACAAAAGAGCGTAGAATCTAATACACACACATACACACACAGCCCGTTGTGTGTGTGTGTGTGTGTGTGTGTGTGTGTGTGTGTGTGTGTGGGAAATTAAATGCAATTTAAATAGTATTTAATTTCACATCTTAATTCATTAATGCTCAAGCAAGATAACACTGACACTCCTCAGTTATATTTAATAAAACGGACAAACCTACAAAGTCCAGTAAAAAATCTTGTATTTAAGGTAAAACAGACCAGCGTTGAAATTTTGGAGCCATGTGAAGAGGCTTTCTCAAGTTTTCATGTATTAATCAATATTCCCGTTTCCTCAGAAAGCAAAAATGTAAATTGGTACCCACTGAGCTCGATACAATGCGAATCTTTCTTTGAATGCAATTCACCAGCTTTGAAAGTTTGAAGACCATCATAAGACGTTTTCTCAAGTTATCGCATTCAAAACTGATACAAAAATTTTAATTTATATAGTGAACTAAATGGAAACTAAAAAAAAAAAGAAACCAATCTAAATTTTCAGCTGTTTAAGATATATCAATGTGAATAGTTTGAAGCCGGTCGGAAAAAGCGTTCTCAAGTTACCGCACGGAATCCTTGGAGGAAGGAATAAATAACAATGTGGATAAATAATAATGTAAAGATATTGCAGAGAGATAATGATGTAATTCAATATAAATCAAGACACATACTTTTGTAAGCCTCTAGAAACAATTATGGACAAAAAGCCATGTCATAAACATAAATTCCTGAGAATGCGTAAACTGTTGATAATACATGATTTCTGATTTAATGATGATGATGAAAATAATAATAATAATAAATAAAATAATTTATATGTATATTATTATTGTTATTATTATTATTGTTGTTATTTGATTGTTCTTTTAATGATTCTTATTTTTATATCAAAATATTGAGGGCGATAATTATTTATTACGTTTACTACTAGCACTACCACCATTACGACTACAGTTAGTTCTATCACATATACCACTGCCTCCAACTACACTGCATGACCCTCACGGATTTAGCGCTGCCCCATTAATATATTACTATAAATGCTTCTACTCTTACTTGTAATATTCATATCAACACCAATAATAGCAGTATTATTATTATTATTATTATTATTATTATTATTATTATTATTATTATAGATAAATTACTGAAGATTCTAAATGGTCTTTAGTGAACATTATTTTTAGCCTTCATGCATGTGTAGAGCTCTTGATAGGAGGAATTAGAGCTGTCCTTCCCTATCTTGGATCACGCCTAATTTCTTTCGCATTCCCCAGCCGGTGTATGCCCCATGCGGGATTAGCGCTTCCCAGGATGATGTATCTGTCGTGGCAGGTTTCTAATGAGTGGTTTCTGTGTTGATTCCTAAGACGAGGTTTCAGTGTTAGTGGTTTCTCAAATCTGGATTTATATGTAAATGGTTTCTGCGTCAATGGTGTCTATAATATCAGTGATTTCTTTGTCAGCGGTTTGTCATTAGCTTCTACAACTGGTTTGTGTCATTGGTTTTTCTATTAGTACTGTTTATATTAGTAGTTCCAATGTTAGCATTATTTACCACTGGCTTTTATATCCGTTGTTTGTATACTAGTGGTTCCATAATCTTCGTTTCTATCGCTTATTTTTCTTTTTAGTCCACATTTTTTAAATTACTGTTTTAATTACGAAAGGTTGAAGCTGTGGTTTTCACCTCGTTGTTTTCACAGTCATATATATATATATATATATATATATATATATATATATATATATATATATATATATATATATATATATTATAATATATATGTATAATATATATGTATTTTATATATATTATAATATATATATATATATATATATATATATATATATATATATATATATATATATATATATATATGTATATATGTACTATATATGTATATGTATATATGTATATATATATATGTATATATTATATATATGTATGTATATATATGTAGTATATATATGTACGTATATATATGTATGTATATATATGTATGTATATATGTATGTATGTATATGGGGTGTTAATGTTGCAGTTTAAAAACTGTAGTGTAAAGCACCCTTCTGGCAAGACAGTGATGGAGTGAATGATGGTGAAAGTTTTTCTTTTTCGGGCCACCCTGCCTTGGTGGGAATCGGCCAGTGTGATAATAATAATAATAATATATATATATATATATATATATATATATATATATATATATATATATATATATATATATATGTATGTATGTATGTATGTATGTATATAACGAGTAATATTTAAGAAGGACATATAAAGAAGAAGCTGACTGGGAACCTGAAGTGGACATTAGCATTGTACAAGTACGTTTGTGAGGCTGAATTAATGACCACTTTGTTTCACGGGATACTAATAAAACTACGACTTGACAAGAAGGCTCTCAACCTGCTTCCTCCGTGACGTTCATCCCGTTCACCGACCCTCAATCCACCTCTTAACATCTTTATTCGTAGTTATAATGCGTAATTGCGAGTTATTGAGAGGGTTATGTAAAAAAAAAAAAAAGGCAGCGTTAAGCCAAAGCCGGAGGAAGGAATGCAGGAGTCGGGACGCAGGTGTTAGCGCGTTCCTTTCAGTGGCATAAGATGATAACGATGCTGATTGTGATACCTCAAAGCACCTCTCTTGTTTAACCCCCCTATCTCTCATCTCCCACAGCCCCCACGAGAGCCCTCTCCCACTCCTCACAGAGAACATGTTCCCCGATATCTCGGCGGGGAAAAAATCGTCGTTGGCGAGATGAGATAGAGCAATAAACTATAGGTTAATGGCAGGTGATGTTGCCAGCGGCCGAGTCTTGTGTCAGGGTGGCGCCCGCCGCCCGGACCACACACGTTGACCCACCCTCCGATACCTTCCACCTGGCCATGACTACGGCTTCCTCACCCTCACCGCCTCGCCAGGCTGCCAGTACTCCTGCAATGAAATTTGTGAGCATATATATCAAGTTGTACTCCTGTTAATTCTTTTGTGGCCTAGTTCGTAGTCTTCTTTTGTATCTATATCTTCTTGCGCTACCCTCCAGAGTATGGATATAGGGTGCGCAATAAACTGGTCACTTCGGTGGCAATATCTATATCTAATATACAAGGGAAGCTGTAAAAGATACCTGAGCTAGAAGAGTTCTAGCACTGCAGCAACATATTCGTACTTAAAGGCACTATTGACTGAAATAGTGACTTGTTATGCTTCCGTCTCAGTGCAAGTTACATGTTGAATTGCCGTTCCACTCCTTGGTTTACCCACAAAATATTTTATGAAAAAAAAAAAAAATTAAGATAATTTGCATAAAGAAAATAAATGTAAGAGAAATCCAGAGGACCTCGTAAGATAATAACGTTTGTTTGTTATTTAATGTATTTGTGTAGAGGCTGCCTGATTCAAGTCATATATCTGTGTATATATACAAAGATGTGTATCTGTTTATGCATATATACCGAGAGTCGTGCATATCTTTATATTCACACCGAGAGGCTTATCTCGCAGTGTATATACACCGGGAAGCGTATCTCTGTGTCTATGTATATTCAGATCTCTCTATATACGCTCAGATCTGTATATATACACTCAGATCTGTCTATATATACTCGGATCTGTATATATGCACTGATAAGTGTGTATCTCTCAGCTTATATGCATTAGTTTACTTTAATCTCTATTTTAGGGACTGAAGTAGTCTTACCTGGTGGTGTACAGGTGACATGCAGCCTTAATGATCCTAGTGCACTCCTCCTCCTAATCCTCATCCTCCTTTTCCTCTTCTTCCTTCTCCTCCTCCTTTCCCTCCTTCTCCTTTTCCTCTTTTACATTTATTATTATTATTATTATTATTTATTATTATTATTATTATTATTATTATTATTATTATTATTATTATTATGGTAAGTAGTAATAATATTAATATTATTAATGTTGGTTTTATTCCTTTATCTTTCTTACCTCTTAATAAAACACATTTATATCGTTACAGCATATTTCAGTATTTTGTTATCGCATTCCCTGCTGTAGTACTGTTATCATGTTCTCTGTTGTAGTCCTGTTATCATGTTCTCTGCCGTAGTCCTCTTATCATGCTCTCTGTCGTAGTCCTGTTATGTTCTCTGCCGTAGTCCTGTTATCATGTTCTCTGTCGTAGTCCTGTTATCATGTTCTCGTCCCTAGTCCTGTTATCATGTTCTCTGTCGTAGCCCTGTTATCATGTTCTCTGCTGTAGTTCTGTTATGTTCTCTGCTGTAGTCTTGTTATCTTGTTCTCTGCCGTAGTCCTGTTATTATGTTCTCTGCCGTAGTCCTGTTATTATCTCCTCTGCCATAATCCTGTTATCATGTTCTCTGTTGTAGTCTTTTTATCATGTTCTCTGATGTAGTCCTGTTATCATGTTCTCTGCCCTAGTCCTGTTATCATGTCTCTGCCCTAGT
>NC_069440.1:17375764-17388264 GCF_026875155.1 Cherax quadricarinatus
AACCAAACCAAACCAAACCAAACCAAACCAAACCAAACCAAACCATACCAAACCATACCATCATTAATACCTAATTAGCTTATTCTAGCCTAGCACGACCTAGCCTAATCAAACCAAATCAAACCTAACCAGAGTAGATCATTATCCATCAGTTCTTTTATGTCTAAGTATACGTAAAAAAAATAATGTGCATTTTTACTATTCAACTGTGTTAATATTACTGCGTACCTTCTTAAATGTACCGTGTTTACCGTGTACCTTTGTGACTTTGTAAATGGTCCAAGTCGGACCGAAACGTCATCATAGGGACTCTCGGCAATGGTTTCAAGTTGGAAAAAATTGGATTTAGAAAAGATATAGGAAAGCACCGGTTTGGTAAAAGAGATGTGGATGAGTGGAACAAACTCCCGAGTACCGTCATTGAAGCTAAAACATTGTGTAGTTTTAAAAATGGGTTAGATTGATACATGAGTGGGTGTGAGTTGGACCTGTCTCGCATGGGCCAGCAGGCTTGCTGCAGTGCTCTTTCTTACTTATGTTCTTATGTAAGCTCCTCTCTCCTATGTGCGGGTTATTTGTGTATTGTTCTAGTCACGGTATTGTGTCTTTATGTTCTTTACCTTCTAAAATGTGTCGTGTTTACCTTCTAAAATGTGTCGTGTTTACCTTCTAAAATGTGTCGTGTTTACCTTCTAAAATGTGTCGTGTTTACCTTCTAAAATGTGTCGTGTTTACCTTCTAAAATGTGTCGTGTTTACCTTCTAAAATGTGTCGTGTTTACCTTCTAAAATGTGTCGTGTTTACCTTCTAAAATGTGTCGTGTTTACCTTCTAAAATGTGTCGTGTTTACCTTCTAAAATGTGTCGTGTTTACCTTCTAAAATGTGTTGTGTTTACCTTCTAAAATGTGTCATGTTTACCTTCTAAAATGTGTTGTGTTTACCTTCTAAAATGTGTCTAGTTTACCTTCTAAAATGTGTTGTGTTTACCTTCTAAAATGTGTTGTGTTTACCTTCTAAAATGTGTCGTGTTTACCTTCAAAAATGTGTTGTGTTTACCTTCTAAAATGTGTTGTGTTTACCTTCAAAAATGTGTCATGTTTACCTTCTAAAATGTGTTGTGTTTACCTTCTAAAATGTGTCTTGTTTACCTTCTAAAATGTGTTGTGTTTACCTTCTAAAATGTGTCGTGTTTACCTTCTAAAATGTGTCGTGTTTACCTTCTAAAATGTATCGTGTTTACCTTCTAAAATGTGTCGTGTTTACCTTCTAAAATGTGTCTTGTTTACCTTCTAAAATGTGTTGTGTTTATCTTCTAAAATGTGTCGTGTTTACCTTCTAAAATGTGTCTTGTTTACCTTCTAAAATGTGTTGTGTTTATCTTCTAAAATGTGTCGTGTTTACCTTCTAAAATGTGTCGTGTTTACCTTCTAAAATGTGTCGTGTTTACCTTCTAAAATGTGTCGTGTTTACCTTCTGAAATGTGTTGTTTACCTTCTAAAATGTGTTTACCTTCAAAAATGTGTTGTGTTTATCTTCTAAAATGTGTCATATTTACCTTCAGAAATGTGTCGTGTTTACCTTCTGAAATGTGTTGTTTACCTTCTAAAATGTGTTTACTTTCTAAAATGTGTCATGTTTACCTTCAAAAATGTGTCGTGTTTACCTTCTAAAATGTGTCGTGTTTACCTTCTGTCCTCTTAAAAGAACCATATTAATAATTGTACATGTTACTGTATTATTGTACATGGTACTGTCTAATTATACATGGTACTGTATAATTGGAGTAATAGAGAGCCAGGGGAAGGAGAGGCAGTCAAATCACTGGAAGGAGAGAATAGCTCCGCCTCCTAGGATCAAGAGGCCTTGAAGGCAGGTGCATCATCTGAGGAGTCAATTAGGAAGCGGATCAGTGGTCATCAGTCTCTCAGGTTGATGTTGCCGGCCATGATGGGTGTCAGTTGCATCGCAATTGATCTGCAATAAGCTGATCATTCTTCTTTTTTATGTCTTGACTTCGAGATTGTCGATGTTATGTTTGTTTGCTATTTTGCTTGAGGAATGCAATCACACACATCTATCGACAAGTGCGTTTGATAGTTGGTTATTAACACACGCGCAAATGACTTCCGGCGATTAACACGAACTAGCACATGCACGGACTCACGTGGGCTCAGGAGCTGAGATTCGACCCCTGCAAATACAATTCGGTGATTACATATTCGCACGCACACACATTTTATGCATACACTGGCATATATACATATATTGTATGCATACACTGGCACATGCATACACTGGCATATATACATATATTGTATGCATACACTGGCACATGCACACATATGCATACACTGGCATATATACATATATTGTATGCATACACTGGCACATGCACACACACATGCATACACTGGCATATATACATATATTGTATGCATACACTGGCACATGCACA
Organism: Cherax quadricarinatus; assembly: GCF_026875155.1. Lineage (NCBI taxonomy): Eukaryota > Metazoa > Arthropoda > Malacostraca > Decapoda > Parastacidae > Cherax > Cherax quadricarinatus. Next base: position 17,378,221 of record NC_069440.1, read on the forward strand.
CACGCATGCATACACTGGCATATATACATGTATTGTATGCATACGCTGGCAGATGCATACACGTATGCATACACTGGCACATGTACACATATTGTATGCATACACTGTCACATGCACACACATTGAAAGGAGAGAAATTACAGATATCACTGACCGAGAATCTTAGGGTAAACATCTCGCCTAACATGTCGCCAGAAGCGCGCGTACATCGAATTCCATCTGTATCATATGCAAGGAAAGCTAATTTCTGAACTGCCTTCAGAAACTTTAATAAAGAATCTTTCAGGAGTCTCTGCACGACATGTGTTAGACCCATCATAGAGTATAAAGCACCAGCGTGGAGCCCTCACCTGATCAGGCAAATACTAGAACTTAAAAATGGTCCAGAGGTCTGCAGTAAGACTAGTCCCAAGGCTGAGGGGACTTGGTTATGAATATATACTAAAATAACTAAACCTGACGACTTTAGAAGAAATAAGGATTAGGGGAGACATCATTACGACGTATAAGATACTCAGAAGCCTTGACAGATCAGGTTGGGACAGGCTTTTGAAATAAGAGGAATTAGGGTGAGGGGTCACAGATGGAAACTAAAGACACAAATGAGCCACAGGGATGTTAGGAAATATTTCTTCAGTCCCAGAGTGGTAAATAAATAGAATGAGCTGGATGACGAAGTGGTAAAGGCAAACTCAATACAGTTTCAAGAGAAGATAAGGTAGGGCCCATGATATGTATGCAAGGGATGGGGTTCATCTATCTGGGGTTGTAGTGGTTGCATTAGCCAGTTCCTTTGAGGGGGTCATTGATGAGTTGTCTAGGAATTTAAACTCATAGATTATAGAGGTATGGATGTTTGTGGGAAACAATCAGGCTGCAGTATTAGGGTTGAAAACATCAGATATTACCAGGATACCTCAGGGATATGTTTAAAAGACAATATTCAAAACAAAGTTGCTAGTAAAGGCAAAGCAATTGATCAACAAACAAAGAGAGATAGTAGAGGGCAACGAGTGACTAGCTCCCTTAACGTTTACTATACAAGTAGTAGGAGTCTAAGAAATAAGATAGATGAGCTAAGATTTCTTTCAAGTGCAAGTAACACAGATATTATTGGTATAACAGAGACCTGGTTCAACTTGAAAGATAGTGAAATGCCTTCTGAATGCAACATACAGGGTTATAAACTATTCCAAACTGATAGGGTCAACAGGAAGGGTGGTGGAGTGGCGATATATATCAGAGATAATTTAAATTGTTGTGTTAGACAAGATGTAAAATTAGAAACATCGGATACAGAATCTGTTTGGCTACAGTTTCTCGAAGGTCGTGAAAAATTAATTTTGGGTGTGATTTATAGGCACCCAAACCTTGATAGGGAGTGCTGTTGGATGCTATGAGACGAAATTTATAAGGCATCTAGATATGAAAATGTTGTGTTAATGGGAGATTTTAACTTCAGACAAATTGATTGGAACAATGTGACAGGAAATCTTGAGTCTAGTGACTTTCTTGTTACGGTACAAGACTGTTTTTTAAAACAGTTTGTGACAGAACCAACTAGAGAAAACAATCTGCTTGATTTGGCTCTTGCCAACAAAGAATCACTAGTTAATAATCTTGAGGTTAGTGATGAGTTAGGGAAAAGCGATCACAAATCACTTAGTTTCAATATATCGTGGAATTACCCAGATAACTGCAATCAAGTTGCTGTCCCAGATTTCCGCTTGGCCTACTTCCTGGGTATGAGAAATTACCTGGGTGGGCTAAATTGGGATGACCTTATTATGTGTCAGGTAGCTGGTGTTGGTTGCCAATATAACGTATTTCAGAGCATAGTGCCTGCTGCCCAGACGACTTTTGTCCCGAGTATGGAAATTAGATCTAACAAAAATGATCCCAAATGGATAAACAATAGATTAAAATATCTCATTGGTCAAAAGAGAAACATATATAGGCGTATCAAAAGAGGGGATGGGCAGTTAAGAAATCTATATTTTCAATTAAAGAGAGAAATAAAACAAGGAATAGGAAAAGCAAAAAGGGATTATGAGGCTAAAGTCACAAGGGATTCGAAGACTAACCCAAAACGGTTCTTTAGGTATACAGAAGTAAGATTATTGACAAGATAGGCCCACTTAAGAGTAACTCAGGTCAGATCACTGACAGTGATAAGGAAATGTGTGAACTTTTCAGCACCTACTTCCTCTCAATTTTTACTCAGGAAGATACTAGCGAAATTCCAGAAATAATAAATTATGTAGAACAGGACGATGATAAACTATGTACGATTAGGGGCAACTGGTGACATGGTCCTCAGACAAATAGAGGAATTAAAACCTAACAAATCGCCAGGCCCTGATGAACTGTTTGCAAGGGTGTTAAAGGAATGTAAAGAGAAACTTAGCATACCTTTGGCTAATCTTTTAAATATATCACTACAAACTGGCATAATGCCAGACAAGTGGAAAATGACAAATATAATACCTATTTATAGACCAATAAGCCTTACCTCCATAGTTGGTAAATTTATGGAATCAATAATTGCCGAAGCAATTCGTAGCCATCATGAAAGGCATAAATTGATTAATGAATCTCAGCACAGTTTTACAAAGGGGCGTTCCTGTCTTACGAATTTACTAACGTTCTTCACTAAGGTGTTTGAGGAGGTAGATCATGGTATTGAATATGATATTGTGTATATGGACTTCAGTAAGGCTTTCGATAGAGTGCAACATCAGAACCTAGTGAGAAAACTTATGGCACACGGAATAGGAGAATTTTTTTCCTGGGTAGAGGCGTGGTTGACAAATAGGCAGCAGAGAGTTTGCATAATGGGGAGAAATCAGAATGGGGGCACCTCACAAGCGGTGTTCTACAGGGTTCAGTGTTGGGCCCCTTGTTGTTCACAATTTATATAAACGACATAGATGAGGGAATAAATAGCGACATAAGCAAATTTGATGATGACACCAAAATAGGCCAACCAATTCATTCTAATGAGGACATTAGAGCACTCCAGGATGATTTGAATAGACTGATGCAGTGGTCGGAGAAGTGGCAGATGCAGTTTAATATAGACACATGCAAAGTTCTAAATGTTGGACAGGAAAATAACTATGCCACATATAAACTAAATGATGTATATCGTAATATTACAGATTGCGAAAAGGATTTAGGAGTTCTGGTTAGCAGTAATCTGAAACCAAGACAACAGTGCATAAGTGTTTGCAATAAAGCTAACAGAATCCTTGGCTTCATAGCAAGAAGTATAAATAATAGAAGTCCCTCAGGTTGTTTTTCAACTCTATATATCTTTGGTTAGGCCTCATTTAGATTATGCTGCGCAGTTTTGGTCACCGTATTACAGAATGGATATAAATGCACTGGAAAACGTACAAAGGAGGATGACAAGGTTGATCCCATGTATCAGAAATCTTCCCTATGAGGATAGACTAAGGGCCCTGAATCTGCACTCTTTAGAAAGGCGTAGAGTTAGGGGAGATATGATTGAGGTGTATAAATGGAAAATAGGAATTAATAAAGGGATGTAAATAGCGTGCTAAAAATATCTAACATAGACAGGACTCGCAGCAATGGTTTTAAATTGGAAAAATTCAGATTCAGGAAGGATATAGGAAAGCACTGGTTTGGTAATAGAGTTGTGGATGAGTGGAACAAACTCCCGAGTACCGTCATAGAAGCTAAGACGTTGTGTAGTTTTAAAAATATGTTGGATAAATATATGTGTGGGTGTAGGTGGATGTGAGTTGGACCTGACTAGCTTGCGCTGCTAGGTCGGATGCCGTGTTCCTCCCTTAAGTGACGTGACTGACATGACTAGGTCAAGGCATTGGCTTCAGCCGGTGGGAGAATTGGACCTGCCTCGCATAGGCCAGTAGGCCTGTTGCAATGTTACTTTTTTCTTATGTTCTTATAAGGCCAGGAACCAATATTGCTGCCGATTGTGATTTAAGAGGCGGGGCCAGGAGCTGAGACTCGATCCCCTGAGATACAGCTCGGAGAATACAAATTGATGAGTACACGCATATGCTTGCGAACACTGGTGCGTGTGTACGTTGGCGAGTGTGCACGTTGGCGAGTGTGCACGTTGACGAGTGTGCACGTTGGCGAGTGTGCACGTTGGCGAGTGTGCACGTTGACGAGTGTGCACGTTGGCGAGTGTGCACGTTGACGAGTGTGCACGTTGACGAGTGTGCACGTTGACGAGTCTGAACGCTGATGCGGGTACATGCTGTTTGTGTATAAATATTCATCAAGGGAGATCAACTTGTCACAGTGTTGGGTCTTATATAGACCTAAGTGCATTATTATGTATTCTGTAATTATATTAAATAATATATTAAAACTATCACAGTCCTTACCACTGTTATCACCACATTTACCACCACTACAATCACCACAGTTACCACCACTATAATCACCACCATTACCACCACTATAATCACCACAAGTTGCCACCACTATAATCATCACCATTACCACCACATACATCACATTACCACCACTATGTCACCACCATTGCCACTCGTACAGTCACCTACATTGCCACACTACAATCACCACAATTGCCACCTCTACAATCACCACCATTGATCCACTACAATCATCCCCATATACCACCACTACAATCATCACCATTACCACACAACACTCACCACATTACCACATACTTGTTACCACTGTGATTGCTACATATAATCACCACATTAGCCACCACTACAAGTCGCCAAATTGACCACCACATACAATCATTCACCATTCCACACTTACGATCACCATACCACCATAGTCCACCACCAAATTGCCCCTACTACGTCACCACTCAGTACCACCACTACAATCACCAACATACCACCTCTATACCACCAACTACATACATCACCATTACCAGCACCTACATCACCACCACTTGCATATCATACCATTACCACAAACACTCACCACATTCACCTGTATCAGCCATTGTGTTCACGCATTCTTTTGATTTATAATAATACCATCCATTTACCACCACTACATCGCTCAAAATTACATCATCTGCATATCACAACCTCCACCAGTTCAATTCTATCTCCTAGACACTATCAGTTAAAAACTAACCACCACCAATAAAGCACTACTACCTCCATCACCACCACAACCATCATCACTACAACTATCACCACTGTTACCACCAACAATAACCACCACCAATAACAGCAGCAACACTCACCACTACCACAACTCTACCATCATCATTACCATCACCATCACCATAATCATCACCATTATCATCACCATCATCATCACCATTATCTTCACCATTATCTTTATCACCATCACTATCATCACCATTATCATCACCATCATCATTTTCACCATCATCATTATCATCATCATCATCATCACGAGCATCATCATCATCATCATCATCATCATCACCACCTCCCAGGCACAGTTCAATGTTCGTCCCAGTCTGGCGCTGAGAGACAGCTATCAGTTAAATATTAAGCCAACACGATAATGATCCATAAAACTGTTTGGGTTGGCACTGTGTTTTATAGCATCGTTTTCCTTTGACGTTCCTGATTGTCGCTGTGATTTATTTAACGCTATATGATTACTGTAGATTATTTTCGTGTGTTTACCCTAATGTTTATATGTTCCCCTGGAGATTAATAACACAAGTCATATCACCTATACTTATTAAATTATTCTCAATTATCTACGTAGACACACACACGCAATATATGCATTAATATATATATATATATATATAATATATATATATATATATATATATATATATATATATATATATATATATATATATATATATATTATATAATTTGACTTTTTCAGTTTTTCTATTTATAGATTGACAGACATTTTTTAATTGACCATTATGTAAATATTATTATTAATTTAGAAAGCTCACGTAGCCTAACCTAAGGTAACGTAATGTTTTTAGCTGGATTCTACTAAAATATATTATAAATCAGTTTAAATTTATTTAGTATTACTTAAAACAAACGATGTATATTTTTTCCGTTATTTTTAGATTGTTATTCTCAAATTTATGGTATAAATAAGTTTTCACTCTATTTTATCTTGTTTTACTTCAAAAATTATTCTTACTCGCACAGTATATTAAATTCTCTCTCTCTCTCTCTCTCTCTCTCTCTCTCTCTCTCTCTCTCTCTCTCTCTCTCTCTCTCTCTCTCCTTCTCTCTCTCTTCTCTCTCTCTCTCTCCCTCTCCTCCCTCCCTCCCTCCCTGTTTGCTGTTAGACCAGCTACATCCTGCATATCCAATCTGTTGAGTTATGGTAATTATAGAAATTATACAAGAAGGAAATGGGAGGGTAAATTACATTTACATACACTAAAACAGTTTTTGACGAAGATCCTCGCCGAAGATTTAATATGGAAATTGCAAGAGCTAAGCGGAAAATGATTTCAGCGATTGGGACTCTTTATTTTCTGAAAGAATGAGACGAAAATCCTAAGAATGACTCAATGAAAGAGAATTGTGTGAACGATCGTAAGAATGACGCGATGAATGAAAATTGTGTGAACGATCGTAAGAACGACGCGATGAATGAAAATTGTGTGAACGATCGTAAGAATGACGCGATGAATGAGAATTGTGTGAACTATCGTAAGAATGACTCGAAGAATGAGAATTGTGTGAACGATCGTAAGAATGACTCGAAGAATGAGAATTGTGTGAACGATCGTAAGAATGACTCGAAGAATGAGAATTGTGTGAATGATCGTAAGAATGACTCGAAGAATGAGAATTGTGTGAACGATTGTAAGAATGACGCGATGAATTAGAATTGTGTGAGCGATCGTAAGAATGATGTGAAGACTAAGAACGATGCGGAAAACAGAACATATGAATGACGCGAAAGGTAAAAATGATACGAATGTGGAAGGATTAAGTTACGTATGTTGTAAGGATTAAGTTCCGAATGTTGTAAGGATTAAGTTACGAATGTTGCAAGGATTAAGTTACGAATGTTGTAAGGATTAAGTTACGAATGTGGAAGGATTAAGTTACGAATGTTGCAAGGATTAAGTTACGAATGTTGTAAGGATTAAATTACGAATGTTGTAAGGGTTAAATTACGAATGTTGCAAGGATTAAGTTACGAATGTTGTAAGGATAAGTTACGAATGTTGTAAGAATTAAGTTACGGATGTTGTAAGGGTTAAGTTACGAATGTTGTAAGGATTAAGAATAATGCAAAAAAATGACAACATGAAATCGAGGAATTATCAGAATGATACTCAGAATTATCAGAATGATACTCAGAATTATCAGAATGATGCGCACAAATTATCAGAATGATGCTCAGAATTATCAGAATGATGCTCAGAATTATCAGAATGATGCGCACAAATTATAAGAATGATACTCAGAATTATCAGAATGATGCTCAGAATGATGCTCAGAATTATCAGAATGATGCGCACAAATTATAAGAATGATACTCAGAATTATCAGAATGATGCTCAGAATTATCAGAATGATGCTCAGAATTATCAGAATGATGCTCAGAATTATCAGAATGTTGCTCAGAATTATCAGAATGATGCGCACAAATTATAAGAATAATGCGGAAAATCATAAGAACAAAAGACCTCGTAAGAGCGATGCGATACATCCTAAGAACGATATGAAAAATCGTAAGAACGATTCGAAGAATTGAAAAAATAATGCCAAAAAATCATAAGAACGATGCAAAACATCGTAAGAACGATACGATAAGTCGTAAGAACGACGCAAAAAATCATAAGATCAACGCAAAAAATCGTAAGAATGATGCGATAAATCGTAAGAACGATACGAAAAATTGTAAGAACATACGAAACAACTTAGGAACAATTCGAAAAATCGTAAGAATGATGCGAAAAAATCTTAATTACGATGCCAAATATCGCAAGAATTATGAGACGAGTCTTACGAATGATGGGAAGAATCAAGAGAGAAAAATGTCTTCCTTTAGATGATATATAGTTGGTCCTACAAGTGCTCCTCGCTCCCATATAGATAATACGGGTTTAGTGCTTCCCCATAATGTAATATAATAATAATAATAATAATAATTTTTATTATAATCATTATTATTTTCTTCTTTTCTTCTGTTATCATTACTGTTATAATGAATACTTTTCAAGTTTATTTTCCCCAGACGTACCAACACGAATACTGATCCGGAAAAATATTCCTGAAGTATTTTTGTAGTATTTCATAAGTATACTTATAGTATATCTGAAGTATACGTATAGTGTTCTTCAAGTTTACGTATAGTGTGCTTGAAGTATACTATAGTGTGCTTGAAGTATACGTATATTGTGCTTGAAGTATACTATAGTGTGCTTGAAGTATACGTATATTGTGCTTGAAGTATACTATAGTGTGCTTGAAGTATACGTATATTGTGCTTGAAGTATACTATAGTGTGCTTGAAGTATACGTATAGTGTGCTTGAAGTATACTATAGTGTGCTTGAAGTATACTATAGTGTGCTTGAAGTATACGTATAGTGTTCTTCAAGTTTACGTATAGTGTTCTTGAAGTATACGGATAGTCCAAGCAACCTGTTGTAGAAACCGCTCTGAGTGATACTTTTGGAGATATGATAGTATATACCTTCGTGTGACTCACTTAACGAGAATATTCACATAAAATTTTACATAGCTCTATGATAGCTATCATAGTAAGAAAAGTAGTCAGATAAAATTCTATATACTTATGTGGTAGTTGACTCCAGCGGTAAGAATATTCACTTAAGAAAATATATACCTCAGTGGTAGTGACACCAGCTATATGAATATTCTGATAATTTTATATATAAGTCTGGGGTAGTGACTCTAGTCCCAAGAGTTCAAATGAGCAACAAAATCTAGCATTAACGAAGTAAAAAGCTTAGTACGCCATGGCACGGTCCTGGCGCCTCTACTGTTTCTTATTCTCATAGCGGACACGATAAAAACGCTCGCCATGTTTGGTACCATGATTTGCAGATGATATTAAAATAAGCATGAAAAAACGGAAAAACTGCAGAAATATATAAACTGGAGAGTGGGTAGTGGAGAATAACATGACGTTTAATGGTGACAAGTTCCAACTGCTTAGATATGGAAAGAATGAACAACGCTGGAAACTGTGTACATACCGCACAATCACCAACAGAAACAGAGGGAACATGTGAAAGATCTGAGTGTAATAGTGTCAGCTGACCTTACTTTCAACGCGCCCAATAAAACAAATATCACGAAAGCCAGGAAAATGTTGAGTGGATAATCATAACTATAAAAGCAAGGAAAATAGCGCAGTGACGACACTATTCGAATCACTTTTGTTCTCTCGTTTAGAATATTTTCCAGCGTTGACTGCTTTTTTCAGGGCAGGAAAGATATCAGAGGTGGAACAGATACAGGGATCATATACCGTCCACATATAGCTTATAAAGCGTTTAAATTACTGGGAATCTGCACACTGCCATAACAACACATTAAAGTGAAAGACATGAAAGAAAATGTTTTTAAAATAAACGCAGTGAAAAGTAGGAACATTGTGGTCACAAACTAAAGAACATTGTATCAACACCCATGGGCCCAGATTGTTAAACCTTCTGTCACAGGATATCATAGACACTGCCGGAACAAATATAAAAGTCTTCAAGAGGAAACTGGGCATGTGCCTCTGATAGATACGTGGGACAGCAAGCTGCCACCAATAAGAACCTGGTTGGTTGAAGAAGTAGGAAAACTCTCGGAACCCTTCAAAGGTTAAAATTATATATATATATATATATATATATATATATATATATATATATATATATATATATATATATATATATATATATATATATATATATATATTATATTATATTATTATATATTATATATATTATATATATTATATATATATATATATATATATATATATATATTATATATATATATATATATATATATATATATATATATATATATATATATATATATATATATATATATTATAT
>NC_069440.1:17393264-17398264 GCF_026875155.1 Cherax quadricarinatus
AGCATGATCGGTGTTAGCATGATCTGTTTTGCAGATATAATTTAAGTGGACAGCTTTGCAATACGGAAAAGTATTTTTTTACTTTCATTTATCTAAAAAAAATCAAAATAAAATATAATTCGATTGCAAAGATTTAAAAAATTTAATATTTTTCTTCAATCTTTTATGCCTCAATGTTTTTCATTGGATATATGTTAGGCGTAATACTACCCTTACGGCTCTAGCGCTTCCCTATGATTATATTGATTACTGGAAACCTGTGCAGTACGTAGAAAGTTTTTTGAAAACCTGTGTAGTATGTAGAAAGTGTTTTGGAAACCTGTTAGCATTTAGAAAGTGTTTTGGAAACCTGTGTAGTATGTAGAAAGTGTTTTGGAAACCTGTTAGCATTTAGAAAGTGTTTTGGAAACCTGTGTAGTATGTAGAAAGTGTTTTGGAAACCTGTGTAGTATGTAGAAAGTGTTTTGGAAACCTGTGTAGTATGTAGAAAGTGTTTTGGAAACCTGTGTAGTATGTAGAAAGTGTTTTGGAAACCTGTGTAGTATGTAGAAAGTGTTTTGGAAACTGTGTAGTATGGTAGAAAGTGTTTTGGAAACTGTATAGTATGTAGAAAGTGTTTTGGAAACTTGTAGTATGTAGAAAGTGTTTTGGAAACCTGTGTAGTATGTAGAAGTGTTTTGGAAACCTGTGTAGTATGTAGAAAGTGTTTTGGAAACCTGTGTAGTATGTAGAAAGTGTTTTGGAAACCTGTGTAGTATGTAGAAAGTGTTTTGGAAACCTGTGTAGTATGTAGAAAGTGTTTTGGAAACTGTGTGGTAGTATGAAAGTGATTTTGGAACTAGTGTAGTATGTAGAAGTGTTTGGAAACTGTAGTATGTAGGAGGTTTAACTGAGTGATGTAGAAGTGTTTGGAAACCGGTGAGCATGTAGAAAGTGAAATAATAGGTAGAAGTATTTTTGGGATTTATGGTATGGTATTGGACGTGTGAAGAATTAATATGTATCACTAGCGGTGAAACGTGAAGGAAGTATTTGATTAATTATTCATTGCGTTTTATATAGCTATTTTATGGATGTTTTAATGATTTTTTTTTGCAGTGAACATAACTAATCAAGTGTAATAATCTGCAAGATGGAGTCATAATAGTTGAAGGTTGGTAGTGTGCGTGTTCTGGATGGCTCCTGAGTACACCAGACCTGTGGAGAGGATGGAGGGGAGAGGAGGAGGAGGGAGATGGGAGGGAGCGCTTACGTGAGGATATGTAGGAGGGAATAGATACGAGGGGATAGAAGCTGATAGATATGAGAGGATAGGTAGGAAGGAAGGGATGCGAGATATGTAGGAGGGGATAAATACGAGGGGATAGAAGCTGATAGAAATGAAGGGATAGGTAGGAAGGAAGGGGTGGCAGGTATGTAGAAGAGAATAAATACGAGGGGATAGAAGCTCATTGATATAAGTGGATAGGTAGGAAGGAAAGGGGTGGGAGAGAATAGGTAAGAGGATACACTAGAAGGGTTCGTGGGAACGTGGGATCAGTTTTGATCTTAAATTATTAATTTCTTGGCTTCTCTCCTCTCCACCCTTCTACCCATTTCCATTTCCTTCCTTTACTCCAGTATCCGTTTTCCCTACCTTCCCTTCTTTCCCATTTTTTCTACTCTGCATTCCTCTTTCTTTCCATTTCCTCTCATCATCTGCAACCCGCCATCCACCGCATTTCAGTTTTTTTTTTTCCCCTCGATCGCTGCCCACTCCCTTCTGCTTCTTCTCTCCCACCCTCTGCTTCTTCTTTCCCTCCCTCTACATTTTCTCCCTCCCTCTACATTGTCTTCTCTGACTCCTCTCTCCCTTCCTTTGCCTCTGCTCCTCCTCTCTCTACCTCTTCTTCTCCTCTCTGCTTCTTCTCTTCCTCCCTCCCATGGTTCACCCTATCCATCAAAACGCCAGGCAAGCGGAAACGCGCAAAACCAGCAGGTTGAGAGTGGTGTAGAGCGCGAGTACTGCCTGCCCGCTGCTTCAGGCCAGGCTTGCTGACACGAAAATACAATACTGAGAAAAATTGATTATCAAAGAGATTGATCATGGGAAACCCAGAGCAAAGAAACCAACAGATAAAACACGTAATATACAGAAAGAAGAAATTGAATATATATATATATTATATATATATATATATATATATATATATATATATATATATATATATATATATATATATATATATATATATATATATATTATATATATTATATATTATATATATATATATATATATATATATATATATATATATATATATATATATATATATATAATATATATATATATATATATATATATATAATATATATATATATATATATATATATATATATATATATATATTATATATATATATATTATTATTATATATGTATTATGTATGTATGTATGTATGTATGTATGTATGTGTGTGTGTGTGTGTGTGTGTGTTTGTGTGTGTGTTTACTCACCTAGTTGTGGTTGCAGGGGTAGAGTCACAGCTCCTGGCCCCCGCCTCTTCACTGGCCACTACTTGGTCACTCTTCCTTTTCCATGAGCTTTATCATACCTCTTCTTAAAGCTATGTATAAATCCTGCCTCCACTACATCGCTTCCCAGACTGTTGCACTTCATGACAACTCTGTGACTGAAGAAATACTTCCTAACATCCCTGTGATTCATCTTTCATCTTAGTCTTCAACTTCCAACTGTGACCTCTTGTTGCTGTGTACCATCTCTGAAACATTCTGTCTCCGTCCACCTTGTCGATTCCTCTCAGTATTTTATATGTCGTTATCATATCCCCCCCCTATCTCCTGTCTTTCAGTGTTGTCAGGTCGATTTCTCTTAACCTCTCCTCGTAGGACATACCCCTTAGCTCCGGGACTAGTCTTGTTGCAAACCTTTGCACTTTCTCTAGTTTCCTTACGTGCTTGGCTAGGTGTGGATTCCAAACTGGTGCCGCATACTCCAATATTGACCTAACGTACACAGTGTACAGGGTCCTGAACGATTCCTTATTAAGATGTCTGAATGCTGTTTTTAGGTTTGCTAGGCGCCCGTTATGCTGCAGCAGTTATTTGGTTGATGTGCGCCTCAGGAGATGTGCCTGGTGTTATACTCATAAGAAATAAGAACATAAGAAAGAAGGAACACTGCAACAGGCCTACTGACCCATGCGAAGCAGGTCCATGCCACCCTCCCGGCCTAGAACAACGACCACCTAGTCAGGTCACTTCCACTTAAGGAAGGAGCACGGCACCAGATCTGTTAGCCCAAGCTAGTCAGGTCCAACTCACACCCACCCACACCCATGTATTTACCCAACCTATTTTTAAAACTACACAACGTCTTAGCGTCTATGACGGTACTCGGGAGTTTGTTCCACTCATCCACAACTCGTTTACCAAACCAGTGCTTTCCTATATCCTTCCTGAATCTGAACTTTTTCAACTTGAAGCCATTGCTGCGAGTCCTGTCTTGGCTGGAAATTTTTAGCACGCTATTTACATACCCTTTATTTATTCCTGTTTTCCATTTATACACCTCAGTCATGTCTTCCCTAATTCTACGCCTTTCTAGAGAGTGCAGATTCAGGGCCCTCAATAGGGAAGATTTCTTATACATGGGATCAACTTTGTCATCCTCCTCTGTACGTTTTCCAGTGCATTTATATGCACTTATATGCATTTATATGTCCCTGGCCCCCTAGACTGTACTAAGTCTGCGGTGTTCTTTGCCCTTCCCCAATCTTCATGACTTTGCACTTGGAGGGGTTGCACTCCAGGAGCCAATTGTTGGACCAGGCCTGCAACCTGTTCAGATCCATTTATAGTTCTGCCTGGTCTTCGTCCGAATGGATTCTTCTCATCAACTTCACTTCATCTGCAAACAGGGACACTTCGGAGTCTATTCCTTCCGTCATGTCATACACAAATACCAGAAACAGCACCGGTAATAGGACTGACCCCTGTGGAACCCCACTCATCACAAGCGCCCACTCTGACACCTCGCCACATACGATGACTCGCTGTTATCTTCCTGACAATTATTCCCTGATCCATTGTAGTGCCTTCCCTGTTATTCCTGCTTGGTCCTTCAGCTTTTGCACTAATCTCTTGTGTGGAACTGTGTCAAACGCCTTCTTACAGTCCAAGAAAATGCAATCTACACACACCTCTCTCTCTCTGTCTTACTGCTGTCACCCTCTCATAGAACTCCAGTAGGTTTGTGACACGGGATTTCCCGTCCCTGAAACCGTGGTGGCTGTCGTTGATATGCTCATTCCTTTCTAGGTGTTCCACCACACTTCTCCTGATAATCTTCTCCATGACTTTGCATACTATACATGTCAGTGACACTGGTCTGTAGTTTAATCCTTCGTGTCTGTCTCCTTTTGTAAAAATTGGGACTACATTTTCTGTCTTCCGTACCTCAGGTAGTCGCCCTGTTTCGATAGAGATCTTGATTATTGTTGTTAGTGGTACACATAGCACATCTGCTCTCTCTTTCAGTAGCCATGGAGAGATGTTATCCGGCCTCATCGCCTTTGAGGTATCTAGTTCACTTAGCAGTCTCTTCACTTCTTCCTCGGTTGTCTGTATTGAGGCCCACACTTGATGTTGTACCCCACCTCTCTTTCTGTAGTCCCTTCTGTCTCCTTTGTGAACACTTCTTTGAATCTTATGTTGAGTTCCTCAAATACTTCGTGGCCGTTTGTTGTGATCTTTCCTCCTTCCTTCTTCAGCCTGATTACCTGGTCATTGATTCTTGTTTTCTCTCCTGATGTGGCTGTACAACAGCTTCGGGTCAGATTTGACTTTCGCTGCTATATCATCTCCATATTGTCGTTGGGCCTCCCTGTGCATATTCATTTCTGGCTCGACGACTTCTCTCCTTATTCTCCTGTGTCATTTGCCTTCTATACTTCTTCCATTCTCTAGCACACTTGGTTTTGGCCTCTCTACACCTTTGG
>NC_069440.1:17403264-17415764 GCF_026875155.1 Cherax quadricarinatus
CTGTCAGTATGGTCCACCATGCTGGCTGTCTCTCTAAGGGCTCAGTAGTCTGAGAGTCACTATGGTGGACCATACTGACTGTCAGTATGGTCCACCATGCTGGCTGTCTCTCTAAGGCTCAGTAGTCTGAGAGTCACTATGGTGGACCATACTGACTGTCAGTATGGTCCACCATGCTGGCTGTCTCTCTAAGGGCTCAGTAGTCTGAGAGTCACTATGGTGGACCATACTGACTGTCAGTATGGTCCACCATGCTGGCTGTCTCTCTAAGGGCTCAGTAGTCTGAGAGTCACTATGGTGGACCATACTGTCAGTATGGTCCACCATGCTGACTGTCTCTCTAAGGGCTCAGTAGTCTGAGAGTCACTATGGTGGACCATACTGTCAGTATGGTCCACCATGCTGACTGTCTCTCTAAGGGCTCAGTAGTCTGAGAGTCACTATGGTGGACCATACTGACTGTCAGTATGGTCCACCATGCTGACTGTCTCTCTAAGGACCAGTGGTCTGAGAGTCTCTATGGTGGACCATACTGACTGTCAGTATGGTCCACCATGCTGACTGTCTCTCTAAGGACTCAGTGGTCTGAGAGTCTCTATGGTGGACCATACTGACTGTCAGTATGGTCCACCATGCTGACTGTCTCTCTAAGGACTCAGTGGTCTGAGAGTCACTATGGTGGACCATACTGACTGTCAGTATGGTCCACCATGCTGACTGTCTCTCTAAGGGCTCAGTGGTCTGAGAGTCACTATGGTGGACCATACTGACTGTCAGTATGGTCCACCATACTGACTGTCTCTCTAAGGACTCAGTAGCGCAAACGTGCTCACAGGAAGTCTCGTAAATATATGTATACACAAACACACAAACACACACAAACACACACAAACACACACAACACACACACACACACACACACACACACACACACACACACACACACACACACACACCACACACACACCACACACACACACACACACACACCGAGAGAGAGAGAGAGAGAGAGAGAGAGAGAGAGAGGAGAGAGAGAGAGGAGAGAGAGAGAGAGAGAGAGAGAGAGAGAAAAGCCATCACTCTCAGTAACCCCCATCCCTCCCCACATCAGTAACCCCCATCCCTCCTCCCACATCGGTAACCCCCATCCCTCCTCCCACATCAGTAACCCCCATCCCTCCCACATCAGTAACCCCCATCCCTCCTCCCACATCAGTAACCCCCATCCCTCCCACATCAGTAACTCCCATCCCTCCTCCCACATCAGTAACCCCCATCCCTCCCACATCAGTAACCCCCATCCCCTCTCCCACATCAGTAACCCCCATCCCTCCCACATCTGTAACCCCCATCCCTCCTCCCACATCAGTAACCCCCCATCCATCCACCCTACTTTAGTTAGCCCCATCCCACGCCCCATCCCCCACCCCATCTCAATTAGTCCCATCCCCCATCCTGTTACGTCCTTTTCCATCACGCACATTTTTAAACTCATGAGAAACACGGCCGTTCTTGGAAATCTGATATCTCGCCTTGAACTGGAAGAACTCTTACCTAAAATTGGCATCTCTACTTCCCTTTATAGGTCATGGGATACGCTGCTATTGTGAAGGAGGCGAAGGATCAAGGGGGAGAAGGAAGGGACCAAGAGGAAGAGGGGAGGGGATCAAGGTAGAGAAGGGAGGGACTAAGATAAAAAGGGGAGAGATCAAGGGAGAGAGGGAAGAGGATCAAGGGAAAGAGGGGAGGAACAAAGGGAAAGAGATGGACCAAGGGAAGAAGAGAAGGACCAGGGGCAATGAAGAGAGGGACTAAGGGAAAAGAAGTGAAGAAGAAATGAAAGCAGTGGGTACATCAGGTCTTGATACCATCCTTGCCTTGTCTCTCACTATCGTGGGAAAACTCAAGAGCTGACATAAGGCTTGGAGAAGGTACAGATAATATCATTCTCCAGCAAATAGCATCTCTTTCTGTGGCTTAGCAGACTGAGGGTGGAACCTTCATCATTCCTTGCGCTGAAGATATTTGAAGCTTTTGCTGTTTCTTGGTAGGAAGTAGACACGAGGAGAACTTGCATCAGGAAGTGTACATTAATGGTATACAGTACCAACAAGACGAAGAATTAGACACCTGTGCAACATGTGTCTAATTCTTCATCAAGAAGTGTGTTGGTTCCCAGGTCTGATAGTCCCTGGTCAGAGACTGAAAGGAATATTCACCGGAGGACACACTTTAACACTTGAACTGGGAGACAGGACTGTCACGACCCCCAGTCTCAAGATTCAGGTTAACTAGTGACCCATATCAGTGTAAAGATGCTGAAGTCCTAAAAGACTAACTTTCATGGTTATCTTCATCTCTCTCTGGTAAGACTGTTGATCATAACTTGTGATCAAGTGGGTGTCCTTGGGCTGGGTTGTAACTGAGGAAGGATGGCTGTCAAGAACCATCTACCCAGGCTGGCAAGCAAGACAGCCCAGAAACGTACACTACATCACGTCCAGATATGCTGTCACATCGAGTATACACTACTCTCTTGGATCGTGTTGACTCCTTTCAGTCTTCATAAAGACTGTGCACTACTGTTTTTCCTGTCTTTTCCCATTTCTGATTTCACATTGATTATATATATATATATATATATATTATAATATATATATATATATATATATATATATATATATATATATATATATATATATATATATATATATATTTATATATAAACAATCGCAGACGGGCGATCTTAACTATGCAGCACAAGCCACGGGGGTGGGGGTGGAAATCTTTAGCTAAAGTACTTTCACACTTCTCAGTGCGTCATCAGGAGCTATGCAATGTTGCAAGAGAGCAACTATAGCAGGGAGAGAATTCTCAGAGTAGCGTAATATTGCGCACCACTCTTGGTCAGAAGAAAAAGAGTAGGAAGAAAAAAAGTTATATTTTTGTGTAAGTAAAAAAAAAAAAGTATTTTCAGTTGAAAACAAAGAAAAGTAAGTTTCCGATAGAAAAGAGTAAAAAAATTTCCATTGAGAAGCAAAGAAAAAATAATTAAAAAAAAGAGAAGTACCTTTCCAAAAGAAAGCCGAAAAGGAACTTTCCAGTTTGTAGCGTAGTTATTACGGTACGCAAAAATAAATGCTGGCGCCGAGGGGTAAAAGCCTGTCTAGGGGCATTTAAAATATAAAACAAAACCAACCTAGGGCGAAGCTTGTTTCTTAACAAAAAGCATTAAGTAAATGGTCAACATATATAATATATTATCTATCAGGAAGGGCACAAAAACTAACATATAAAAAAATCTAACTACGTATATTAATAGTAAACTTATATATACAACCTACCCTCTACATATTAACAGTGGGGCTCTTGACAACCCCTCCCCCCCTTCATCTGTTGGCTTCTTAGCCTGCAGGCAAAACATTATTATCTGTACTCTCCACGACACAGGCCCGTGCACACTAGGGCCTTACTGAGTAAAATTAATAGAGTACATACAAAATTATTAAACATCCTATGGCATAAACTTGCCCAAAATACCCCCTCCCCTACTTACACAAACACCAAACCATGATGTCTTGCTCCAGCCACCGCAATTCTAGTACTGACTACACACCTTTTCCCTCCTGTCCTGTCCTGGCTACACTGACTGACCAGGAATAATACGCGTCCGGTTTCAGAAAAAATCCAGTCACTGACATTATTGAGCGTTTTTAATACACATATTTTCTACAGTTCAGTACACAGAGAACCCGCACATAGGAGAGACGAGCTTACGACGACGTTTCGGTCCAAATTGGACCATTTACAAAGTCACTTTCCAGTTGATGGCAAAAAAAAAATCCAATAGAAGACGAATGTGTAGCTGTCCGAATAGAATAGAAACTGCATGACACTGTGAGGAAAAAGAACAGCAAGAAAGCATCTGAGACGAGGAGTGGGAGCAGGGACCTAGGTCCATTTAAAGGGAGCAAGGACCTAGGCCCTTCAAAAAGGGAGGCAGGACCTGCGTCCTTCTAAAGGGAGCCAGAAACTAGGTCCTTCAAGAAAAAAAGGCAGGACCTAGGTCCTTTGAAAAGGGAGCCAGGATCTAGGTTATTCTAAAAGGGAGGCAGGACCTAGGTCCTTGAAAAAAGGGAGCCAGGATCTAGGTTATTCTAAAAGAGAGGCAGGACCTAGGTCCTTGAAAAAAGGGAGCCAGGATCTAGGTTATTCTAAAAGGGAGGCAGGACCTAGGTCCTTGAAAAAAGGGAACCAGGATCTAGGTTATTCTAAAAGGGAGGCAGGGCCTAGGCCCTTGAAAAAAGGGAGCCAGGATCTAGGTTATTCTAAAAGGTAGGCAGAACCTAGGTCCTTGAAAAAAGGGAGCCAGGATCTAGGTATTTCTAAAGGGAGGTAGGACCTAGGTCCTTCTAAAGGAAGGGTGCCTTGATGCTCGTGAAGGACTCTTGATCCCACTAATTGGAGCTGCCTTCTTCCTCGGATCATACCAGGCTACCTTCCATACTCTGTATGATCCATACGGGTTTACCGAGTGACCATGATCACTTATGCTCGAGTTTTCAGTACGACCCTTGAAGCATCAACACAGCAGCTGTATGAAGCACCAACACAGCAGCTGTATGAAGCACCAACACAGCAGCTGTATGAAGCACCAACACAGCAGCTGTATGAAGCATCAACACAGCAGCTGTATGAAGCACCAACCACAGCAGCGTTTTAAACATCAAAACAGCAGCTGTTTGAAGCTCACACAGCAAGCTGTATGAAGCATCAACACAGCAGCTGTATGAAGCATCAACACAGCAGCTGTATGAAGCATCAACACAGCAGCTGTATGAAGCATCAACACAGCAGCTGTATGAAGCATCAACACGCAGCTGTATGAAGCATCAACACAGGGAGCTGTATGAAGCATCAACACAGCACTGTATGAAGCACCAAAACAGCAGCTGTATGAAGCACCAACACAGCAGCTGTATGAAACATCAACACAGCAGCTGTATGAAGCATCAACACAGCAGCTGTATGAAGCATCAACACAGCAGCTGTTTTGAAGCACCACACAGCAGCTGTATGAAGCATCAACACAGCAGCTGTATGAAGCATCAACACAGCAGCTGTATGAAGCATCAACACAGCAGCTGTATGAAGCATCAACACAGCAGCTGTATGAAGCACCAACACAGCAGCTGTATGAAGCACCAACACAGCAGCTGTATGAAGCATCAACACAGCAGCTGTATGAAGCATCAACACAGCAGCTGTATAAGCATCAACACAGCAGCTGTTTTGAAGCACCAACACAGCAGCTGTTTTGAAGCATCAACCAGCAGCTGTAGGGAAACATCAAACACAGCAGCTGTATGAAGCATCAACACAGCAGCTGTATTTAAGCATCAACACAGCAGCTGTATGAAGCATCAACACAGCAGCTGTATGAAGCATCAACACAGCAGCTGTATGAAGCATCAACACAGCAGCTGTATGAAGCATCAACACAGCAGCTGTATGAAGCATCAACACAGCAGCTGTATGAAGCATCAAAAACAGCCCGCTGTATGAAGCACCAACACACAGCAGCTGTTGAAGCATCAAACAGCAGCTGTATGAAGCATCAACACAGCAGCTGTATGAAACATCAACACAGCAGCTGTATGAAGCATCAACACAACAGCTGTATGAAGCATCAACACAACAGCTGTATGAAGCATCAACACAGCAGCTGTATGAAGCATCAACACAGCAGCTGTATGAAGCATCAACACAGCAGCTGTATGAAGCATCAACACATCAGCTGTATGAAGCATCAACACAGACAACAGCTGTATGAAGCATCAACACAACAGCTGTATGAAGCATCAACACAGCAGCTGTATGAAGCATCAACACAGCAGCTGTATGAAGCATCAACACAGCAGCTGTATGGAGCACCAACACAGACAACAGCTGTATGAAGCACCAACACAACAGCTGTATGAAGCATCAACACAGCAGCTGTATGAAACATCAACACTACAGCTGTATGAAACATCAACACTACAGCTGTATGAAGCACCAACACAGCAGCTGTATGAGGCAATGTCACAGACAGCAGCTGTATGAGGCAATGTCACAGACAGCAGCTGTATGAGGCAATGTCACAGACAGCAGCTGTATGAGGCAATGTCACAGACAGCAGCTGTATGAAGCATGAACACAACAGCTGTATGAAACACCAACACAGCAGCTGTATGAGGCAATGTCACAGACAGCAGCTGTATGAAGCAATGTCACAGACAGCAGCTGTATGAAGCATGAACACAACAGCTGTATGAAGCACCAACACAGCAGCTGTATGAAGCACCAACACAGACAGCAGCTGTATGAAGCATGAACGCAGACAGCAGCTGTATGAAGCATTGTCACAGACAGCAGCTGTATGAAGCATTGTCACAGACAGCAGCTGTATGAAGCATTGTCACAGACAGCAGCTGTATGAAGCATGAACGCAGACAGCAGCTGTATGAAGTATCAACACAGACCACAGACAGCAGCTGTATGAAGCATCAACACAGACAGCAGCTGTATGAAGCATCAACACAGACAGCAGCTGTATGAAGCATCAACACAGACAGCAGCTGTATGAAGCATAAACCCAGGCAGCAGCTGTATGAAGTTCAGCACAGGCAGCTGTATGAAGCAACACCACAGACAGCAGCTGTATGAAGCAACAGAGGCAGCAACTGTATGAAGCAACAACACAGGCAGCAGCTGTATGAAGTTCAACACAGGCAGCTATATGAAGCAACACCACAGACAGCAGCTGTATGAAGCAACAGAGGCAGCAACTGTATGAAGCAACAACACAGGCAGCAGCTGTATGAAGTTCAGCACAGGCAGCTGTATGAAGCAACAACACAGGCAGCAGCTGTATGAAGCTAGAAACTGTAAACATATGGCACGTTTTATTTAAGTCAGAGATTAGAACAATAGCTGGTTAAAAGTGCAGAGTGGAAGGCAAAACACGGAGGAGGCTGAACCAAAACCACCTTGACCACAGACAAGATTAGATACTCTGGGGAGGATGTGAGAAGCTGCAAGTGGGATCAAATAGCATGCAATCCAATTCTCTCGGGTAACACACAGTAAAAAAAAAAATGCGTATATCAGTATTCAGAAGGTTAACTGGAGAGGAGAGAGAGAGAGAGAGAGAGAGAGAGAGAGAGAGTGGGTGTGTGGGAGGAAGTCAAAAAATCCTGCATTCAGCTTCTTGCCAGGGGGAGTTTAGTTACCACTTG
This sequence comes from Cherax quadricarinatus, assembly GCF_026875155.1. Lineage (NCBI taxonomy): Eukaryota > Metazoa > Arthropoda > Malacostraca > Decapoda > Parastacidae > Cherax > Cherax quadricarinatus. The sequence continues at coordinate 17,410,545 of NC_069440.1, forward strand.
TCAGAGACACTTCCAATAGACATTTGGCCTATTTTATGTATGGAGAGAGGAAGAGTTAGGATAGGGAGCAAGCTTGGTAAAAGGAGGGAGGAAGAGGATGTGTAGAGAGAGGGATGGAGGAGGAAGTCAGCCAGTCGTGCAGTCAGCTTGGGGCAGCTTTCCTGCCTTGGTAATGATGGGGCAGGATGAGCAGCACCAGCCAGCCGCCTCAGCCACGGTTAATAGATTTAGATAGGTAGGTCCATCACTTCTTGACGCGCCTTGTCTCACGCCGGAGGCCACGCTGGAGGCTGGCAGAGGCTAAGTGCTAGCTGCGTTGCAGACTCGCAATGACGTGTGGAGATCACCACGCTGCGGGCCACGTTCACTGCTGAAAGGTGATGGTGGTGGTACTGCTAGTGGTGGTGGTGGTTCTGCTAGTGGTGTTGGTGGTTATACTGATCGTGGTGGTAATGGTAGTGTTGGAGGTGATGCTGTTAGTGGTGGTACTACTAGTGTTGATACTGTTGGTGCAGGTGGTGGTGGTGGTAGCGGTGCTGTGTTCGTGGTGGGGCTTCTGCTTCTGCTGTTGTTGTTACTGTTTGATGCTGTTGCTGTTGTTGATGCTGTTGCTGCCGTTGCTGTTGATGCTGCTGCTGTCGTTGCTGTTGCTGCTGTTGCTGTTTTATGCTGTTGCTGCTGTTGCTGTTGATGCTGTTGCTATTGCTGCTTATGCTGGTGCAGCTGCTGCAGTTGTTTCTGTTGTACTTGTGACGTTGAGAAGTTGACAGAATGAAGGTGTAGCTGGTAGATACAAGAGACGAGCGAGGGAGTAGATAGTGTACACATGAAGGTGTAGTGGTAGATACAAGTAACGAGCGAGGGAGTAGATAGTGTACACATGAAGGTGTAGCTGGTAGATACAAGTAACGAGCGAGGGAGTACATAGTGTACACATGAAGGTGTAGCTGGTAGATACAAGTAACGAGCGAGGGAGTACATAGTGTACACATGAAGGTGTAGCTGGTAGATACAAGTAACGAGCGAGGGAGTAGATAGTGTACACATGAAGGTGTAGTGGTAGATACAAGTAACGAGCGAGAGTAGCGTACACACACTTCCTTTAACCAGAATATTGCCCGGAATGGTGGTGTTTGGGAAATATTTCCGATGATATTGATGTTTAGGAACATATCTCCGGCGATGCTGATTTTTTTTTTTATCGCACTGGCCGATTCCCACCAAGGCAGGGTGGCCCGAAAAGGAAAAACTTTCACCATCATTCACTCCATCACTGTCTTGCCAGAAGGGTGCTTTACACTACAGTTTTTAAACTGCAACATTAACACCCCTCCTTCTGAGTGCAGGCACTGTACTTCCTTCCACTACAGACTGATACACTCTTGAAGTCATTCTGTTTCGCTCCATTCTCTCTACATGTCCGAACCACATCAACAACCCTTCCTCAGCCCTCTGGACAACAGTTTTGGTAATCCCGCACCTCCTCCTAACTTCCAAACTGCGAATTCTCTGCATTATATTCACACCACACATTGCCCTCAGACATGACATCTCCACTGCCTCCAGCCTTCTCCTCGCTGCAACATTCATCACCCATGCTTCACACCCATATAAGAGCGTTGGTAAAACTATACTCTCATACATTCCCCTCTTTGCCTCCAAGGACAAAGTTCTTTGTCTCCACAGACTCCTAAGTGCACCACTCACATCTTTTCCCCTCATCAATTCTATGATTCACCTCATCTTCATAGACCCATCCGCTGACACGTCCACTCCCAAATATCTGAATACATTCACCTCCTCCATACTCTCTCCCTCCAATCTGATATTCAATCTTTCATCACCTAATCTTTTTGTTATCCTCATAACCTTACTCTTTCCTGTATTCACCTTTAATTTTCTTCTTTTGCACACCCTACCAAATTCATCCACCAATCTCTGCAACTTCTCTTCAGAAATCTCCCAAGAGCACAGTGGTCATCAGCAAAGAGCAGCTGTGACAACTCCATTTTGTGTGTGATTCTTTATCTTTTAACTCCACGGCTCTTGCCAAGACCCTCGCATTTACTTTTCTTACAACCCCATCTATAAATATATTAAAACAACCACCGGTGACATCACACATCCTTGTCTAAGGCCTACTTTTACTGGAAAATAATTTCCCTCTTTCCTACATACTCTAACTTGAGCTCACTATCCTCGTAAAAACTCTTCACTGCTTTCAGTAACCTACCTCCTACACCATACACTTGCAACATCGCCACATTGCCTCCCTAATCCACCCTGTCATACGCCTTTTCCAAATCCATAAATGCCACAAGACCTCTTTAGCCTTATCTAATACTGTTCACTATATGTTTTCACTGTAAACACCTGGTCCACACACCCCCTACCTTTCCTAAAGCCCTCCTTGTTCATCTGCTATCCTATTCTCCGTCTTACTCTTAATTCTTTCAATAATAACTCTACCATACACTTTACCAGGTATACTCAGCAGACTTATCCCCCTATAATTTTTGCACTCTCTTTTATCCCCTTTGCCTTTATACAAAGGAACTATGCATGCTCTCTGCCAATCCCTAGGTACCTTACCCTCTTCCATACATTATTAAATAATTGCACCAACCACTCCAAAACTATATCCCCACCTGCTTTTAACATTTCTATCTTTATCCCATCAATCCCGGCTGCCTTACCCCCTTTCATTTTACCTACTGCCTCACTAACTTCCCCCACACTCACAACTGGCTCTTCCTCACTCCTACAAGATGTTATTCCTCCTTGTCCTATACAAGAAATCACAGCTTCCCTATCTTCATCAACATTTAACAATTCCTCAAAATATTCCCTCCATCTTCCCAATACCTCTAACTCTCCATTTAATAACTCTCCTCTCCTATTTTTAACTGACAAATCCATTTGTTCTCTAGGCTTTCTTAACTTGTTAATCTCACTCCAAAACTTTTTCTTATTTTCAACAAAATTTGTTGATAATTTGCTGATGTTCAGGGGAAACATCTCCGCTGATGTTTATGTTCAGAGAAATATCTCCGGTGATTTTTATGTTTAAGGGAAATATCTCCGGTGATGTCGATGTTTAGGGACGTATCTCTGAGACTGCCTCTTCTGAATCTCGCTGTGAAGATATACCGCATGGTTTACTACGGGATAAACCACGATCTTTGCAATCAAGGTTTATGATGTCTCTCTCCTCTCAGAATTTCACTTATAAGATTCTTCTTTTGTAATTATCTCCTCCTCCTATTCCACATCGACTTTTTTTTTCACTTCCATTATACCCGCTGGTATTATTAATGCCATATACACAGGTAATATCATGCATACAGTCCTCATAGGAGAGATATTTATTGGTGTCTTTACAGTTTTCAGAGCTTTGAGTGCTTGGCAGTTGAAGTCTGCACGCACCAGAGAGGTCTCAAGGTAAGTTGAAAGTGGGTAGCCAGCATTTTCCGAAGGTATAACAATGTAGTTAAGCAACTAAGTGTTTGATCTCTGTTTATTTAGAAAGACTGCATGTAAAAGTGCCGACTACATCAAAGAAAATATACAGACTGCAGATCAAGGCTTGTATGGGGACAATGCTTCGCTGTGTGTAGTGATTATTAATTGGTCACTGATGAAGCTCCACACACAGTGAAACTTGTCGTAATGAAAGCTTGTTCTGCTGCGTGTTTTTTATCACCTTAAGGAATGGTAGTAATATACAGTAGTCATCAAGCGCGATGAAGAACTAATAATTTGGGTAATAATGCAAGAGAGGAAAACAGTGGCGGGTTCAGTTGCTGCTGGTGGTTGAGTTGGTCGTATTTTTTGATTCATTATCGGCATTGTTCAGTTTACACTCCAGAAATATTACGAACATTATTGTAGATGACATAATAAATGTATCAAGCTTTACTTGGTATAGAGTTTAAGAGTAAAATTTCGTACCCAAAATTTTTTAGTACAGGCGATCACTTTTTGTTTCATATAAAAGTTGGTTGAATACCAGATTTAATTTGTATTGATACCAAACGGTACTAGGGACTTGGATACCCAACAGCCTTGTGTGAGAGTGTTAGACAGGAGTGAGTGGAGGAAAGTGCTTTTTTATAATGTGATGTATTGTTGGAGTGAGTAAGGTAATATTTATGAAGATATTCAGGGAAAAAACGGTTAGTTGGACTTGTGTCCTGGAGGTGGGAAGTACAGTGCCCTCACTCTGAAGGAGGGCTGGGGATGTTGGGAATTAGAGGGTCATCTGAACTATGATGTCGGCGCCTTTCTGGCAAGACAGTGATTGAATGAGTGACAGTGAAAGTGTTTTCTTCTTTGTTGTATCACCTATCTTGGTGGGAGACGGCCGGAGTGTTGACAAAATCAAACGGTACTCGTTAAGATTACAAATTGTGTTCCGTTTAATACGATGTGGTTGTCTTCTTGGTATTGTATGGTAGTCGTATTGATACATTTTTGTACCAAATTGTGTTGGAGTGACATTATTTTTTGTACAAAATTGTTCTTTTGTAACAGTGATTCTTTTGATATTAAATGGTGGTAGTTTTGATACTAGATGAAGGTTTTTGTAACAGTTGGTGGTGGTTATGGCACTAGATGCTCGTTTTTATAAAAGTTAATTTTGGTTTTGGCTCTGAATGTTTTTGTTACAAGATAATGATTGCTTCGCAAGTAGATGCAAGTTTTTGTACCTGTGTTGGTTTTCGAACCAGATTATAGGCATTGAGGACTTTTTTTTTTTAATTCAATTAAAAAAAGTTCCTGTGAATTATTTAGATACCAGTAATACAGCATTTGTTTTTCACTTAAGTGCCGTAATAAGCGTGTAGCGAGTCATCACGCTAGATTGAAGATGCCATTCAAAATTATGTTGATAGACTCCATGTCTTTCACGGTGAAACTTTGCAAGGCTTCGTGACTCAGGTTGCACAAGAAAGAGTCGCGTTTATCTTTTTCATGGCTCCGTGATTGGTACCTTGGAGCGTCTGCTGCAACAGGCGTGTCATCATAGCCCCGTGAGACGGAGGAAATGATTAGATCATGATGTAGACAGCAGGTTCAGATGGCCCCCAAACAAGGTGATTAGAACCGTTTTCAGAAAAGTCATCGAACTTTGCATGTGCGCTTAGGAAGGTTTGGCTAATAAATGGTATACTCTGGCCCCTATAGGTTTAGCGCTTTCTGTGAATAAAAATGATGATA
>NC_069440.1:17423264-17515764 GCF_026875155.1 Cherax quadricarinatus
TTTTATAAAGCGCAAAATTCGTGTGGGTCACACCGTGCGAGGACTGGTGGAGGCTGGATTATCCGTCCGCTAACTGGCAACGAATTAACAGCTGGAGCTAAGCCTGAAGCTAAGCTTGTGCAAAGTGACACCAGAAGCATGATGTTTACTCTGAAGACGATTCTGGTCTTTGTAACGAAAACCAACATGTTTAATATCAGTTTTAAACATTACACATAATATTAAAACAAATTTAACATTACTCCATATTCTGGGCTGAATGAGTTATTCAACACGACGCATTGTGATGGTTGGACCTTCCATCTGCTAAACAAGGAAGTAAGCCAAGAGCTCAACCACAAATGCCATAATGTAATGAGAAATGAGCAAGGAAATATGCTAGAAACAGATGTTAGAAATTGTACCACACAGGGTGGACAGAAAAACTGAAATGAATTATGCAATATATATATATATATATATATATATATTATATATATTATTATATATATATATATATATATATATATTATATATATATATAAATATATATATATATATAATATATATATATATATTTATATATGACTATATTAACTATATGTCGTGCGAATTGTAAAACTGGTCATAGTTAGAACTCATTTAAAATTATGTCCTTTCGAAAAACTTCTCCTATACTTTTTAAAGATTATTTTTTTCATAATATTAGTGTAAAACAAAATTAATTTACACCAAAAGAATCTGAAACTGACCTTATTATTATAACAAAAGCAATTTATTTTGACCTACCAACTAAATATATTTTAGATTTGTTACAGTAATTTAATACTAAACAAACCAGTAATGTATTTTTTGTTACATTCAGAATGATTTTGGCGAAATATTGCATACAAAATTTGCTTGTCAATTGGCAAAGAGCGTGCTTTAAGCCAAGATCGCAAGTTCTGCTATCGGCACGACATATATATATATATATATATATATATATATATATATATATATATATATATATATATATATATATATATATGTCGTGCCGAATAGGCAGAACTTGCGATCTTGGCTTAAATAGCAACGTTCATCTTGCCATATAGGACAAGTGAAAATTTGTGTATGCAATAATTTCGCCAAAATCATTCTGAACCTAACGAAAAACATATATTTCATTGTGTTTGTTTAGTATTAAATTACTGTAAACAAATCTAAAATATATTTAGTTGGGTTAGTCTAAAATAAATTGTTCTTGTTATAATAAGGTTAGGTAAGTTTTCTAAGATTCTTTTAGTGCAAAATTAAAAATTTTTACATTAACATTAATGAAAAAAATATATCTTTAAACGTATAAGAGAAAATTTCAGAAAGGACTTAATTTTAAATGAGTTCTTGCTAATTGACCAGTTTTACATATTCGGCACGACATATATTTAATATATATATATATTTATATATATATATATATATATATATATATATATATTATATATATATATATATATATATATATATATATATATATATATATATATATATTATATTTTATATATTTTATATATATATATATATATATATATATATATATATATATATATATATATATATATATATATATATATATATATATATATTATATATAATATTATATATATATATATATATATTTGATAAATTTATATTTTATAATTTATTTCAGTCTCTGTCCACCCTGTGTGGTTCAATTTCTAACATCTGTTTCTAGCATATTTCCTTGCTCATTTCTCATTACATTATGGCATTTGTGGTTGAGCTCTTGGCTTACTTCCTTGTTTAGCAGATGGAGGGTCCAACCATCACAATGCGTCGTGTTGAATAACTCATTCAGCCCAGAATATGGAGTAATGTTAAATTTGTTTTAATATTATGTGTAATGTTTAAAACTGATATTAAACATGTTGTTTTCGTTACAAAGACCAGAATCGTCTTCAGAGTAAACATCATGCTTCTGGTGTCACTTTGCACAAGCTTAGCTTCAGGCTTAGCTCCAGCTGTTAATTCGTTGCCAGTTAGCGGACGGATAATCCAGCCTCCACCAGTCCTCGCACGGTGTGACCCACACGAATTTTGCGCTTTATAAAACCCTAACAATGACAATAATCTACATGTCTTTCTTCTGCTTCTCTATCTATTGTCTGTCCTTCAATGTGCTTGTATTCTTCTCTTGTTTCTGAGGTTTATTCTCGTTCACTGTCGTATGCACGTGTTTTCAGGAGTTTTTTGATGTTTTCAGGTGCTCTATGACACTGCCAGCTGCTCTGTGACTCTACTGGGCCCTCTATGACTCTAACGGTCATTTTCTGACGACACCAGGCGTTCCATGACTCTAGCAGGAGCTCTTTGATGTTTGCAGGCGCTCTGTGACGCTACCAGGCGCTCTATGACTAGCAGGAGCTCTCTAACGATACCAGGCACTCTGGGACTTACCGAACGCTGTATGACTACCAGGCGCTCTATGACTCCCAAACGCTGCATGACTATCAGCCACTCTATGATAGCCCGGCGCTCTGTGACTCTACAAAACGCTACATGACTACCAGGCTCTCTATGACGTTACCAAACGCTGCATGACTTCCAGGCGCTCTATGACTCTACCAGGCGATCAGTGACTACCAGGCGCTCTATAACTACCGAACACTGCATGACTAACAGGCACTCTATGACTCTATAAGGCGCTCTAGGACAGATATAGCTTATATTAATATTTAAGAAAAATGTAAATATAAATGCAATCATACAGTTGAATATGTTGTTGGACGAGAGAGAAAAAAAAAGAAATCGAAAAAGAGGGAGAGACAGGGGATGGGGGGGGGGGAGATATTGACACGATTGTATTTAGCTTATTGGTTTTAGTAATTAACTTGAAGGTAGTTTCCTCACGTCACATCTGAGGGTAGTTTCCCCTCAAGATCTCCCACTTGAGTGTAGTCTCCCCTCAAGATCTCCTACTTGAGAGTGGTTTCCCCTCAAGATCTACTTGAGGGTAGTTTCCACTCAAGATCTCTCACTTGAGAGTAGTTTCCCCTCAAGATCTCCTACTTGAGGGTAGTTTCCACTCAAGATCTCCACAGAGTGACTCCCTCCTCCTACTTGAGTGTAATCTACTGTCCACTCAAGATCTCTCACTTGAGAGTTCTCCCCTCAAGATCTCCTACGTGAGAGTGGTTTCCCCTCAAGATCTACTTGAGGGTAGTTTCCACTCAAGATCTCCCACTTGAGAGTAGTCTCCCCTCAAGATCTCCCACCTTGAGGGTAGTTTCCCCTCAAGATCTTCCACTTGAGGGTAGTTATGACTGCCAGTTCTCAAGTGGGCATGAGGGCAAGAGTTCATTATCACCATTAACTAAGAACTGTTAGGAATTTACATGACCGGTTGTTGAAATTTACGAGGTAATACAAGACAACAACTGGTTCCCCCCTCCCTCCAACACTCTCTCCAACACTACTCTCTCCAACACTACTCTCTCCAACGCTACTCCCCAACACTACTCTCTCCAACACTCTCCAACGCTGCTCTCCAGCACTACTCTCTCCAACACTACTCTCTCCAACACTACTCTCCAACACTACTCTCTCCAACGCTACTCTCTCCAACACTACTCTTTCCATGATGAAATTAAGACACATGTGCAACATCTGGGTATCTTTATTGTAGACGTTTCGCCATCCAGTGGCTTTATCAATACAAATTCCAGGACATAACTTGAAGACAGTAGGACTGTATACAGAAGATGAGGTAATCAGTCCCTCAACCTTGGAGTAGGTGCGAAGAGCACCGTAGTCGTGAATCTTCACTACTACGGTGCTCTTCGCACTTACTCCAAGGTTGAGGGACTGATTACCTCATCTTCTGTATATAGTCCTACTGTCTTCAAGTTATGTCCTGGAATTTGTATTGATAAAGCCACTGGATGGCGGAACGTCTACAATAAAGATACCCAGATGTTGCACATGTGTCTTAATTTCATCTTTTCGGTATTATATACCATTCGTGCACTACTCTCTCCAACACTACTCTCTCTAACACTATTCTCCAACACTACTCTCCAACACTACTCTCTAATATCACTCTCCAGTACTACTCTCCACCCACTACTCTAGTATCGCTCACCTCCCAACAGGGCTTTCTCCAACAGCACTCTCCACCCAACAGGACCCTCTGTCACCACTGTCTGCTCAACAGGACCTTCTCTGTCACCACTATCCACCTAACAGGACTTTCTCCATCACCACTATCCACCCAACAAGATTTTAACTTCACTATATATTGAAGAGGATTTTCTCCATCACTACTGTCCACCCACCACCACTCTCTCCACCACCACTATCCACCCATTACCATTCTCCCTAACACAACTCTCTGCCCTCCATCAGTCTCTTACACGTGTCACCCTGACACATGTCACTCCTGCGGGAGGTGACCGTGGGGTTGGATGCCACACATTCCTTAGTCCACACTACTTATCCCTGTGTCTTCTACAGCCGCAGTGCCATTACCCCCGTGGTACAGAAGTCTCAGTATGTAAGGAAAAGGAGAGCGAAGGCCAACCAGGAATTACTCACAGAATCAAATGCCCACTGAATCATTGGCCGCCACATTCGTATCTGTGTCAGTAGATTAGATTTTTAGATACTGCTGCCGAAGCAGCGTGTTGTGCACTCCATATCCATCCAGTGGACGGTATCGCAGGAGCATATAATTTTTCCTAAAGAGTGCAATAACGACACGAGGCAGTGAGGTACACGTCAGTTCCCTGACATGCATTCTGCTGAAAGTACCGGGGAAGATTATCAGGAGGGTACTGGAGCACCTAGCGAGAAGGGGTTTCATCAGTGACAACCATCTTGTAGCCAGAGATAAGAGATCCCGTCTGACCAGCCTAGTCTAGTACTGTAACAGATGGGATGGGTGGACTACATCTTCCGAGAGTGCAAGAAAACACTTGACACGGTTCTCCACCAGAGATTTACCCACATTAAAAGAGTGGGCAGGGATGAAGGAAAATTTCCACCACTGAATCAGAATATACCGAAAAACAGTGGACAAAAGTGATTTTATGAGAAGAACTGTGAGGAATGGCTAATGTAAGAAGCGAGCCCCTTAATTAAGACCACTACTCTCCCTGGTATATGTTAATGAGTTGCTAAAGGGTATCGAATCCTGAATGTCCCTGCCTTGCAGACTATGTGATCCTATTGAGAAGCATGCTAACAGAAGAAGTAAAGGCGGCCTTTAGGGAGACGTGCAAGGGTAGCCAAACAAGTGGAGACTGGACTTTAATCCATATAAGGGCAAGGTTATATAGTTCGGACGAGGAGAGGGAAGGCCAACTACTAATGCCAATGAAATAAAAGAATCTGGGAGTGAACCTCACATCAGTCATATTGTCGAAGGAGCACTTCACAATTATAACTTCGGCAACTTGCATCAGGCTAGCAAATCTTAGAGTAACTTTTAGGATATTTAACAAAAAAAAATCTTTAATGATTTTATACACAACACTTAATAAAACTCATCCTACAGTATGCGGTACCAGCACTGAAGCCACCAACTGAATATTTCCATCTTCTTTTGCTATTAGGTTCAGTTCCTTTAGTCTCTCCTCATAGTTTATTCTTCTTAGCTCCGGGACTAGTCTTGTTGCAAACTTCTGCACTCCCTCCAGTTGATTGACATGCTTTATCAGGTATTGGTTCCAGGTCAGGCTGGTGCTCCATACTCCAAGATGAGCCTGACGACTGTTGTGTTTGTGTGTACTCATCAGGTTGTATTTACGGGAGGCGAAACCCAGCTCTTGGGCCCGCCTTTTGATAGGCATCACTGTTTTCCAGCCTCTTGGGATGTATCACATGTACTCTTGAAGTTGTATATGGAGTTCGCCTCCATCACTACCTCATCCAAGTCACTTTCTTTTTCTTTCAGCCGCACTACTAACGCAAAAATAATTCTTGACACCCCTATGGCTCAGCATTGTTTTTAGGTTCCACTTATGCTTCTTTTAATTCAGTCTGTCCCTCTCTTTGGATTTCATGTATTGTAATCATGTCTTCCCTTGTCATTCCGTCTACCAGAGTCGTCAGGTTTAATTTTTACAATCACTTCCTATAGTGCATCTCTCTGGGTTCTGCTACTAGCCTGGATATAAACCTGCTGTATCAGGTGAGGGGGGCTCCATGTTGGAGCTGCTACTCCGTAACTGGCCTGACATATGTCGTATATAAAGAGCTGAAGGGTTCCTTATTCACGTTCCTGAATGTTATGCTGAGGCTTGGTCATCTTGTATATGCTACTGACGTTATACGGTCTATGTGTATTTTTGGCGATATGACTGGTGTTTTATTTATCCCCAGGTTTTTTTTTTCACACTGTGTATTGGCAGCTTCTCTCCGCCCATACTGTACTTTGTATCCAGTGTGCACTTACCTTCTGTAATTCACATGATCTTGAATTTATTCGAATCGAAATCCTGAATCCTGTAGTTTATTACTATCTTCTCTTGTTCCTCTCATTAGTTTACATCATCTGAAAACATATAGGACTCGATCCCCTCTGGCGGGCCATTCATATCAGGAGCAGTAGCAATCCTAGAGTACTGATCCTTGCGGAATCCCACTCATTACTCTCTCCCGTTCTGATGTCTCATCCCCTACTGTTACTCTTCCTTTCTGGAGCACTCTGTTTCAGTATTTTCTTGCAGCCCAAGAATATGCAACCTGCCCGGCATGGTCTTTCTTGTATTATTTCTATGACAGCCATGGAACTGCAGCAGATTTGTCAAGATTTTCTAACTCTAAATCCATACTGGTTTTCTGTGAAAAATCTTCTATCCATGTGTTCTGATATCCTTTTCCTTACTATCTTCCGAAGAACTTTTGATATTATGTATGTTAGAGGATACTGGCCTACAGCTCAGTGCCTCAGTCCCCCCTTTTATATATAGGAAACACATTTGCCTTATACCTATTTTCTGGAGAGATTGGTTATATATCTGTTGTTGGGTCACCTAGTGCTATTGTTACATCAGGCTCACTTGGTTTCATCACGTCTTTTATTGTGCCGATGTTTTCTAGCACCTGTTGATTTGATCTAACTGCATTTCCTTTTGGTGAGAGAGAGAGGGAGAAGGGGGAGGGTGGGAGGGGTGTAAGGTTGAGAAGATAGGTGGTGGTAGAGGCTGGAGCGTGGTGTTCCACACCCGCCCCCAGGTGTGAGCGTGGTCGGTGGTCCCGAGCCTCAACCACACGCACCCCTTACTCCCTTCCCTCACCCATCCCCCATCCCTCACCCCTGCTTCTCTATAGCAACCCATCTCTGCCCCTCTCCCACCATCCCTCCCACCCGTCCTCCCCATCTTCCCCGCCGGCCAACAGCCACAACATTCCCCCACCCTAAGCCAGCCATCTCTTCCTACTCTTCCTTAACCCCCTTCGACGACTCCTCACTATGTACGAAATCCATCTTGTGTGATGGAATATGACAGGAAAAAATAGCTAACTTTTATTCTACGATATAACTCTCATATAGAGTAGGGTAGCAGCACACTGCTGGGTAGTAGCACACTACTTTGTTGCATGCATTAGTCTGGGTAGCAGCATGCATTTGGGTAACAGCACAGTTTTTGTATCAACATTAGTCTGGGTAGCAGCACACTGCTGGGTACCAGGAGACTGTCTAGAGGGTGTTCGGGGGTCAAAGCCCCCTTGGACTGGTCGATTAAAAGGCCTCATACTTTTGGTTAGCAGCATATTGCTGATGTACCCAATAGTGCATTAAACTACTGGGTAGCAGGGATAGGCATAGACAGGGAGGATACAGGCTAGCAGGGGTAGGTATGGATAGGTAGGATAGAGGCTAGCAAAGATAGGTATAAATAGGGAATATACATGCTAACAAGGATATATACAGATGGGGATAATACAGGCTACCAGAGACAGGTACAGACTAAAAGCTAACAGAGACAGTTTAAAACAGAGGATAGGGAGTACTATACAAGGAGAATATATCTAACACACTGCTATTTGAGTCTAATTTAACTGAAAGATTTCCAGTTGCAATCCGGTTGTGAAGTACAACTTTGAAGTTCAGCTGTGCAGCAAAACTCTGAAATTCATCTGTGCAGTTCAACTTAGCACTTAACATTTATACTTCACCTCTGATTCAAACATTAAAACGTATATTTTAATGTGATAACATCCACTTATTGCTATTTCCAATGGTGCCTTTATAACATTAATTCATTTTTGTATGATAGGGGGATTGACGGAGTCTTAAAAGCATGCTTAGGAGGTTGTGACTTTAGGATAGTAAGATAACACATGATGTTTGTCTGTAGTAAGATAACACATGATGCAAGTCTGTAGTAAGATAATGCATGTTAGTCTGTAGTAAGATAACACATGATGCAAGTCTGTAGTAAGATAACACATGATGCAAGTCTGTAGTAAGATAATGCATGTTAGTCTGTAGTAAGATAACACATGATGCAAGTCTGTTGTAAGATAACACATGATGCAAGTCTGTAGTAAGATAATGCATGTTAGTCTGTAGTAAGATAACACATGATGCAAGTCTGTTGTAAGATAACACATGATACAAGTCTGTAGTAAGATATTGCATGTTAGTCTGTAGTAAGATAACACATTTTAGTCTGTAGTAAGATAACACATGTTAGTCTGTAGTAAGATAACACATGTTAGTCTGTAGTAAGATAACACATGTTAGTCTGTAGTAAGATAACACATGTTAGTCTGTAGTAAGATAACACATGATATTAGTCTGTAGTAAGATAACACATTTTAGTCTGTAATAAGATAACACATGATGTAAGTCTATAGTAAGATAACATGAAGTAAGTCTGTAGTAAATAACACACGAATGTAAGTCTATAGTAAGATAACATGAAGTAAGTCTGTAGTAAATAACACACGAATGTAAGTCTATAGTAAGATAACATGAAGTAAGTCTGTAGTAAATAACACACGAATGTAAGTCTATAGTAAGATAACATGAAGTAAGTCTATAGTAAGATAACATGAAGTAAGTCTATAGTAAGATAACATGAAGTAAGTCTGTAGTAAATAACACATGAATGTAAGTCTGTAGCAAGATAACGCACATAATCAGTATTTAATCTTGGCCGCGTTAAATATCTGAAGATTCTGCTTGGTAGTGATCCTGTTTTTGTTTTTAACTGGGTCTGGAACCTAGCTGTGGTAGACCAGTTAGACTAAACTAGTTACAGATCATCATCTGATACAGACCTTTGTCAGGAGACGCCTGTTCTATTTCCTGACGAAGAAAACACCACCTCAATTGTTTGGTGGTGTTTATCTCCATGTTTACACTGAAAGTCCTTCCTGAAAGCTTAGGTGAAATAAAGCTTCAGCACAAGTGAAATAAAGCCTCGGTACAGGTGAAATGAAGCCTCAGAGATCCTTTTGTAGATGATAGGCTCTAATTAAACTTAACGAAGTAACCCACCTTGGCGGAGGTAGCCAGGTGAGGCAGACAGGTGTGGGTTTAACAGCACTAAAAACTCTAATTTTTTTTATATCATTCCGTCTGTTTACTGGCTGGCTGGGAATACCAGACCCATCATTAAATATTGAATAAAGAAGGGAATTAAAAAACTTTAAGCGGTCTCCTTAACATAATATCTTGCAAAACATTAGAAAGATTATGGAGTGACTGACCCCATTACAAAACCGATTTTTATTCAATTATTTTTTTTTTGCATACATTAAGGATTTATTTAGATTTTGCTGCCCGAACGGCTAGATTATTGTGCACCGCAAATCCATCCTGTGGAAGGTAGAGCAGGAACTTATGGATACATAAAAGGCATAGGAACTAGGATTTGCAAAAGTGCCGAATAGGTAAAATTGGTCAATTAGCAAGAACTTATTTAAAATTAAGTCCTTTCTAAAATTTTCTCTTATACTTTTAAAGATATATACTTTTCCATTTATGTTAATGTAAAAATTAATAATTTTGTGCCAAAAGAATCTTAAAAAACTTACCTAACATTATTATAACAAGCGTAATTTAATTTAGCCTAATCCATCTAAATATATTTTAGATAAGTTTACAGTAATTTAATAATAAACAAACACAATGAAATATATTTTTTTCGTTAGGGTCAGAATTAATTTTGCGAAATTATTGCATACACAAATTTTCGCTTGCCTTATTTGGCAAGAAAAGTGTTGCTATTTAAGCCAAAATCGCAAGTTTTACCTATATGGCACGACATACATACATACATATACATATATATATATATGTATATATATATTTATATATATATATATATATATATATATATATAATATATATATATATATATATATATATATATATATATATATATATATATATATATATTATATTATATTACTTTTCTTTATATAAATAACTTCTTTTATGTATCGTGTTCGAAGTGTTGAGCCTAATGCAATATTTTTTCTTTGCTAGCTTTGTTTAAGGAGGTAGCACCAGTGTTTTAATATACTGCTTGTTATTACCAGTGAGTCTTACAACTTAACAATTACTCGGGGGTTGAGTAATTCCACGTCGAAAATGAATTTGCTGCCTTTTGTCTTCAGCCTGGAGTAATACAGCATTATAAACTTTAACACACATGGTCCTTGGGAGGGATACAAAGTACCTAATAAAGAAAGTGGAAAGACGAGCTGGTAAAGCATATTGGATGATATGTAACCAAGTTGTTTTTTCTCTTCTGTTCCCTTGTCTGCAGGACCAAACTTGTGAGAGGTTGAGTGCATGTTTAAGAGGGAGAGTTGAGGAGGGGAGAGCAGGATGCTATAATCCAGTATGCAGATGAGGAGAAGCCTGGTGGAGGTTGGTTAAGTGATGGATCATCCACACACACACACACACACACACACACACACACACACACACACACACACACACACACACACACACACACACACACACACACACACGAGCCCTTGGTTTACCCAAAGGTGTAGGAGACAAAACCTAAGTGCGCTAGAGAATGGAAAAAGTACAGGAGACAAAGGACCCAGGAAAATAAAGAGATTAGTCAGAGAGCCAGAAACGAGTATGCACAGATAAGAAGGGAAGCCCAGCGACAGTATAGCCTTCGTATAGCCCTTGTATAGCCGTTGTATAGCCGTTGTATAGCTGTTGTATAACCACATCAGGAGGAAGACAACAGTCAAGGACCAGGTAATCAGGCTGAGGAAAGAGGTTGGGGAGCTCACAAGAGACGACCAAGAAGTATGTGAGGAGCTACACATGAGATTTAAGGAGGTATTTACAGTGGAAACAGAAAGGACTCAGGGAAGTCAGAATAGGGGGGTACACCAAAAAGGGATATGCCAACAAGTGCCGGATGAAATGTACACAACCGAGGAGGAGATGAAGAAGCTGCTACATGAACTTGATACCTCAAAGGCAGTGGGACTGAGCAATATCTCTTCATGGGTTCTTAGAGAGGGAGCAGAGATGCTGTGTGTGCCACTAACAACAATTTTCAACACATCCATTGAAACTGGGCAGCTACCTGAGGTATGGAAGACAGCAAATGTAGTCCCCATTGTTTAGAAGGGAGACCGACATGAGGCACTAAACTACAGATCAGTGTCACTGAAGTGTATAGTATGCAAAGTCATGGAGAAGATTATCAGGAGGAGAGTGGTGGAGCACTTAGAACGGAAAAAGAGAAGGAAAACCCTGTGTCACAAACCTACTGGAGTTTTATGACGAGTTAACGGAAGTAAGACACGAGAGAGAGGGATGGATAGATTGCATTTTCATGGACTGCAAGAAGGCCTTAGACACAGTTCTTCACAAGAGATTAGTGCAAAAGCTAGAGGATCAGGCACACATCACAGGAAGGCACTGCAATGGATCAGCGAATACCTGACAGAGAGGCAACAACGAGTCATGGTACATGACAAGGTGTCAGAGTGGGAGCCTGCGACGAGTGGGGTGCCTGAATACCTTCCATCCCCCCCACATGCGCTGTATAATCCTACGTGTTTAGCTCTCCCCCACGATTATAATCCACAGGGGTCAGTCGTAGGACCAGTGCTATTTTTGGTATATGTAAATGACATGACGGAAGCGATAGACTCAGAAGTGTCTCTGTTTGCAGATGATGTGAAATTAATGAGAAGAATTAAATTGGATGATGATCAGGCAGGACTACAAAGAGACATGGACAAGCTGGAAGACTGGTCCAGCAACTGGCTCCTCGAATTTAACCCCGCCAAATGCAAAGTAATGATGATCGGGGAAAGGCAAAGAAGACTGCAGACAAAGTATAGGCTAGGTGGCCAAAGAGTGCAAACCTCACTCAAGGAAAAGGGTCTTGGGGTGAGTATAATACCAAGCACATCTCCTGAGGTGCATGTCAACCAGATAACTGCTGCAGCATATGGGCGCCTGGCAAACCTAAGAATAGTGTTCCGATACCTCAGTAAGGAATCGTTCAAGACACTGTACACCGTGTACATCAGGCCCATACTGGAGTATGCAGCACCAGTTTGGAACCCACATCTGGTCAAGCACGTCAAGAAATTAGGGAAAGTGTAAAGGTTTGCAACAAGACTAGTTCCAGAGCTAAGGGGAATGTCCTACTAATAAAGGTTAAGGGAAATCGGCATGACGACACTGGAGGACAGGAGGGTCAGGGAAGTCATGATAACGACATACAAAATACTGCGAGGAATTGACAAGGTGGACAGAGACAGGATGTTCCAGAGATTGGACACAGAAACAAGGGGTCACAATTGGAAGTTGAAGACTTAGATGAGTCAAAGGGATGTTAGGAAATATTTCTTTAGTCATAAAGTTGTCAGGAAGTGGAATAGTCTGGCAAGTGAGGCAGTGGAGTCAGGAACCATACCTAGTTTTAAGACGAGATTTGATAAAGTTCGTGGAACAGAGAGAGGACCTAGTAGCCATCACTGAAGAGGCGGGGCCAGGAGCTATGAATCGACCCCTGTAACCACAAACAGTTGAGTACACACACACACACACACACCAGGCTCTAGGCCAGTCCAAGCACCTTTCTCCACTTCGGCGAATGGCCGTAATGTAGCAGAGAACCCGCCTTTACTATGACCAGTGGAAAGGCAGTTCTATCTCTCACTTCTCCTTCGTCTTCTACACTAAATTTTACTTCTGTTGTTGCACGTTTCCTTCAGAGGTCTTCAATAGGCCTACACGTTTTCCTGTTTATCAGACATTTCCACCAAACAGTTGAGGCAGTTTTAAGTATATATCAGCGGAATGTAGTACCTCTATAGTATCCCTTCATGCTTCCTAATGCATTTCATGATGAATTAAATCCCCTTGGGTCATTCAGTGCAAGATCTGTATTCCATTAGTTTCTACCGTTATTCCACATCACGGTAGTTTCGTCGGTTGTTATGTACTCCGTTTGTTTCTACTGTTGTCCTGTATCCTGTTAATTTCTACCGTTGTTCTTTGTCGCGTTTATCCCTTTGTCTTGTATTCCGTTAGTTTCCCCTGTTTTGTATACCGTTATTCTTTACTTTTCTGTATCTTTTATTGCATACCGTTATTGTTTACTTTTCTGTATCTTTCACTGTTCTGTATCTCTTTAGTTTCTACCGTTGTTGTGCATCTTGTCAAGCGATAACTGTTGTTTCTGACTCTTGCCACCTGTTTTTTGTATCTCTCCGTTAAGCTGTCTGTTTCTTTTTTTTTTTAATTTGGCATGAGATTATTGTTATTATTATTATTAAATGCTTTCATTATTATTATTAAATACTTTCATTATTATTATTAAATGCTGTCGTTATTATTATTATTATTGTTATTATTAAATTCTTTCTTTATTATTATTAAATGCTGTTGTTATTATTATTATTATTATTATTATTATTATTATTATTATTAAATGCTTTATTATTATTGTTATTATTATTATTCTCGAAGGTGGACCTTTAAGAGATGCCAGATTTTTTCTTATTTTTTAATTTTTTCTTCCTCCAGCTTTTCGATTTTATTTCGCTCATAACTCGGGAATGCCACTTCCAATCAGCTTCAGATTTTCAGCATCTGTGTAGTACGGTAACGAGGAACAAATTCCAGGAACAATTGTCATGTTCACTTGTCTTATGACCAAACTTGTTGAACTGCATCACAACAGCATCCTGGCAAAGCTCAGATAACTTGCAAAAGCCTCAGTATTGTTACATCAAATGTTCAAAAAAAAATAAAGGTAGGATGGGGCAGAACTAAATTCAGCATTGTAAGTTCAGGTTTGATAATTTTATTAGTAAAATTGCTTGAATTTTTTTTTGTTAACACATCGGCCGTCTTCCACCAAGGAAGGGTGGCCTGAAATAGAAAATCTTTCATCATCAATAACTCCAATATCTTCCCAGAGGCGCTCTTAAACTACAGTTATGAAACTGCAACATTAACACCCCTCCTTCAGAGTGCAGACACTGTACTTCCCATCTCCAGGACTCCGGCCTGCCGGTTTCCCTAAATCCCTTCATAAATGTTACCTTGCTCACACTCCAACAGCACATAAAGTTCTAAAAACCATTTGCCTCCATTCGTTCCTATGTAACACGCTCACGCATGCTTGTTGGAAGTCCAAGCCCTCACACAAAACCTCCTTTACCCCCTCTCTCCAACCTTTCCTAGGTCGACCCCTACCAAGCCTTCCCTGCTCTATAGATTTATAAACTCTCGAAGTCTTTCTATTGTGTTCCACCATCTCAACGTGTCTGAACTACCTCAACAACCCCTCCTCAGCCCTCAAATTTTCGGTGTAGCTCTTCTGAACAGGTTCAATGTTTAATGACTGATGTATCTTAGGGCCAGGATAGTGCCCGTTAAGTTTGGTTTATGTGCAGATTTGTTGATGTAGTAAAATAATAAAAGAAAAGCTTGGAATCCGTGCCATAACCGGAGTATGACTTACCTGATCGGCTTCAACTTTTCACCAGTAGTGTGTTTCCTGAATACAGGGTTCACACTGCCATTGGTTGGCAATGTCCTAATCTGCCAATTCAAATTGGCTTGAAAATATTGTTAATGACGCATCATTCTATAAGAAGGACGATAACCCATAAATTTAGCAGGAATAGGTGCACGTTTGAAATTTTATTGAAATAGTTATAAACCTTGGAATAGTTGGAATCGGATCAATTACTCGAGAAATATCTTTTCTGATCATCTTCAAACTTTTGACATTGTTGAGCTTTATTAGTTTCCTGTGATAATTTGTGAATGCCTCTTCTGATACCCTTCCAATCTTCAACACTAATATTTATATGCATTATCAGCTTATGCCTCACTCTGCACTATTCCAGTCGCGTAAATTGGGGAACTGGGGCTTTAGAATACGGGGATACCTTTCTCTGATCGTGCATTGAGCGAAATATTATTATTATTATTATTATTATTATTATTATTATTATTATTATTATTATTATTATTATTATTATTATTATTATTATTATTATTATTCATGGGAAAGCGCTGAACTTGTAGTGGCATTACAGCACCTGGGGAGATAATCAAGTTTTTATCTGAAGAAAGGAAATGTTGGTATGACGGAGCGGTAATATTAAGATCCCTCCTCCAGAATCAAGACGCGCCCCTGCCTCTCGAAGGAATAACAACATAAGAAGAACAGGAAGACTATTTCGGTTTCACAAAAAATTGCGCATTTAGGAGAGGAACTATTATGACGAAGTTTCGTTCCGTTCTGGACCGAAACCAAGTATTCTCCTCCTCTTCATCATTTCGTTATTTTGCCCGAAGGAACTCAGTCTCTTAAGGGTAGTGAAAGCTTAGGTAGTGTTTTGTGTTCACGCTTATTTTTTTACACAGGTCTTTATCGGTAAATTAAAAAAAAAAATGTAATCTGGCCTGGAGTTTTGCGACTCACTCGTCATGGGTTCAAATCTTACCTGTTCCGTGTCTTGTTTTTTTTAATATAAACCTGGAAAACAGAATAATGGTTAGTTTTGATGCGATCAGTTTGTTGATCAGAGTCCCACCTGCTAGTCATTCAGTGGAATGTTTGAGGCGTTAATTTCCTGAATGCGATTCAAATTTTCCTCTCACCCACCAACCGCTTATATTTGTGTCTTTTTCAGAAATATATTTTCTTGAGAAGTTTTTCTTCTTCACAGCCAAGTGTATGGAATAACAGTTGCTTTACCATTACTGCCTGTATTAGCTAACATATTTGAAGATTGAGACACTTATGCAGCATACGGGAATCTTTATTCAGGAAACGTTTCGCCACACAGTGGCTTCATCAGTCCAATACAAAGAGTATTGGACTGATGAAGCCACTGTGTGGCGAAACGTTTCCTGAATAAAGATTCCCATATGCTGCATAAGTGTCTCAATCTTCAACTTGTCGGTTTTTCAAACCATTCATCACAGCTAACATATTTATTGCATACTTTAAGAGTATACTTCTCACTTCTGTCGTTGACTGTTAGTTCACTAGGCTGTTGTACCTTGACGATGTATTCACTTTTATAACATCTGTTAAAATACCGCAGTTCTTAGATCGTCTACGGATCTGTTTGTCACTTGATAAAGCCCACTGTGTGGGCGAAACGTAGTTAATGAAGGATCGCATTATATTGCATTTGTGTCTACTTTTCCATCGCTTCGGTATTTCATGCTGTTTATCTGCATCAACTTACTTCGCTGAGTGAAAACATTAGTTTTAAAGTTTAATGTTAGGAAAACAGCTGATTGCCATTTTTTTGCAGACTCCAATATGCGTAGGTGCTAGAAACACCAACATATTCAGATAACTAGCTATCTACACGCTTATTCTCACTCTCCACAAGCAAAAAGAGGTGTCATTTCGGACTAATTTCTTAGGGCATTACGAATATGCAATTAGCCAATCTTAATCTTGGAAATTAGTATATTTACAGTTCATTTTCTAAGTTGGTTTGCAATAAAAATTTTATAGACTGCTAGTTTCTCGAAGAGGTAAGTAAGTTTTTGCTGGAATACAGAAAAAAGACTTTAAAACCGGAAATTTCATTACTTTTCCTTACCTAGATGAACTTAAATTAGGAAACGAAATTCTTACAATGATGTCAACAGTGATGTTGATCAGCCTTTCACCAGGCATAAGGGGTATTACCAGTAGACCCCTGGATGCCTTTAAGATAGAACTGGACAGATACCTAAAGTCATTATCCGATCAGCAGGGCTGTGGCTTATACGTTGGACTACCTGGGGCCAGTAGTAACAGCTTTGGTGATCAAGCTCTGATCCACCTCGAGGCCTGGTCAAGGACTGGATCACGGGGGCGTTGGCCCCTGGAACACCCTCCAGGTATGCTCCAGGTAGCAGTTCAAACACAGTTAAGACTTCTGAAAAAAAAATAATGATTTAGGGAGGTACCCAGATATTGGCTGGCATAAATAAGATTCCATAAGTATTACAGTGGCGAAGTCAGTGCTTTTAAACGTCGACTTTATCAACATACTGCAGATAGTCTGTGCTCACCGGGGATACTAATCACGCGGTTATCATGACTCACGAAATCATAATAAAACGATTGCAAACAAACCAGGGTACAGATGGGGTTAGAACCCATGGTGAGTGAGTCGTAAAACTCTAGGCCAGTGCGTAATTCACTGGGCCAGTTGGGTACAATGAGATTCACCCATTGTGACCACAAATGCATTTGTGGTCACAGTAGGGCAAGTGCTAACCTTCCTATAATGTATAAATATACCTAGTTGGATGAATCTTATTGTGGTCAGCTGGCTCAGTGGCTAACGTACTGGCCTGGAATTTTACGACTCACTTGAAATGGGTTCCATCCCCACCTGTACCTTGGTTAATCATGCGGCATTTCGGCGCATGAGGACACACAAATATCTAATTAATCTCAATGATGCTGAAGTACTGAAGGTTAAGGCCCAACTGTTGCACATGTGTCTTAATCTTCAACTTGTCGAATTTTATACCATGCTAACGTATTGCTGAGATGCAGCAACACACACATAGTGTGTTCGGTTATGTGTCCCATTATTCCGAATTTCAATACTATAAATGAGAATGAATGTTTATTTAAGGGGCAAGTAAGTTCCCCCGTCTTCTAGTAACATGTTTATTTTTCCACTATAATCTATCTTGTCTATAATTACTACCGCATTTGCTTTGTCTGCGATAGTAATTATGGACAAGGTAGATTATGGTGGAAAAATGAATATGTTATTAGAAGACCGGGGGAACTTACGTGCCTCTTAATACGTCTCTTCTAAAATTTGAGAGCTCTTTAAGGAAGATAATTGATCAGCAAAAAGTAAGTTCTAGGACTTCGTTAATGTTAGGTTAGGTCGTCCGTCCCTTATCGATCTGATGAATTTAACCAGTTAATTTGGATATGAAAAACGTGAAGAGTGCTCATGTAGCGGTGAAGTTGTAGATGTGTGAGCACTTTGGTAGGTAGAGTCAGTGAACCTGGTAGGTAGAGTCAGTGAACCTGGTAGGTAGAGTCAGTGAGCGTGGTAGGTAGAGTCAGTGAACCTGGTAGGTAGAGTCAGTGAACCTGGTAGGTAGAGTCAGTGAACCTGGTAGGTAGAGTCAGTGAACCTGGTAGGTAGAGTCAGTGAGCCTGGTAGGTAGAATCAGTGAACCTGGTAGGTAGAGTCTCTCTCTCTCTCTCTCTCTCTCTCTCTCTCTCTCTCTCTCTCTCTCTCTCTCTCTCTCTCTCTCTCTTCTCTCTCTCTCTCTCTCTCTCTCTCTCTCTTCTCTCTCTCTCTCTCTCTCTCTCTCACACACACACACACACACACACACACACCGTGTTTACCTCTTCCTGGCTCAGATTATACGCTCTGCCAATTTTACAAATCTCCTTCATTAATTCATTAGCCTCAGATGTTGGAAGGTGTCGTCTCATCGTCAAGTATCTTCATTAACATGCAGAGTGCGTCTATACCTCCACCACCTTCATTATTCATCCCTCTTCTTTATTATCAACTTTATACATTGTTATCATTCAGTCTCTCTGTCTGTCTGACTGTCTCTCTCTCTCTCTCTCTCTCTCTCTCTCTCTCTCTCTCTCTCTCTCTCTCTCTCTCTCTCTCTCTCTCTCTCTCTCTCTCTCTCTCTCTATCTCTCTCTCTTTCCCGTCTGTGAAACATAGCTTACATCAAAGTAATATAATTTGATAAAAGGTAATACGTATTTTTTGTAAATAATTAGAAAAAATAAACCTGAATAGTTTTCTTTTATTGTGTCTATTTTATTAGTGATTTATTACATCAGTTCTTGTCTTTATTATTAGTGTTTTATTACCTCAGTTCTTGTCTTTATTATTAGTGTTTTATTACCTCAGTTCTTGTCTTTATTATTAGTGTTTTATTACCTCAGTTCTTGTCTTTATTATTAGTGTTTTATTACCTCAGTTCTTGTCTTTATTATTTGTGTTTTATTACCTCAGTTCTTGTCTTTATTATTTGTGTTTTATTACCTCGCTTTTTTTGCTTATATTATTTGTGTTTATTACCTCGCTTCTTGTCTATATTATTTCTCGCGTTTTATGTCTATATAATTCAGTTTATTATCACTCTTGTGTTTATCACTTTCTATTAAAGTGTTTAGTTTTGTTTTTAGTTTATTTGTGTTCTATTTATTATTCCACTTCTTTTTCTGAATAATTTTCCGTGTATTTACTGTCGTTTTGTCTCTATTTCAGTAAACTTGGTTTAATATGCTGATGTTTGATTATGGTTTAATTTTGATTTGTAAATAGAGAAAGTCATCCGTGTGTAACTAATTTTTCGTCTTTAATTAACAGTTTTTTTCTTCTTACTGGCGTTTTTCAGTCAATAATGTTGTCTCAGTAAGCGAGAGTAATTGTGGCAGTGTGGTGAGCTTGATCGTTCCTTGATGTTATTGTAAATGATTCATTCTATTTTTATGAGATTTAAACAGCCCTGAGTTATTTATGCACTACACACACACACACAACACACAAAAAACACACACAACGCACAGGAGGAGAGAGAAGAGAGAGAGGTGTGAGGTGAGGGACGTACCACAGACGTGAGGTACCAGGGTTCATTCCCAGGTGACCTAACGATGAGACCCAACTTGGTTAAGTCCCAATTTACGGTCGCCCTTAGAGACACACCCTCCTCTTTTCCCCTCCTCCTTACTCCTTCTCCTCTTCTCCTCCTCCCCCCCTCCTCCTCCCCCTTCCTCCCCTCCTCCTCCTCTCACCTCCTCCTCCCCTCCTCCTCCTCCTCCTCCTCCTCCTCCCTCCTTCCTTCTCCTCCTCCTTCCTCCTCCTCCTCCTCTCCTCCTCCTTCCCCCTCCTCCTCTCCTCCTCCTCCTCCCCCCTCCTCCTCCTCCTCCTCCTCCTCCCCCCTCCTCCTCCTCCCCCTCCCCTTTCCTTGCCCAAGGCCTGTGCAGTGTTCTTCTTCTTATGTTCTTATGTTCCTTTTCCCTTTCCCCTTTTCCCTTTCCTCGTTCCTTCTCCTTCCTCTTGTGTTTTTCTCTTCTGCTTCTCATCTATTTTTAACACCCCGTTGGTAAAAAAAACAAAATAATTTTAAAACCGTTTCCCCCAAAAGTGGTTTATCTTTAAAATGGGTGGTTGGAAATTGTGGGGTGGGTTTTTGGATTTGTGATTAGGGGGGTTTCAATAGGCTTTTTTTTTTGTATTTATTTTTTTTGTTTTTTTTTAAAATTTACCACTTTGTTAAAACGACCCCCGGTTTTAAATTTTTTTCCCGTACCAGCTTGCCTCCTTTTCCCCCGCCCTCGGGGCCCCCGGGCCCCCCCTGCCTGTATCAAGCACAAAAAAACCCCCAAGCCATATCAAGGGAAACCCGTGAAAATTGCAAACAAAGCCCAAAGAGGAACTAAACGCTACACCCGCCTAAATAAAAAAAAAACACCGAAAAAAACCCAACTTAAACAAGGAACCCCCTGTAAACCACCAGCCCATAGAACCCAAGGAGTCATCAATTAACATGAGCCCACTGAAAAGGCATCACTTTATCACAAACCCCCTGAAATTCTACCTAAAATGAATTCACGTGGCATCAACCTAATATAGGCCCAATGAAAGACATCAATCTACATCTAAAACCCCCTGAAGTCTCCTACATATAGAACTCGCTGAAAGCCATCAGCCTAATCATTGAACCCACTGAAAATCATCAACCTACATCACAGAACCCACTGAAAATCATCAACCTACATCACAGAACTCACTGAAAATCATCAACCTACATCACAGAACCCACTGAAAATCATCAACCTACATCACAGAACTCACTGAAAATCATCAACCTACATCACAGAACCCACTGAAAATCATCAACCTACATCACAGAACCCACTGAAAATCATCAACCTACATCACAAAACCCACTGAAAATCATCAACCTACATCACAAAACCCACTGAAAATCATCAACCTACATCACAAAACCCACTGAAAATCATCAACCTACATCACAAAACCCACTGAAAATCATCAACCTACATCACAGAACCCACTGAAAATCATCAACCTACATCACAGAACCCACTGAAAATCATCAACCTACATCACAAAACCCACTGAAATCGACGAACCTACTTCAAAGGTCTTGCTAAAACCGATTAACCCACTTAAAGAAACTGGAAGTCACCGTCCTACTTCAGAGGTCCCAGTAAAAGCTACCATCATACTGTTTCTTGGAGGTTTCACCCAGTGTGACGGGCCCCATCCAGTGTGACGGGCCCCACCCAGTGTGACGGATCCCGCCCAGTGTGACGGGCCCCACCCAGTGTGACGGGCCCCACCCAGTGTGACAGGCCCCACTCAGTGTGACGGGTCCCGACTCTCCATCACTCTCCTGGAGCACCACGTGACCCACCTCCTTCCCACCCCAAGAAACCCACCGTAAAACAGCCCACCGCAAGCGGCTAACCAACCGCAAGCGACCACAAGTACACACACCACAGCCTCTCTCACTCACGGCTTACATAGGCGTTTCGGGTCTGTGAAACCAGCGTATAAGGTGTGTAATTCCCTGGAGATGTTATCTGTGAACACACTGTGGTCTTGTGAGATGGAGGAGGAGAAAGAAGGGGCGCAGAGAGAGAGAGAGAGAGAGAGAGAGAGAGAGAGAGAGAGAGAGAGAGAGAGAGAGAGAGAGATGTGTGTGTGTGTGTGTGTGAGTTCGTGAGAAAAGCAGATAGCAGAAGACCTTAGAGTCAGTAATGAGGCTTTGCCGAGGACTATCTGCTTCTATCTTTGTTATGGACTATCAGATATTATGTAGATGGCTGAGGCAAGGATAGTCTGTCTCCGGCCACTGCCGGCACGAAACAAGGGGTAAAAAAAAAAAACATGTCATAACGGATCTTTTATTGTGGAGACCATCATTATTTTTTTTAAAGGTTGATGTCTTCGGGAGGTTAATAATGTTGGTAGAATTACAGACAATAAGCAACTAATGCCACATTTTATTGTGGGAACTTTCGCTCTCCAGGAGAAGGCTTGCGGCTTGACAAAGCTCCTGGAGAAATAAACGTTGCCGCAATAAAATGTCGCATTAGTTGCACTTGTGTCCTTTTACGTTAATAATGTTGTCCATAATTTTATTTTTCATTAGTTTACCCACAGTTGACAGATTGGAGTAACATTGGCTGGTTTCCAGTCACGTGGTGTTTTGGCTTCCTCAGTTAATTTATTGAGTATAACTTGTTAAGGGGTATGTACTTTGATGCCTAGATTCTTGTAGAATTCTCGGTGATATTTAGTCTGGCTCTGTGGGCTTAATAATTCTCAGTTGTTCTAGGTAGCAATATAGTTATTGTCGTGATTTCACCGGTACTCAGTGGGTCAGTTTGACCTGGTTATATTGGTTTCGCAGGAGCGACCTGCGTTAAACCTTGGACTGTTCAATTGTTGGGAATCCAAGTGATTGGTGATCATACTTCTTAGAATTCTTTCAAAGATTTTTATGATTGATTCTTGATCTATAATTCTTTACTGTTGCTTTGCTGCCACCTTATAGGTATAAAAATCGAGCTGAAGGTGGTATTGAGAAGAGAGGCCATATCTTTATTGGTACTTCTCATTATACCATCTCTATGGGAGACCCTATTCACATTTGGATTCTTTTCTTGATGTTTATATATTTAATAAAACCTTTAGAATTTACTTTGAATTTGCTTTTTAGGTCGTCTTTGTTTGCATATCCAATTATTTTCTTTCTCTGGAGACATGCATAGGTAATCTGGGTTTCCTGTTAGATTATATTTCTTATAGGCTTTTGCGTTTACGCTTTACAGTATATTTTAACTAAGCCATCCAAGGTGGCTTAGTTGTCTCATTCTCCTTTTTGTATCTCACGCGGAATATTAGCTTTCTTAGTAGTTAGAATATTACACTTGAATCTGTTCCATATTTCTTCTGCACTGCTCACACCCAGTAACTCAGTCCTGTTTACATTATTAATGTAGCTAAATAGCTGATCAGAGTCAATTACTATGTAGTTAATGTAAATCGTATGATGTTATACTCGATGTTGGTAAATGTCTCGCCTGCCTCCCAGGAACTTATGAGGTCAAGTGTATTGTGAACCCGTGTGGCAAGTGTTGTCACTTGAGACACGAGTGTGTTCTCCATCTGATTAATTAACTAGTTTGCTTCCTGATCACAGGTAAGGGTATTCCAGTTGACGTTACGATTGTTAAAGGCTCCACTTATAATTGCATCATTATTATTAATTACTTTTGTTTTTTAAATTCAACGTTCAGAGAGAGAGAGAAAATGTGAAGATAGGAGGAAGGAAGATGCAACGAATAGAATGCGTGAGAGACAGTGGCAGTGAGAGAGGGAGAGTGAGAGACAGTGGCAGTGAGAGAGGGAGAGTGAGAGAAGAAAGAGGGCCTGGGACTAGGTAGTGTAGGAACTTCAAGAGTGAAAACAGGGAGATGTGTTTTTTTTTTTTGTTGATACATAGCAGTGTGCTGCTGCCCTATTCTGTACGACAGTTACATAGTGGAAAGCAAGGCTAGATATGTTTTTCTGTCATATTCCATTACACAAGATGGGTTACATACACAGTGTTGATATCTGTCAGTCTGAGCTGGGAGACTTCAGCTCCTTGGCCTCTTTAGGTGCATAAGATACAGCTTCTGGATCTTATAAGGTACTTAAGTATAGCTCCTGGGCCTCTGGATTGATTAGGTACATCTCCTAGGCCTCATATGGTTATCAAAATTATCATCTTCCTCCTCCGCCTCCTTCTCCTCTTCCTCTTCCTCCTCCGCCTCCTTCTCCTCCTCTTCCTCCCCCTCCAGACGCCCACAGAGTGATGGATGGGCGTGGTGGGCGTGTGGTGGACTGTGGGCGTCATTAGGGCCGCCCCTGACTGGGTCCATTTGTTGATTTCCCAGATAACATTCCCAGCGACAATGGGGGGTGGGAGAGGTGGGGGTGGAGGGTGTTGGAAGGAGTGAAAGAGGGAGTGATGGGGAAAGGAGACGAGGATGGGGTGATGGGGAAGGAAGACGAGAATAGGGTGATAGGGAAGGGAAATGGAAACGAGAGGATGGGAAGGGGGATCGGATGTTTAACCGTTTTCTTTTCCTCCTGGCGATTACTTTTGTCTGTCTCTCTATCACTTACCTTAAAATCCCTCCCAAGAAGCTCATCAATAGTAATCCCTCTTGACTGTTAGTAATAATATATCACAAATTATATACACTGCTGGATCTAAACAGGAGTCTGCTAACAGGGCTGCATCTGCTCTTGTTGCCACTTCCCTGGATAAGAACTATAGCAACCATGTTGAGTTAGTCATAAGAATTAACAACTGGGCGTCTACCCTGCAAACTGAATTGTTTGCCATCCTGATGACACTCAGGTTACCTTATGACACTGAGCTTGACTCTTTGATCATTACGGATTCTTTGTCATCACTGAGT
The DNA here is from genome assembly GCF_026875155.1 of Cherax quadricarinatus. Taxonomy (NCBI): domain Eukaryota; kingdom Metazoa; phylum Arthropoda; class Malacostraca; order Decapoda; family Parastacidae; genus Cherax; species Cherax quadricarinatus. The sequence goes on from NC_069440.1 coordinate 17,448,244, forward strand.
GATCTTGACTCACAAAATGTCTAATAATATGCTCATTGCAGACCCCCAGTAGATATATTTAAAAAAATCAGAGGAAAATGAATCAATGTAAATTTCTTATGCATTCCATCACACGTTGAATTACTCCATCACAGTAAAGTTGATAAATTAGCCAAAGCTTATACTAAATTTCGGACTTTCTGTGGTAACAATGTCTTGTTAATTTCTCAACATGTTAATATGAAGTATAGTGTTAAATTCAATTATCCTATCACTGATACCAAGAAATTGATAGTTTTAAGACAACCAAGAATAATTCGTTTTGCATTAGGCCTTAAGAACCGGAGAAAATGTTCTATAGTTAACGTTAACATAGTTATATCATCATCTATTCAAGATCTAATGTAGGTTAAGTTCATCATTGTCAGAATATTCCCTTGGAAAGTGCAACCTAAATGATCCTCGTGAAGTCGATAGGCTTCAAATCAAGAGTAGACAGAAGGAGGGACGGGTGGGGGAGGATGTTAACTCGAACCGCGGTCCATAACTTGACAGTTGTTTATTACATCATAATCTGAGTTTAAGAGAGCAGCCACAGCAAGGAAACTACAACGTCAGTACCACAGAAAGTGATCTGTGTCACATTATGGGAAACAAACCACAGGAAATGGCTCAACAGATTATCTTACATGGCGAACGTGCGTATAATTTTGGGTCAAGGATTTGCTGAAGGTCATTCATGACGAGGCTCAACACAACATTTTATGATTGTTCAGTACATGGCAGTACATTGATGTACGTATACACATGAGTGTATGTAGAAGTGCATGGGTACATATGGAAGTACATCGGTATATATGTAAGTACATTGATATACCTAATTGTGCATGGTTGAATATGAAAAGGTATGTTTATGTGGAAGTGCTTGGGTATATTTGGATTTGCACAGGAGTACGTGCGTGTTTATGGGAGCACGTGGAAGTACACGGGTGTAGATGGAAGTGCGTGATTGTACGTGGGAGTACATAGGAGAACATGGCAGTACATTAGAAAGGCAGTCAACTATAAACCCCTACGGTCCATGTCGAAGAAGCTATCTACAGAGAAAGACCAGAAAACATTCTAGCCACCTCTAGTTGCATCCTTATACTTGACATTAGAATAAGTTAGCAGAAGGCTCTCTTCTCACGCTCTCACTTCAGGCAACTTGGACGGAACGATTCTATTTCTTATCCTTTTCTCAATAACTTTAATCAACTTTCAGCAACTCTGGAGACTTATATGTCACATGTGTGAGAAACATCCACCACACACACCATATATATATATATATATTATATATATATATATATATTATATATATATATATATATATATGTGTGTGTGTGTGTGTGTGTGTGTGTGTGTGTGTGTGTGTGTGTGTGTGTGTGTGTGTGTGTGTGTGTGTGTTTGTTACCATTCTGTCCTAGGCACATGTCGATTAGACACTAGGCCTGACCCTCCCAGCCTCTGTGTGTGTATGTATGTGTGTGTGTGTGTGTGTGTGTGTGTGTACTCACCTAATTGTGGTTGCAGGGGTCGAGACTCAGCTCCTGGCCCCGCAGACTCAGCTCCTGTGTGTGTTGTGTGTGTGTGTGTGTGTGTGTGTGTGTGTGTGTGTTTTGTTGTGTGTGTGTGTGTGTGTGTGTACTCACCTAATTGTACTCACCTAATTGTGGTTGCAGGGGTCGAGACTCAGCTCCTGGCCCCGCCTCTTCACTGATCGCTACTGGATCCTCTCTCTCTCTGCTTCCTGAGCTTTGTCATACCTCTTCTTAAAACTATGTATGTTTCCTGCCTCCACTACTTCACTTGCTAGGCTATTCCACTTGCTGACAACTCTATGACTGAATAAATACTTCCTAACGTCCCTGTGACTCGTCTGAGTCTTCAGCTTCCAGTTGTGACCCCTTGTCCCTGTGTCCCCTCTCTGGAACATCCTATCTCTGTCCACCTTGTCTATTCCCCGCAGTATCTTGTATGTCGTTATCATGTCTCCCCTGACCCTTCTGTCCTCCAGTGTCGTCAGTCCGATTTCCCTTAACCTTTCCTCGTACGACATTCCCTTGAGCTCTGGGACTAGCCTTGTTGCAAACCTTTGTACTTTCTCTAACTTCTTGACGTGCTTGACGAGGTGTGGGTTCCAGACTGGTGCTGCATACTCCAGTATGGGCCTAACATACACAGTGTACAGTGTCTTGAACGATTCCTTATTAAGGTATCGGAACGCTATTCTCAGGTTTGCCAGGCGCCCGTATGCTGCAGCGGTTATTTGGTTGATGTGTGCCTCCGGTGATGTGCTCGGTGTTATGGTCACCCCAAGGTCTTTCTCCCTGAGTGAGGTCTGTAGTCTTTGTCCACCTAGCCTATACTCTGTCTGCGGTCTTCTTTGCCCCTCCCCAATCTTCATGACTTTGCATTTGGCTGGATTGAATTCGAGAAGCCAGTTACTGGACCACATGTCCAGCTCGTAACAGGCGCCCACTGTGATACCTCTTCACGTACCATGACTCGTTGCTGCCTCCCTGTCAGGTATTCCCTTATCCATTGCAGTGCCCTTCCTTTTAACGTGTGCCTGATCCTCCAGCTTCTGCACTTATCTCTTGTGGGGAACTGTGTCAAAGGCCTTCCTGCAGTCTAGGAAAACGCAATCTACCCAACCCTCTCTCTCGTGTCTTACTTCTGTTACGTTGTCATAAAACTCCAGGAGGTTTGTGATACAAGATTTGCCTTCCATGAACCCATGCTGGTTTTCATTTATAATCTTGTTCCTTTCCAGGTGTTCGACCACTCTCCTCCTGATAATCTTCTCCATGACTTTGCACACAATACATGTCAGAGAACAGGTCTGTAGTTTAGTGCACTCGTTTCTGTTTCCTTTCTTAAATATGGGGATACATTAGCTGTCTTCCATTTCTCAGGTAGTTGCCCAGTTTCAAGGGATGTGTTGAAGATTGTGGTTAGAGGTACACACAGCATCTCTGCTCCTTCTCTAAGGACCCATGGGGAGATGTTATCCGGTCCATCGCCTTTGAGGTGTCAAGGTCACTTAAGAGCTTCTTCACCTCCTCCTCAGTTGTTCGTATGTCATCCAACACTTGTTGGTATATTCCCTCTTTGATGTTCCCTTCTGTGCTGTCTTCCCACAGCCCTTCCTGTCTCTACTGTAAAAACTTCCTTAAATCTCCTGTTCAGCTCCTCACATACCTCCTGATCATTTCTTGTGAGTTCTCCACCTTCTGTCCTTAATCTGATCACCTGGTCTTTGACTGTTGTCTTCCTCCTGATGTGGCTATACAACAGTTTCGGGTCAGTCTTGATTCTCGATGCTATGTCATTTTCATACTGTCGCTGGGCCTCCCTCCTTACCTGTGCGTACTCATTCCTGGCTCTGCGACTGATCTCCCTATTTTCGTGTGTTCTCTGCCTTCTGTACTTTTTCCATTCTCTATTGCACTTTGTTTTTGCCTCCTTACACCGTCGGGTAAACCAGGGGCTTGTTCTGGTCTTCCCGTTGTTACTGTTGCCCTTGGGAATGAACCTTTCCACTGCCTCCTTGCATTTTGTTGCTACATATTCCATCATTTCATTTACTGGCTTTCCTGCCAGTTCTCTGCCCCACTGGACCTCCCGCAGGAAGTTCTTCAACCCTATGTAGTCCCCTCTTTTATAGTCAGGCTTTTCCCATTCTACTCCTGTTATTCTCTCCACTTGCAGCTCTACTATGTATTCAAAGCACAGAACCACGTGGTCGCTAGCTCCTAGGGGACTCTCATACTTGATGTCCTCAATGTCTGAGCTGCCCAGGGTGAACACAAGGTCCAATCTTGCTGGTTCATCCTCCCCTCTCACTCTGGTAGTGTCCTTAACATGTTGGTGCATGAGGTTTTCCAGCACCACGTCCAACATCCTGGCTCTCCATGTTTCGGGACCCCCATGTGGCTCCAGGTTTTCCCAGTCAATCTCCCTGTGGTTGAAATCCCCCATAACCAGCAACTTTGCTCTGCTGGAGTGAGCTCTTCTTGCCACACCTGTGTGTGTGTGTGTGTGTGTGTGTGTGTGTGTGTGTGTGTCGTGCCGAATAGGCAGAACTTGCGATCTTGGCTCATCTTGCCATATAGGACAAGCGAAAATTTGTGTATGCAATAATTTCGCCAAAATCGTTCTGAACATAACGAAAAAAATATATTTCACTGTGTTTGTTTAGTATTAAATTATTGTAAACAAATCTAAAATATATTTAGTTGGTTTAGGCTAAAATAAATTGTTCTTGTTATTATAAGGTTAGGTAAGTTTTCTAAGATTCTTTTGGAGCAAAATTCAAATTTTTTACATTAACATTAATGAAAAAAATATATCTTTAAACGTATAAGAGAAAATTTTAGAAAGGACTTAATTTTAAATGAGTTCTTATTAATTGACCAGTTTTACATATTCGGCACGACATATATATATATATATATATATATATATATATATATATATATATATATATATATATATATATAATATATATATATATATATATATATATATATATATATATATAATATATATATATATATATGTCAAATGTGAATAGTCACGAAAGCGCTTGGAATTTCTATATTCTTTCACAGTGGTTGTTTTGCATATATATATATATGTGTGTGTGTGTGTGTGTGTGTGTGTGTGTGTGTGTGTGTGTGTGTGTGTGTGTGTGTGTGTGTGTGTGTGTGTGTGTGTGTGTTTGTGTGTGTGTGTGTGTGTGCGTGCGTGTGTGCGTGTGTGCGTGTGTTTTTATAGGTTTAGGTCACCTAACTTAATCTAACTTAACCTATACTAACCTAACCTAACCTAGATTAAAGAACATACCTTTAAATAAAACGGGAATCGTTAAGAAACTGACTTGCTACTTATTGGATGCCACATATGTGATACCACGTATGTGATACCACTTATGTGATGCCACATGTGATGCCACATATGTGATGCCACGTATGTGATGCCACATATGGGATGTCAGATATGGGATGTCATATATGGGATGACACATAGGGAATGCCACATGTGGGATGTCATATACGGGATACCACATAGGGGATGTCATATATGGGATGACACATAGGGGATGCCATATGTTGGATGTCGTATATGGGATGCCACATAGGGGATGTCACATATGGGATGTCATATATGGGATGCCACATAAGGGATGTCATACATGGGATGTCATATATGGGATGCCACATATGGGATGTCACATATGTTACGCCACGTGTGAGATGCCACGTATGGGATGCCACGTATGTGATGCCACATATGGGATGTCAGATATGGGATGTCATATATGGGATGCCACAAATGGGATGTCTTTTATGGGATGCCACATAGGGGATGTCACATATGTGGTGCCACATATGGGATGCCACATATGGGATGTCACATATGTGATGCCACGTATGAGATGCCACGTATGGGATGCCACGTATGTGATGCCACATATGGGATGTCAGATATGGGATGTCATATATGGGATGCCACATATGGGATGTCATATATGGGATGCACATATGGGATGCGACGTATGGGATGCCACGTATAGGATGCCACATATGGGATGTCACGTATGGGATGCCACGTATGGGGTAGAGTGTATCTGTCACCTATTCTATAGCCCCAGGATAAAGAAGAGGTGTTTCCAGTATTTCCTTCACCAACTACACCTTATATTTTAAGTGATGATAGTTAACTGACTGCAGAAAGTTAGACTGAATATCAGATTATACAAATACGTCAACATTTGCATTTCAAAGATTTTCTGCAGATTATCATGAGTTGGGCATTACCTATCTGGGTCACAACGCTAAGGTACTGGAACAATAACTTTTTTCTTCTGGGATCCTTGGTTTCCTTAATGAGTTTATTGCCCAGCTGTTTCAGCAACTTGTGCTCGTATTTTTCCCACGAGCTGAGGATCTCTGACACTTTAGGAGGAAATAATAACAGAGTGCACGCCCAGGTATACACTGCTGTTTTAGGACTTCCCGGAGATGACTGTATATATTGTTACGTTATTCTTCAGTGGGGAGGGGGAACTGTGGCGGAGGGTAGGGGGCACTTTGATGGAGGGAAGGGGAGCACTAAGGCGGAGGAGAGGGGACACTATAGTAGAGAGAATTGGGCACATGTGCAGGTTGGATAGTTATAGGCCCTATGGTAGGCCAGATCAGCAGTGACCGCTGGCTCACCGGTGAAACTCAGTGGTCTTAGTGGACTGGTTCAACTACCTTCTAACCTGTTTGAGAGAGGTGTGAACCATTATAGATACACGGGTGTAGTCCCCACCCTGTGTTTACCTTCCAGGGTAGCATGGTGACTCCATTTGCAACACACAAAAAAAATATTGAGAATACCCATGAGGGTGTCATCATCTTAAGATAAAACAAGGTAGTGATCCTCTCATTTTAAATTAGATTTTATCGCTGAAGCTGCTAGTTTATTGTGCAGCCCTTATCCATCTTATGGAGGGTAGCACAAAAAATATATGGATACGCAAAAGGCCTAAGAACTAGGCTCCAAAAGGTTTAACAGGAGTTTTTGCGATTCGTTTCTAATGTTGTCTTATCTTTTACAAGCAAATTTCGGATATTTGTTTAATATGTCTGGTATTATATTTGCATTAATAAGTTACCATGATACAGCACATAGGTTATTACACCATCTTTAGATTCCTCAGTTAGTGGACAGTCAAGGACTTAGTGTTCAATAGTGCCATAACGTTGACCACATAGTCGCATTTAGTGTGTATGCAAAACTACCAGAAGCACTATTAATCAAGCCTAAGTCTGGATACTACCACATGAGTCAGTCTGGTAACAGCGAGTTGCTCTTAAACATGTTCATATTATGCTACTGAGTTATTTGTAGAACCTAGGTGAGTGAACCAGCGGATGCTTAACCAGTTAAGGGTCATTATTAGACTCGTGTCAGGAGACACAAGTCTCTCTAATAATGAAACACCACCATCTTTATGTTATGTGGCTGCCATCAGGTCTATATAACTGAAGACTCCAGTGTGCTGACCAGTGTGCTGACCAGTGTGCTGTGGTCACTCTTATCTTCATTTATGAGTAACATTTCTCTGGCTCTTTTTCCTCCTGATACACAACAGAAAATTCTGAACATTAACACGTACACAAGGCTTCAAATTTTAGAGTACTTTCTGCTCAGAAATATAATAATTCTAAAGAAGAAAAAGGCACAGTACCGTGACTGAAACAATACGCAAATAACCTGAACATAGGAGAGAGGAGCTTATGACCATGTTTCGGTCCGACTTGGACCATTTACAAGTCCAAAATAATTTTATTTTCATAACTATTATTAGGTATTCCCAGGAAGGGGATACGTATTATAACTGCCAAATTTTTCTTACTCAAAAGTTTTCATGCAATAAATTAAAAATGTCATTCCTCATCGGATTTCAGCTCTCAGTGCAACACATCTTAGAAGAAAGTTTGGATTGTCATTGAGTTTTGTGGGTGTCAGTGTGCCTGTGTGATAACTATGGAATGCCTCTTCCTATCGATGCCAGACTTTCATCAGTGGTGTTCCCCACTTAGAAGGCTCATGTCGAACTGCGTAGGAGCCAATTTATCAATTTTATTTACAAAAATAGGTATTTTTCGAGGCAGTAACTTCAGAGTTCCTCTTCCGAACAAGTTCAAACGTTACTAAGCGGAAGGAAGGTTCAGAATGATTTTAGGCTAAGTGTAAATTTTCCCAAATTTATAGCAATTAAAAAATGGGCATTATTTGTTTCCCAGCAAGAAATGGAGAATACTTATCGTGGTGACCTTCACACGTTCACTGTCACTGTGTTTGTATTGAGAGAAAATTTCTACTTTTACTGAGCTGTGTGAGTGCCAATATGCCAGTTCTGTTAAAAACAAATTGTGATATTGAATTCCCCGTAAAAGCTTCATAAAGCTTCCTCTAATCAACCTCAAACTCTCAACACTATTACACTTAGTGGAAGGTTTGGATATATCTTGGACGCTATATTTTCAAATCTGCCCATTTCATTAAACAGATTGGGATAATTATTTCTCTGTAATAGCTTATGAATGCCAATTTATATAGGATTCAAGCTTTTAATACTGGTGTATCTTAGAGAAACATGAGTATTTTTATTGGTCTCTTTAAGGTGCAGTTTGCTAATTCTGTAAAAAAAAAAAAAAAATTGGAAGACATCGTACCCTCCTGGAGCACTAAGTAGTTGTAGTGTCAAACTAAACACTATTAGGTGAAGCTATTCCTGCCGATTGTTATTTGTGTACTCAATTTCCTTTAGTTGTTCAAGAGATATTAATTTTATGGCAAGGATACACAAATTCAGTTATATGGAGCCTTTATTGACGAGGTTTTGCCACTTGGTAAACATAATCAGATCACAAACATGTTTCTGACTTTATAAAAAGGTCACTTTGTGGGCGAAAAGTTGTCAGTAAAGGTTCCATATAACTACACTTGTTTCCTTACATCGCATCGGTGTCCCATACAACTTTACATATTCATTAATAGGTTTTACCTTAAGCCAATTTAGAAAATTAGAAAATGGCATGTTCTCACATCCCCTGCGATAGAAGAATAACTGATGCAATTTAAATAAACACACACACACACACACACACACACACACACACACACACACACACACACACACACACACACACACACACACACACACACACACACACACACACACACACACACACACACACAATATATATATATATATATATATATATATATATATATATATATATATATATATATATATATATATATATAAGTCCATGTTTATGATCTGAGAACCGATGCGGCAGTTGCCCGAGGCAGTGACAAAACAGCTGATCTAATCATCATAAACTTCTGGCTTGGACGACCCTCGACTTCAGTCTCTTGAGAAGTAAACATCATGGGGCTCCCAGGCCAGATATATATATATATATATATATATATATATATATATATATATATATATATATATATATATATATATATATATATATATATATATATACATACATACATATTAGAAACTGTTGCTTTTATTAAGGATATTTAATCAAAGACGTTTGTGTGTGACGTGCAGTGGAATGCTAAATTTTATTTTATTTTTTTTCTGCTAGAATATTTTAACGAAATTGATGTGATGTGTTTGACTGCTTCAGGGAAGATACTCTTAAGGAGCCCACCAGGTGCATGAAAAGGTCTCATCTCTCTCTGTGTAAGAATAATTTTGCATATTTTGTTAGCGCGCGCGCTCGCACACACACACACACACACACACACACACACACACACACACACACACACACACACACACACACACACACACACACACACACACACACCAACACCAACACCAACAAGTGTTGGACGACATACATACAGATGAGGAGGAGGTGAAGAAACTGCTAAGGGACATCGATACCTCAAAGGCAGTGGGACCGGACAACATCTCCCCGTGGGTCCTTAGAGAGGGAGCAGATATGTTGTGCGTGCCACTTACCACAATCTTCAACACGTCCCTGGAAACTGGGCAACTACCTGAGGTATGGAAGACGGCAAATGTAGTTCCCATTTTTAAAAAAGGAGACAGAAAAGAGGCACTAAACTATAGACCTGTGTCATTGACGTGTATAGTATGCAAAATTATGGAGAAGATTATCAGGAGGAGAGTGGTGGAGCACCTGGAACGGAAAAAGAGTATAAATGCCAACCAGCACGGATTCACGGAAGGCAAATCCTGTGTCACAAACCTTCTGGAGTTTTATGATAAAATAACAGAAGTAAGACACGAGAGAGAGGGGTGGGTTGATTGCATCTTCTTGGACTGCAAGAAGGCCTTTGACACAGTTCCTCACAAGAGATTAGTGCAGAAGCTAGAGCATCAGGCGCATATAACAGCAAGGGCACTGCAATTGATCAGAGAATACCTGACAGGGAGGCAACAACGAGTCATGGTACGTAATGATGTATCACAGTAGGCACCTGCGACGAGCGGGGTCCCACAGGGGTCGGTCCTAGGACCAGTGCTATTTTTGGTATATGTGAACGACATGATGGAAGGGTTAGTCTCAGAAGTGTCCCTGTTTGCAGATGATGTGAAGTTAATGAGGAGAATTAAATCTGATGAGGACCAGGCAGGACTTCAAAGAGACCTGGACAGACTGGACACCTGGTCCAGCAAATGGCTTCTCGAATTTAATCCTGCCAAATGCAAAGTCATGAAGATAGGGGAAGGGCACAGAAGACCACAGACAGAGTATAGGCTAGGTGGCCAAAGACTGCAAACCTCACTCAAGGAGAAAGATCTTGGGGTGAGTATAACACCGAGCATGTCTCCGGAAGCACACATCAATCAGATAACTGCTGCAACATATGGGCGCCTGGCAAACCTGAGAACAACATTCCGATACCTTAGTAAGGAATCGTTCAAGACACTGTACACCGTGTATGTCAGGCCCATACTGGAGTATGCAGCACCTGTTTGGAACCCGCACTTGATAAAGCACGTCAAGAAACTAGAGAAAGTACAAAGGTTTGCCACAAGGTTAGTTCCAGAGCTAAGGGGAATGTCCTATGAAGAAAGATTAAGGGAAATCGGCCTGATGACACTGGAGGACAGGAGGGTCAGGGGAGACATGATAACGACATATAAAATACTGCGTGGAATAGACAAGGTGGACAAAGACAGGATGTTCCATGGAGGGGACACAGAAACAAGAGGCCACAATTGGAAGTTGAAGACACAAATGAGTCAGAGAGATATTAGGAAGTATTTCTTCAGTCATAGAGTTGTAAGGCAGTGGAATAGCCTAGAAAATGACGTAGTGGAGGCAGGAACCATACACAGTTTTAAGACGAGGTTTGATAAAGCTCATGGAGCGGGGAGAGAGAGGGCCCAGTAGCAACCGGTGAAGAGGAGAGCCAGGAGCTAGGACTCGACCCCTGCAACCACAAATAGGTGAGTACAAATAGGTGAGTACACACACACACATACTATACACACACAAATTCACACAACAGACCTAGTGTCTAATCGACATGTGCTTAGGGCAAAATGGTAAATAACTAACACAGACACACACACACCAGTAGATAACCATTAAGGTGACCCGCCAGGAGCTATGAATCGATTACTGCAAACACAGCTAGGCGAGTACACACTGGAAATGTTGTGGCTATATACCAGCAGGGAAATTAGGCGACAAGCAATGAATTATTAGCCGGTCTTACTGACATGTGTATTGGAAAAGGTAAGAAAGATGGTTGAGTGCCTAGAGATGAGAGACTTCATTATAAAAATGCAACAGAGATTTAATGAACTGGAAGTTTCTGCCTCACTAGCCTATTATGACTCTGACAGATTTCTGGAGATGAAGCAAGAAAGACAATGGTGGGTCGACTGTACAAGCGGGGAATGTAGAACTTTGACATTATGCCCCCAGAAACTGTTTCACAAATCAGCAAGCAGGGGTACAAGACAAGGGCTATAACGGATCAAGGAATACCTACCAAACAGTATACAGAGTGGTGAGGGTAAATACGGTCAATTCACGATGGGAGAGGTAAAGAGTGTTGCCCCGAGGATCAATACTAGGGTCATTACTCTACCTAATATATGTAAATGACCTTCCAGAGGGGATTGAATCCTATTTATCGTTGTTTGCCGATGAAGCAAAGCTAATGAGAGAAATAGAGATGGAAAATGATGAAGACAGACTATAGGAAGACTTGAACAAGCAGCTTGTTATAAGCTGTATACGCGGACACAACACATGTCGAGCATGGAGAAAGATCTTGGAGTAAATATCACACCGAACATATCGCCAGAGTTTGATGATGATGCACTGTTTCCGGCTTAAATAAGATGAATTTTTCAGAATTTTCCTCGATAATGTAATGTATTTTTATTAGGTATTCTCGGAACCACATTCAAGAACATGTATATACACTGAGAGATGGTCCTCGGTGTTAATACATTGAGAGATGCTCACTTTTTGGTTCTTATACTTTGGGAAATACACACACACTGATTGGTATATATATATATATATATATATATATATATATATATATATATATATATATATATATATATATATATATATATATATATATATATATAATATATATATATATATATATATAATGAACACAATCGGCCGTCTCCTACCAAGGCAGGGTGGCCCGAAAAAGAAAAACTTTCATCATTCACTCCATCACTGTTTTGCCAGAGGCATGCTTACACTACAGTTATAAAACTGCATCATTAACACCTCTCCTTCACAGTGTCGACACTGTATTTCCCATCTCCAGGACTCAAGTCCGGCCTGTCGATTTCCCTGAATCCCTTCACAATTGCTACCTTGCTCACACTCCAACAGCACGTCAAGTTCTAAAAACCATTTGTCTCCATTCGCTCCTGTCTAACACACTCACGCATGCTTGCTGGAAGTCCAAGCCCCTCGTACACAAAACCTCCTTTACCACCCTCCCTCCAACCTTTCCTAAGCCGACCCCTACCCCGCCTTCCCTCCACTACAGATTTATACACCCTCGAAGTCATTCTATTTTGTTCCATCGTCTCATATATATATATATATATATATATATATATATATATATATATATATATATATATATATATATATATATATGTGTGTGTGTGTGTGTGTGTGTGTGTGTGTGTACTCACCTAATTGTGGTTGCAGGGGTGTGTGTGTGTGTGTGTGTGTGTGGTGAATTATGCAAGATAAGTTCATCCATTACCACTTAGCTTATAAAGCTATCGTGACAGATCGTCCAGTAACGCCCCGAGCCTCAACCACAACACTACGCTAGCCTCTCATTGTTGTGAATTATCTTAACTCCTGCCACGAAAAACCTCGGGAGTAAAAAGATGGCTCAGATTCCCTACGATAAGACGTCCCCTTTTCTTTGTATGTTCAAAGTTGGCTGCTTGATGATGCACTCTTTCCGCCTCAGATAAGCTAATTGCTTCATAAATCTTCCTCGATAATATAATGCGTTTTTATTGGGTTCTCACTTGTGTGTCCTAGACTTTAGTCACCTAGTTACACTCACCTAGTTACACTCACCATGTTCTCACCTGGTTGTCCTCACCTAGTTATACCCATGTGCCAACACTTAGGTCATCTTTATTGGGTAGGTTTCGGTCATGGGACCTTGGTCACTCGAAATGAGTAACCAAGAGACTGATAGAACAGTGTTTATTGTATCATCACAGGACCGAAACGTTTTCAGTTAAGATGTTCGATGTGTATGTACTTGTGTCCTTCCAACATCTAAAAGGCGGTGAGTGACACTAGGTGAAAAATTGATGAGTTAGTTACTTTCAGTCAGTAAATGATTGATGAGTGAGACACATGTGCAACAGTTGGCTATCTTTATTGTTTGTACTCGACTGTTGCACATGTGTCGTACTCATCAATTTGTCGGTATTTTATACCATTTTCAACACAACTAAGTGATTATAAGCAGGTGACTAAAATCGTGCATATAAGTAAATATGTACGTACATAAGTACATGCACACACACACACACACACACACACACAATATTATATATATATATATATATATATATATATATATATATATTTATATATATATATATATATATATATATATATATTATATATATTATACGTACATACTGCCTACATATAATAAAGGACTGGACCACAAAACTGCTAAATAATATTAACAGAGAGAGAGAGACAGAGAAAGACAGAATAAGTACGAAAGATTGTAACATAAAGAATGTTGTTACGTGAAAAAAATAAGGTAACACTGTGAATTATAAAGATATTTAGGGGTTAAAAATGTGAGATGGAAAAGGTAAGAGAAGAAGTGTAAGGGAAGTTGCGTATGTTCTACAAATACATAAGGGAGAAAGGGAGTAAACCACAAAGGAATAAGAGAGAGGGTAAGAGACATATGGAAGAAGTTCCTGCACATGGAAAGGGCTTACGTTATCAAAGTTATATCATCACCTACCCCTTCACCTGGTGGCAAGGTAGATAACCTGATGCTAAAATGTAAACCCCCTTCTCTCTCTCTCTCTCTCTCTCTCTCTCTCTCTCTCTCTCTCTCTCTCTCTCTCTCTCTCTCTCCATAAGGTTCGGTTTAGGATCCCTAAGTTTATTTAAACGTTAAGAGCTCCTGTCATTTTCTTCTCTGTCTCTGTCTGTCTGTCTGTCTCTCTCTCTCTCTCTCTCTCTCTCTCTCTCTCTCTCTCTCTTTCTTGCTACCTCCTCTCTTGAGGAGGTAGCAAAAATTTAATGTTTCAAATCCTGGGCAAAAAGTGCTCCCGTGGTGGAGTATATTCCAGTGAGGTAGATGCAGGTGTAGTCTACACAAGATGAGGTAGATGGAGGTGGCGTCTACTCCAGTTGAGGTAGATGGAGGTGGAGTCTACCCCAGGTGAAGTAGATGGAGGTGGAGTCTACTCCAGGTAAGGTAGATGAAGGTGGTGTCTACTCCAGGTGAGGTAGATGGAGGTGGAGTCAACTCCAGGTGAGGTAAATCGAGGTGGAATCTACACAAGGTAAGGTAGGTGAAGGTTTAGTCTACAGAAAGGGAAGTAGATGTAGGTGGAGTCTACTTCAGGTGACGTAGATGGATGTATCTACCATAGTGGAGATAGAAGGAGTGGAGTCTACACAAAGGGAGGTAGATGGAGGTGGAGTCTAGTCCAGTGAGGTAGATGGAGGTGGAGTCTGCACAAGATGAGGTAGATGGAGGTGGCGTCTACTCCAGGTGAGGTGGATGGAGGTGGAGTCTACTCAGGTGAAGTAGATGGAGGTGGAGTCTACTCCAGGCAAGGTAGATGAAGATGGTGTCTACTTTAGGTGAGGTAGATGGAGGTGGAGTCTGTTCCAGGTGAAGTAGATGGAGTGGGAGTCTATTCCAGGTAAGGTAGATGAAGGTGGTGTCTACTCCAGGTGAGGTAGATGGGGGTGGAGTTTACTCCAGGTGAAGTAGATGGAGATGTACTCTTCTCCAGGTGAGGTAGATGGGGTGGAGTCTACACAAGGTAAGGTAGATGAAGGTGGAGTCTACGCAAGGTGAGGCAGATGGACTTGGAGTCTACTCCAGGTGAGGTATATGGATGTGTAGTCTGCCACAGGGGAGACAGAAGGAGGTGGAGTCTACACAAGGTGAGGTAGATGGAGGTGGAGTCTACTCCAGGTGAAGATGGAGGTGGAGTCTACTCCAGGCAAGTTAGATGAAGGTGGTGTCAACTCCAAGTGAGATAGATGGAGATGGAGTCTACTCCAGGTGAGGTAGATGGATGTGGAGTCTACTCCAGGTGAGGTAGATGGATGTGCAGTCTACCACAGGGGAGATAGAAGGAGGTAGAGTCTACTACAGGAGGTGGAATCTACCACAGGGGAGGTTGAAGGAGATGGGGTCTACGACAGGGAAGGTAGAAGGAGATAGGGTCTACCAAAGCCAGGTGAGGAGCGGGACATAATTAGCTGAAGACCACCATGGCTACTGAGCGAGACCAGGTGATGGGGGCGTGACCTTATCTTGGGCTAAATTGGATTTTTATTGCCAGAGGAGAAAGACAAATTAAAGTAATTTTTATTTTTAAACACACACACACACACACGGTACACACACACACACACACACACACACACACACACACACACACACTCGACGATAGACAC
This sequence comes from Cherax quadricarinatus, assembly GCF_026875155.1. Taxonomy (NCBI): domain Eukaryota; kingdom Metazoa; phylum Arthropoda; class Malacostraca; order Decapoda; family Parastacidae; genus Cherax; species Cherax quadricarinatus. Next base: position 17,464,020 of record NC_069440.1, read on the forward strand.
TTGGACTGTTTTTTTATTGTGTGTATTTGTGTGGGTAAGTTAATCGCTAACACAGAAGATATCAGATAAGGAGGATAATCATAGTAAAAAAATACAGCCAGAAGGTCCAGCACGTACTTGAGCACCGTTTAACCTGTTCATAAACAGAAACATTTTGTTAAAACTAGGTAGTGTAGCCCCTTGGACAGACATTATATGACCTAATTTTTAGCTTGCTGACGGGGTGGTATTATGTTCGTCAAGAAACTGGCAAATGTCTGGTGATGTGGGTGTTTGTGGTCAAGCATCCGTTGGAGAAACATTGCCCCAGTACACGATTGTTCTTACGATAATGGCATACAATACCGACAAGTTGATGAATTAAACATATGTGAATCGCAGTGTAAGACGAAGTAATCGGTCTTTTACTACCTTCGTCTTGATGAATCCAATTCATCGAGACTTAGGTACTGATGACCTACTTCCGCTTCTTTTCTGGCTGTTATCTCTGTATTGAATTGTAAAAACTATTATTAACGAAACTTCTTCAAAATAAAGATACCCAGGTGTTATACATGTCTAATTCATGAACGAGTGTTATGTTACTTGTCTTTTCTTCACACACATTCATCTACCACAACCTTTCTTCTACATTTCTTAATGAAATTGAACTTTTATTAGTTGCGTTCCTGTACATTCTAAAACCAGAACAAGGAAGAATCAGACCCAGTAGCGTATGAAATACTGTATTTTCGGGCATATAAGGCGCCCTTTTTTCCCCACAAACGGATTTGGAAAAAAAAAATCAGCTTGCGCCTTATATGCTCAAGGTGAGGGTCAAGGGTAGACTTTGGCTACGCTGCAGCAGTTGTTTGCTTACGTTATGTTACAACTGTTGGGAAACATCGTCTTATGCGTCTCATATGAACAGGCGTGATAGACATGATTTACAGAATTACTTGTGAGACACTTGTGGCGCTGATCGATCCTGCACAAAGTGAGACTTAGACCTAACAGGGACCTATCATAAAATATTCAACAGCCAGGTGAAAATTAGCAAGATTTTTTTAACTTTAGTAGTTGAGTAATTGTGCTCCTGTAGGGAGGGAGGTCGTGGAATTGGTCCCCCAGGACGTCTCTTAAACTCACAACATGAATCATGTTGACGGCAGTGAAGGGACTTGAGCTAGAGTTCGTCACGGCCACGCTAGTTGGAGATTCGTCTGTAAAAACTTGCATTTGTGGTCACAGTGGTGCCTGTGCTAACCTTCCTATGGTGTAGAAATATACCTAGTTGGACGAATCTTATTATGGCTAGCTGGTCTAGTGGCTAACGCGACGGGCTGGAGTTTTGAGACTCTGACCGCGGGTTCAATCCCGGCCGGGGTATGGTTAAACTCACAGACTTGTAGAAACACACACACACACACACACACACGCACACACATCAACACACCACCACGCACACACATCTACATACCTATCATACCTCTAAGAAGAGGTATGATAAAGCTCATGGTGCAGGGAGAGTGACCCAGTAGCGGCCAGTGAAGAGGCGGGGCCAGGAGCTATGAATCGACCCCTGCAACGACAACTAGGTGAGTGCAAGTAGGTGAGCACACACACAGCGGCGGGACCAGGAATCAGACTCCCACAGCCAAAAAAAAATAAGTGGCGCGTACATACACACACACACACACACAACACACACACACACACACACACACACACACACACACACACACACACACACACACACACACACACACACACACACACACACACACACACGCGCGCGCGCGCGCGCGCATTACGTGATTCACCTCATACTTCACAGACACATATGTTAACACTTCTTGATTATGTGAATACATTAACTTCCTTCCTACTCCTCATAAGCATCTACTCCTCATCAACTTGCCATTTTATTCTCTCTTTCACCAGTTACAATCTTTACCTTCAAACTCAGTAACTTCTTCTGAATCAAGCAGGCCGACCGTGTCATCTTCAAACAACAGTAACCACATTTGTAACAGCAGATACTGGCAATGAGATTCGTTATCTGCTAGGAGCACGCCTCTCGCTTACCCTCCGGCATTCGCGTCTCTTACATTGCCGACTATAAACCCATTAAACAACCACGGCGATATCACACACCCAACTCTTATTGGGAACAATTTTCTTCTTAGTCATAAACCCTAATCCGAGCCTCACTTTCCTCATAAAAACAGTTTTTACAGTATTCAGCAGCTTGCCATTTATTGCATAGTTTGCAGCCTTTGCCACATCGATCCCTGCACCACTTCTCTTACGCATTTTCCAAATCAGTGACTGCAGCAGCAATGCTAACGTACCTCAACGCATTGCAACTGTGACTTGCGTTGTAGACGCCACTATTCAGAAACACAAGGTTCGACACGCTTGTAGGACTCTCAGCGCTAATAAAGCATAAAACATTCACACTTTGTGGGATGGCAAGACGTCGTACTCATTCAGTACTCGAGCAGGGTTAAAAGAAAATATCTAGTGACACAGATACATATATGCATGTACACATTCATATATGCATACATATTTACATACATACATACATACATACATACATACATACATACATACATACATACATACATACATACATACATACATACGTACATACGTATACATACATACGTACATACGTACATACATACATACATACATACATACATACATACATACATACATACATACACACATACACACATACATACATGCATACATAGAGTATATACGTATTTATTTACGTACGTATGTACATATTGCAGAACAAGCAAAATGTTTGTGTTGCAACGTATATTCTCTTCACTATTGTAGTGAGTACACCACCTGTATCCCGTAGTAGTAGTAATAATAATAGTGTAGTAATAGTTAGTAGTAGTATATAGTATTAGTTAGTATAGTATAGTAGTAGTAGTATTGGTAGTGGTAGTGGCAATAATAGTAGTAGTAATAATAATATTAGCATTAGTAATAATAATAATAGTAGTAGTAGTAATGGTAGTAGTAGTAGTAATAATAATATTAGTAGTATTAGTAATAGTAGTAGTAGTTTGTAGTATGTAGTAATAGTAAGTAGTCTGTGCTACTAATCCTTCAAGGAAGGATTCATTTGGTCTCGGAGAGAACACCCGTAACACCGACCGCAAAATTTCACTCAATTTTATCACCGCCAGTTACGAAGTGCAATCATGGTTTACAGCCTCTAAACACCAAGAAATTTACTTCCTGAATTACCTCATTGGCCTCCACCACCCAAATTGTGGTAACTGCCAGAGCTAAACTGTATCTCACTTCTTTGCTACTGTTTCTACCACCACACTCCCTTTCTCATCCCATTTCCCTACAGTCCCCTATCCCTCTCCTCTTCCCTTCCTGTCAACTACAGACTTTCACCCCTCTTCCCACTTATTTACAGGCTTTATTCACCTATTTACTTGATTTGTTCATCTACTTGTTTTATCCACTTCTATGATATACCTGCTTTACCTGCTTATTTACCAGCCTTATTTACTTATTTATCTACTTTATCCACTTACCTGATTTATTCACTTATTTGCCTGTTTTTTAAATTATTAGCTGTTTTATCCACATATGTACCCGTTTCATTCACATATTTAATAATCTAGCCACCTATCTACTACTAATTTACAACTTTTGACTTGCAGATAATACCATTATTGGTTTACTATGTGACGTCACCACCACCACACCACCACCACCACCACCACCACCCCATGCCACCACACCACTGCCACCACTACCACTGCCACCACACCACTGCCAACCACCACCACTGCCACCACCACCACTGCCACCACCACCACTCCACCACCCCACCCCCCACCACTCCACCACCACCACTGCCACCACTACCCTGCCACCACCCCACTGCACCACACCACTGCCACACCACCACTGACCCTACACTACCACTGCCACCACCACCACTGCCACCACACTGCACTACTCACCCTACCACCACCACTCCACCACTCCCACCACCACTGCCACCACCACCACTGCCACACACACTGCCACCACCCACTGCCCCCACCCACTGCCACCACCACCACTCACTACCACCACCACTCCACCACCACACCACCCCACTGCACACATCCACCACCACTGCCACCACCACACTGCCACCACCACTGCCACCACCACCCCTACCCACCACTGCCACCACACCACTCCACCACCACCACTGCCACCACCACCACTGCCACCACTCCACCACCACTGACCACCACCACTCACCACCACCACTGCCACCACCACCACTGCCACCACCACCACTGCCACCACCACCACTCTCACCACCACCACTGCCACCACCACCACTGCCACCACACCACCACACCACCATACCACCACCACTACCACCAACCACTCACCACCACCACTGCCACCACCACCACTGCCACCACCACCACTGCCACCACTACACTGCCACCACACACACACTGCCACCACCACCACTGCAACCACCACTACCACCACCACATACCACCACCACTACCACCACCACTCACCACCACCACATGCCACCACCACCACTGCCACCACCACTCACCCACCACCACACACCACTGCCACCACCACCACTGCCACCACCACCACTGCCACCACCACCTCCACATCACCACCACCACTGCCACCACCACTCACTGCACCACCAACCACTCCACCTACCACCACTGCCACCACCACCACTGACCACCACCACTGCCACCACCACACTACCACCACCACACACCACACACCACTCACCAACCACCACTGCACACACCACACTTACCACCACACATCCACCATCCATGCCTCCACCACCAAATGTGCACACCACCACTACCACTTGCCCTAACACACAACAATGCCACCACCTCACTGCACACCACCAACCACTGCCACCACACACCAACTGCCACCACACCACCTGCCAACCTAACCACCCATGACCAACCATCCACTACACATGCACTCTGTCACACCACTACCATACACACTACCACACAACACTCACACTGCACACATCCTACATCACTTGCATTCCACCACCACACATCACCACCTCACAGCCACCAACCACTGTCCACCACCACCACGAAACACACCAACAACCACCTACTGATCAAGGAAGTCATCCCTCTGTCACCTATCAGCTCTTAACGCCATTAACACTTTGCTTTAACTTCACTGCAACATACTTAGAAAACAAACATTATAATCAGCTTTCCAACTACTGTTGTAATTTACCATCAGTCAGCTCACAATGAAATCAACCTAGTAGCAAGAGCCAGAGAAACCACTATCCCCCACTGCATCACCGAAAACATACCACAACACCTCTTGATCCAAGGAATTGGATCTGACGTCCCCCTTCTTTCGGTCAGTCCTGATTGCCTTCCTTTTAACAGGCGATGTATAACTTCCTCCGGGTTTAGCACTTCCCATGAAAACAATAATAAAAATAATAATAATAGTGTAATAATATTCAAGCGGAATGTTTGTGTCGCAATCCTGTTGTTAATTAACACTACCGAGTCAGTCAGCCTTCCAGATGTAAACAAAACCTAGTTAGTCAGCTGACCAGATGTAAACAAAGCCTAATCAGCTAGCTGATCAGAGGTAAACATAGCCTAGTCAGTCTGCTGATCAAATGTCGAAGCATAAATCTCTCTCAGCTATCTTTACAGCTCAGCTCATCACGTGCCAACTAGATTCGTGTCATCAGGCACTGGTTTGATATATGAGAACCTGGGCGTAACTCAACCTGGGGCGGGAGACGAGAGCCACGAACTCAAGTGTGGAGATCCAGATAGGGAAGGGAAGACGGAGAGAGAGAGAGAGAGAGAGAGAGCAAGGGAAGATGAACCAGCCTACCACACCATTTAACTGCCATTTAACACTTTTTACTTGTAAATTTCCAGAAGGTAGAGAGGTGAGAGAGCGATGCAACTACATTTATAATACTCCGGCAGCTCTCCACCATTAATTGTTGCTAGATTTTTACACCAGTGTGTGAGTCAGGGCATATGTCTATCAGCTTCTTATGTACGTCATGGTGTGTCTGTCTCAGCTTGGTGTGTACGTCATGGTGTCTGTGTCACCTGTGTGTGTATGTCATGGTGTTTCTGTCAGTGACGGGTGGTAGAGGAGGTTCCCAGCCTTACCAGGACCTCAGTTATTTTTTAAAAACTTTATAAGTTATATTTGCAAGGATGTAAAATGGATTACAATTATATATATATATATATATATATATATATATATATATATATATATATATATATATATATATATATATATATATATATATATATATATATATATATATAGGCGATCTTAACAATGTAGAAGAAGCAACATGGGAATGGAAATCTTTAGCTCTAGATCTTTCGCACTGTCGTACGTCGTCAGGAGCTATGCAATGTTGCAAGACAGCAATAGATAGGAGGGGAAATTCTCTGAGGCAAGGAAACGGTATCAATGGCGGTCCATGACACAGAAAGTCATGATCTTGTTCTGCCAACACACACACACACACACACACACACACCACCACACACACACACACACACACACACACACACACACACACACACACACACACACACACACACACACACACACACACATAATAAATCAATAGCATACATTCGCATCACTCCATCACTCATACAATCCACTACATCCAAAGCACTCATTACATTTCTCACACCACTTCATAAACCACTTTATTATATTTACTCATTCCAAGTCTCATGAATCAATCACTCATTAACGTTCTCATCACATCTCATAAATCATCACTCATTATGTTCCTCATCACCAGTCTCATAAATAATCACTCATTACGTTCCTCATCACCAGTCTCATAAATCATCACTCATTATTTTCCTCTAGAGAGAGAGAGAGACCAGATAATAACTTTTCCTCATTATATTGTTCACCTTTTCGTTATAGTTCGCTCAGCCTTATCAGCGCTGCTCCTAACAGCTAGTTTCACTTTATTTATACACATTTTATTATCATTATTGCATGTGCAAAGTGACCACTTTCGTAATGCCTTCTTTTCCACTGAAGTCAATTTACGTTCATCGCTATTTTTTTATTGCACTCGTTTAAGTGTTGACTTATATTTTTTTTTTTTTTACCTCGTATGATAATGCTTCATCTCTTTTGGCGAACTCTTAAGAAAATTTAAAATCGCTTGAATCTTTTAAAATCCATTGTTAAGTGCAGTTATTGTGATTGTCTGGCTTTTTAGCGTGAGGAGGATAGAGTGTCCACACACCTGGGCCTGGCTCTTCACGTTATGAAATAATATATGACTAACAAACACACACGGAAGATTGGATTTGTTAATAAACTTATCTTGCTCTGTCTCGTTGTAGTCCAGAATCTGACTCATTGGTGCTGACAAGGTGTGTTGTTAACCTGGATCATTGGTGCTGACAAGGTATGTTAACCTGGAACATTGGTGCTGACAAGGTATGTTGTTAACATGGATCATTGGTGCTGACAAGGTATGTTAACCTGGAACACTGGTTTTCACAAGGTATGTTGTTAACCTGGATCATTGGTACTCACAAGGTATGTTGTTAATCTGGAACATTGGTGCTGACAAGCTATGTTGTTAGCCTGGATCATTGGTGCTGACAAGGTATGTTGTTAACCGGGATCATTGGTGCTCACAAGGTATGTTGTTAACCTGGATCGTTAACCGGGATCTTTGGTGCTCACAAGGTATGTTGTTAACCTGGATCGTTAACCGGGATCATTGGTGCTCACAAGGTATGTTGTTAACCTGAATCATTGGTGCTCACAAGGTATGTTGTTAACCTGGAACATTGGTGCTCACAAGGTATGTTGTTAACCTGGATCATTGGTGCTCACAAGGTATGTTGTTAACCGGGATCATTGGTGCTTACAAGGTATGTTGTTAACCGGGATCATTGGTGCTCACAAGGTATGTTGTTAACCTGGATCATTGGTGCTCACAAGGTATGTTATTAACCTGGATCATTGGTGCTCACAAGGTATGTTAACCTGGATCATTGATGCTCACAAAGTATGTTAACCTGGATCATTGGTGCTCCTCACGAGGTATGTTAACCTGGATCATTGGTGCTCACAAGGTATGTTAACCTGGATCAATGTTGCTCACAAGGTATGTTAACCTGGATCATTGTTGCTAACAAGGTATGTTAACCTGGATCATTGGTGCTCCTCACGAGGTATGTTTCCTGGATCATTGGTGCTCACGAGGTATGTTAACTTGGATCATTGATGCTTCTCACGAGGTATGTTAACCTGGATCATTGGTGCTCACGAGGTATGTTAACCTGGATCATTGGTGCTCCTCACGAGGTATGTTAACCTGGATCATTGGTGCTCCTCACGAGGTATGTTAACCTGGATCATTGGTGCTCCTCACAAGGTATGTTAACCTGGGATCATTGGTGCTTACAAGGTATGTTGTTAACCGGGATCATTGGTGCTCACAAGGTATGTTGTTAACCTGGATCATTGGTGCTCACAAGGTATGTTATTAACCTGGATCATTGGTGCTCACAAGGTATCTTAACCTGGATCATTGATGCTCACAAAGTATGTTAACCTGGATCATTGGTGCTCCTCACGAGGTATGTTAACCTGGATCATTGGTGCTCACAAGGTATGTTAACCTGGATCAATGTTGCTCACAAGGTATGTTAACCTGGATCATTGTTGCTAACAAGGTATGTTAACCTGGATCATTGGTGCTCCTCACGAGGTATGTTATCCTGGATCATTGGTGCTCACGAGGTATGTTAACTTGGATCATTGATGCTCCTCACGAGGTATGTTAACCTGGATCATTGGTGCTCACGAGGTATGTTAATCTGGATCATTGGTGCTCCTCACGAGGTATGTTAACCTGGATCATTGGTGCTCCTCACAAGGTATGTTAACCTGGATCATTGGTGCTCCTCACGAGGTATGTTAACCTGGATCATTGGTACTCCTCACGAGGTATGTTAACCTGGATCATTGGTGCTCACGAGGTATGTTAACCTGGATCATTGGTGCTCCTCATGTAGGATGTTGATCAACAATCCACCGAAGTCTTTAAATATTATAAACCCAATATTTCTTATGGCAGCAAAAGTGAGAACAGTATAATTAACGTTCGCACGTAGCTTCTTCATAATAATTAACAATGTGACGTGTTGATCATTCTGTGATAAAACATAATGATTATAAGCCTTTCCACGTGACAGAATGATAATTAGCCTCAACATTTTCTTTTGTATATGCTGTTTTTTTTTATTTTTTTCCACGAGACAAAATTATCAAGGCGAATCTTTCTGTTTCTACTTTTATCTGATTTCTGGAAATTGTTTTAGGACTGTCTTCCTGGAAGAATGGATTGTTATGATTGAAATCTCCATCACCTGTTTCAGCTCTCCCTCAGTGCCATTTTTTTATAACACGCGAACGAATAAGAACGATTGTTGAAAATCTCAATATGTTTTTCACCTGGATAGAAGGCAGAGTGCTCACAGATATACTTAACATTAAGACACTTTAGCCGTTTTGATCAAGCTTCCGTTGAGAGAACCGTTGTATTGATTCGCTATGCTGTCTTCGTATGACCCATAGTTTTAATCACTCTTATTTCTTGAGAAGTTACTTTTTTTAACGCCAAACAAGGGCAGTAATGGTCAATTAAACCTCCTCATCACCTGTTGCCGAAACGTGGGACCGTCTCGTCCATAAATATTCAGAACCGTGTTGCCTATTTGCATAGATTGCCTTGCCCACCTTGCTAATGGGGATAATAATTTCATTTGGATCCCGGTGAGGGAGGACCCAGCACGTCACTTACCCCTGCTGGTGCTTCGTCGGCCTCGCCGCCAGTTACCACAAGACAGAGAGGCTCCACGGTGATCCATTCCCTTGATGGAAGGCACGCACCCCAGGACCCCAGCGCTGGGGCCTTCCTCGCCACTTTCATGTCTTTCGCTCGCACTTCTAGATGCCGCTCAGAAGTGTCTGGTTATTGTAAATTCATGATGGTATTTATGGGGTGCATCAGCAGCGAGTGAGGTGAAGATCTGCCCAAGGTTGATTTTACAGGAAGGAACAGAGAGTGCTGATGAATCAGGACGCGGTGTTGGAGAAAAAAAAAAGGCGGAGGACGAAGTTTGTTGGAGGTGCGAACGAAGAGGAGTGAAAAAGGCAGGTAATATGCGGGCGCGAGGCTCAACAACTTGCATGATTCCTGCAACAAAAACCTCGGACCACACACGTTGAGACCGACCCTCCCTCCACACTATTGGCAGCATTTTATTTTCGCTTTAGCTCAGAGTGGCGTCCCGATGCGAGAGTCACCGAGGGCTTGATGCCTCCCACACAGTCTTCCATTGTCTGTCAAGCAAAGAGTCCTCGGACCATGCGTACGGCTGAATAACGACACGTTAAAGAGGCGATTTGTCTCGGCCAAGTATTTTCTTCACCCCTCGTTGTCTCGTATTATCATGTTATGTACGAGGCAGGACCATTATAGCCGCCCTGACAACAATAACCCAAACAAAACTCAACCTCCCAGAATTTAATTGAATCCTCCTTGGCGTCCTGATAGGGGTATCGGATCCTCTAGTTTAGACGTTCATTTCCTCTCTGCGACCAGAAATTGATGGCTCACATGCAATTCCCACAAACTCCTCCGACCATCTTCTTGCTCTGGATCCTAAAATTGTTTTCTTTCTTGCTTCTTTCTTAGTTATGAACATATCATTAGGCTGAGCTTACTCGGGGCCGGATTGCCCCTGCGGGTCTTGTGCACCAGGATATAATTGGTTCACAGGCTCAGAATAACCTTCCTATAAAATTTTACGAGGTATTAACTAAATAGAAAACAGTTGTCTCTCGTTCTGTCTCAGTCAGTCTCGTTTCCTTTCGTCGAATCACATTCTGGAGCGTTCTGTCTAGTCCGGTTATGGTACATTCTGCCCTGGTACGTCCCGTTCTGCAGTGTTCCTTCCCGAAACGTCCCACTTGAGAACGTTCTTTCTTGGAAATTCCATTAATGGAGCGTGAGTCCCAGAACGTTCAGCTCTGGAACATTCACTTGAAGAACACTACGTCATGGAACGTTCCGCCTTGGAACGTTCCGTCCTGGAACGTTCCGTCTTGTACCGCCCTGAATCTTCACTTCTCGAAGCAATTCGTTTTGTAAAGTGTCTTTTTGGAAAGTCCAGTCCTGGAAACGTCCATTCTTTGAACGACCTGTTCTCTCCCGTCTTAGAGCATCCTGTCCTGGTCTTAAACGGTCTGTCACATCCTGTCCTGGTCTGGAACGGTCTGTCGCATCCCTTCCTGGAATATTACGTTTCCTTCTGTTCTGAAACATTCCGTTCCATCCTGGAACGTCTCGCTATCTCCTCAACTTACCCATGTGGATCCGTCCATACGAACCCTTAACCGATCGACACCGGACTCACGAACCGCCAACTGAGAGACACGAGACACGAATCTCTAACCGAGCGACACATGAGTCACGAACTCAACGTTTAGGGTGACCTGTCACCAGTGGGTCATTACCTGGTCCGTGTACCGGAAGCCTGGCACTCCACCTCATCTCCCGCAATATTTTTCTCGCCAGTATTAAGCAATTTAGCGCAAAAAACAACAAATGACCGTCTATTGGCGGGCCAAGGTCTCAAGTTAACGGGAAAATTATCCGAAAATTGTACCGTGATCTGCCTTACCAACACCAGAGGGGAATAGTACCTGTGTGGTGGTGGTGGAGGTGGTAGTGGTAGTGATGGTAGTGGTGGTGATGGTAGTGGTGGTGGTGGTAATGATGGTGGTGGTGATGATGGTGGTTGTAGTGGTGGTGGTGATGGTAATGGTAGTGGGGGTGGAGGTGGTGGTGGTGATGATGGTAGTTATAGGTTGTGGTGGTGTGGTGGTGATGGTAGTGGGGGTGGTTATGGTAGTGATGGTGGTTGATGATGATGATGGTGGTTATAGTGGTGATATAAGTGGTGGTGATTGTGGTATTGGTGGTGATGGAGGAAGTTGTAGTGGTGGTAGTGATAGTGATTTTATGGGTGGTGAATGAGGTGGTGAAGGTGAGAATAGTAGCGTGGGGGCGATAAGACATACATTTTTGTCAGCTAAGTAGATTGAGAGTTTAGGTACTGCCACTGTAGTGGCTAGTTTATTGTGCACCCAAGTATCCATCCTGTGAATAGTTGTGACTACTTTATTATATACCCCATATCCATCCTGGAAAGGGCAGTGGCTAGGTTACTGTACTCTTCAAATTCATCCTGTGAATGGTAGCGGCTAGTTTATTGTGCACCCAGATATCAGTCCTCTGAATGGTAGTGGCTAGTTTGCTATGCACCCCATACCCATTTTATGGATGGTTCCACAAGAGCATATGGATACACAATAGGCCTAGGAACTAGGCCCCAAAGTCCCTAACATCTGGATATATATATATAGTATATATATATATATATATATAATATATATATATATATATATATTATATATATATATATAATATATATATATATATATATATATATATATATATATATATATATATATATTCATGATTATTTTGAGGAAATAAATTTCTGCCTTTGCCATTATATAATTTCTCATATATTTTTAAAAAATAATCAAGTCTAGGGATATAAAATGTATAAAAATACAGATACAAACACACACACACATATTCCTGATATAGTTAGTCTTATATATTCCTGTTCGTGGACATCATAGCTAATGATTCAGAATAAATGCCAGAAGAGGACCTAAATATGTTGCAAGCACGTAACAAAATTGGTTATGGAACTTCATCCTCAACAAGAGCAAAGTTATGAGGATCAGGGAAGGAAAGAAAAGACCGGATACGAAATAGTAAAAAATTACAACACTCAAAAAATGACATATGTGGGCAAGTACATCACTGGAGACGCCCATCACGTTATCATATGCATGTTTGGAAAATGTCAAAATGACATTCAGGTACTCAACCGAGTACGCAGCACCAATATGGAGCCCTCAGCTGAGCAACTTGTCCAGATGCTAGATGAAGTGCAGGTATTTGCTTAGAGACAAGGCACAAAGTTGAGAGGAATGATTTATGAAAAAGGATTACAACACGGAAAGAGAGAACTGAAGGTATAATTTGAACGTTCAATACACCCGAAATGCCTCGATAGAACTCAGACAAAGTCTTATTTGAAACATGGCGATTAATGACAGGACGGAATAGATGGAAGTTGATGGCATAAATAAGTTACAAAGAGATAAAAAAAAATATTCTCTCAGAAGATGGTTGGAAAGAGTAAAGAATTGGACGAGAAAGTGGTGGAAGTTGATTGTGCACAAAGTTTTACTACTAGGTATGAAAGGACCTATAAGACCAGGAATTTTTGTGCTCCCATTCGTGAATAATTAAAAGACAGGACTACGAACTGGGATTCGATTCTCGTAGCCAGTGTTGAGTACAACAAGATAATTACGCGACAGTAAAGAAAATAATATAAATGCGTGAAAAAAAGGTATATATAAATCACTGCAACGAACAGGATGCTAATAAGGCAGAAATTAACATTTCTGAGTGAGGGAATGAGCTGAGAAACAACATTAAATGGACACAGCAGACAGGACAAAAACGACAATTAAGTTACTTCACCTCAACATCAAAAATAACCAGCAATAATATATTAAGCGGTAACCCCTAAGAAGAAGGGTGAATACCGCGGAAATGCAAGGGAAGTAGGCGGTGAGCCTAACACAAAATTCCAGTGTGTTTACAAATGCACAGGGGTCAGCAGCATAGCTATAAGGGAGAACTAGCCAGGCGGAACTTCCAAGCAAGGAGCCGACTAATGAGGAAGCGAGGGGACTTCTAATTGAACTTGACACATATTCAGGTTATCAGGACCAGCTGGATTATCCCCACGAATATTAAGAAGAGGTAAAATAGTCTGTAAGCTGCTTATACAGATGTTTTGTTAATTATTAGTGACAGGTGAAGTGCCATAAGAATGTAGGATTGCTAACGTGAAAGTAATATTAAAATCAGAGAGAGCTAGGAAGGAGGTAGTGTTGATAACAAGTGTATAGTTGAAGATGCTAGGACACGTTACAAAAAAAAGAACACCCGTTGAACATTTTAATGGCGCCAAATTTTTCACGACAGTAACTTAAATTCTGGAATGGAGGATTGTTTCTTAGAGGTGTTGACTTTGCAATTGGTTGGTGCACTTCCACACCTTCCAGTTTGAGATAATAATTTGTGACCAAAAGTTATACATTCAAACAGAACAGTTGCACCGGTAAATAGTTATGTCAGTTCCAGATGTTGGTAGTATGACCGCATATTTGAAATTTGGGCTTAATATATAAAACTTTTTTTTTCATTTATTCATCCTTATTTTTGAAACAAGTAATTCGTGTGATGGAGTGTTGAAAGTGTTTTTTCTTTTTCGGGTCACCCTGCCTCGGTGGGAAACAGCCGATGTGTTAAAAAAAAAATAATTATTATGTCCATTTCTCTCTCTCTCTCTCTCTCTCTCTCTCTCTCTCTCTCTCTCTCTCTCTCTCTCTCTCTCTCTCTCTCTCTCTCTCTCTCTCTCTCTCTCTCTCTCTCTCTCTCATATTGTCAATATTTGGTCACACAGACTACATTTTTCATGTGGTCCGATGACGCTCTTCCATTTTCCTTACATTTTATTTATTTACGTTGAAATTTATCATACATCAGTCACTCAATCTGTTCAGTTTATCCAAGTTATTCTCTAGCAGTTTACAGTAATTTTTATTATTTGGTAGGGTGTGCAAAAGAAAATTAAAAGTGAATACAGGTGGCCCGGTGGCCTGGTGGCTAAAGCTCCCGCTTCACACACGGAGGGCCCGGGTTCGATTCCCGGCGGGTGGAAACATTTCGACACGTTTCCTTACACCTGTTGTCCTGTTCACCTAGCAGCAAATAGGTACCTGGGTGTTAGTCGACTGGTGTGGGTCGCATCCTGGGGGACAAGATTAAGGACCCCAATGGAAATAAGTTAGACAGTCCTCGATGACGCACTGACTTTCTTGGGTTATCCTGGGTGGCTAACCCTCCGGGGTTAAAAATCCGAACGAAATCTTATCTTATCTTATCTTAACAAAAAGATTAGGTGATGAAAGATTGGATATCAGATTGGAGGGAGAGAGTATGGAGGAGGTGAATGTATTCAGATATTTGGGAGTGGACGTGTCAGCAGATGGGTCTATGAAGGATGAGGTGAATCATAGAATTGATGAGGGGAAAAGGGTGAGTGGTGCACTCAGGAGTCTGTGGAGACAAAGAACTTTGTCCTTGGAGGCAAAGAGGGGAATGTATGAGAGTATAGTTTTACCAACGCTCTTATATGGGTGTGAAGCATGGGTGATGAATGTTGCAGCGAGGAGAAGGCTGGAGGCAGTGGAGATGTCATGTCTGAGGGCAATGTGTGGTGTGAATATAATGCAGAGAATTCGTAGTTTGGAAGTTAGGAGGAGGTGCGGGATTACCAAAACTGTTGTCCAGAGGGCTGAGGAAGGGTTGTTGAGGTGGTTCGGACATGTAGAGAGAATGGAGCGAAACAGAATGACTTCAAGAGTGTATCAGTCTGTAGTGGAAGGAAGGCGGGGTAGGGGTCGGCCTAGGAAAGGTTGGAGGGAGGGGGTAAAGGTTTTGTGTGCGAGGGGCTTGGACTTCCAGCAGGCGTGCGTGAGCGTGTTTGATAGGAGTGAATGGAGACGAATGGTTTTTAATACTTGACGTGCTGTTGGAGTGTGAGCAAAGTAACATTTATGAAGGGGTTCAGGGAAACCGGCAGGCCGGACTTGAGTCCTGGAGATGGGAAGTACAGTGCCTGCACTCTGAAGGAGGGGTGTTAATGTTGCAGTTTAAAAACTGTAGTGTAAAGCACCCTTCTGGCAAGACAGTGATGGAGTGAATGATGGTGAGAGTTTTTCTTTTTCGGGCCACCCTGCCTTGGTGGGAATCGGCCAGTGTGATAATAAAAAAAATTATTTATTGTACATAGTGTTTTTCCATCATCTCTACACCATTTTCACTGTCATCACACTCACTCTACCCCTACTGTAAGCTTTCCCACACCCACTGCAACACAACAACTAACACCCACTGCAACACAACTAACACCCACTGCAACACAACAACTAACACCCACTGCAACACAACAACTAACACACACTGCAACACAACAACTAACACCCACTGCAACACAACAACTAACACCCACTGCAACACAACAACTAACACCCACTGCAGCACAACAACTAACACCCACCACAACACAGCAACCCCATCAACTAACACCCACTCTTCTTCTTCTTCCTCCTCCTCCTCCTCCTCCTCCTCCTCCTCTTCCACCTTCTCTTCCTCTTCCTCATCCTCGTCCTCTCCTCCTCCTCCTCTCCTCCTCCTCCTCCTCCTCGTCCTCGTCCTCTTCCTCCTCCTCCTCCTCCTCCTCCTCCTCCTCCTCCTTCTCGTCTTCCTTCTCCTCCTCTTCCTTCTCTTCTTCTTCCTCTTTCATCTTTTTAAATAATATCTCTGCTGATAATAAATGTCAGAATTATCATTCGCTTCAGCAAAATCTATTACATAAAAAAAGTGAGTTTTTGTATACGGAAATTTGTTAACCTTGATGTTGTTACATCGACTCTGGAACCTGAGAGAAAATTGAGTGTTTTATCTTAAATGAGATTGAAGAGAATAGCCGGAATGTTCAATTATCTTATTTTTTCGTTTTCTGTGAATTTTGTTTCATACTCGAATTCTACGTCGTCACTATTGTGTTATAGTACACATGTACACACACACACACATACACGCACACACACACACACACACACACACACACACACACACACACACACACACACACACACACACACACACATACACATACACATACACATACACACACACACACACACACACACACACACACACACACACACACAACACACCACACACACACACACACACAACACACACACACACACACACACACACACACACACACACACACACACACACAACACACACAACACACACACACACATACACACACAATCGGATGAGGACCAGGCAGAACTACAAAAGGATCTGGACAGGCTGCAGACCTGGTCCAGCAATTGGCTCCTGGAGTTCAACCCCACCAAGTGCAAAGTCATGAAGTTTGGGGAAGGGCAAAGAAGACCGCAGACGGAGTGCAGTCTAGGGGGTCAGAGACTACAAACCTCATTCAAGGAAAAAGATCTGGGGGTGAGTATAACACCAGGCACATCTGAAGCGCACATCAACCAAATAACTGCTGCAGCATATGGGCGCCTAGCAAACCTCAGAACAGCATTCCGACACCTTAATAAGGAATCGTTCAGGACCCTGTACACCGTGTACGTTAGGCCCATATTGGAGTATGCGGCACCAGTTTGGAACCCACACCTAGCCAAGCACGTAAAGAAACTAGAGAAAGTGCAAAGGTTTGCAACAAGATTAGTCCCGGAGCTAAGGAGTATGTCCTATGAGGAGAGCGACCTGACGGCACTGGAGGACAAGAGAGATAAGGAGGACATGATAACGACATATAAAATACTGAGAGGAATTGATAAGGTGGACAGAGACAGAATGTTCCAGAGATGGGACACAGCAACAAGGGGACACAGTTGGAAGTTGAAGACTCAGATAAATCACAGAGATGTTAGGAAGTATTTCTTCAGTCACAGAGTAGTCAGGAAGTGAAATAGTTTGGGAAGCGATGTAGTGGAGGCAGGATCCATTCATAGCTTTAAGAAGAGGTAAGATGAAGCTCATGGTGCAGGGAGAATGACCCAGTAGCGGCCAGTGAAAAGGCGGGGCCAGGAGCTATGAATCGACCCTCCAACCACAGCTAGGTGTTGTTAAGACCACCATGTGTAGGTCAAGACCACCAGGTGTTAGTCAAGACCACTAGGTGTTAGTCAAGACCACAAGGTGTAAGTAAAGATCACCAGGTGTTGGTCAAGACGACCAGGTGTTAGTCAAGACCACCAGGTGTTAGTCAAGACCACCAGGTGTTGGGCAAGACCAGCAGGTGTTTTTCAAGGCCACAGTGTGTTGGTCAAGATCACCAGGTGTTGGTCAAGACCACTAGGTGTTAGTCAAGACCACCAGGCATTAGTCAAGACCACCAAGTGTTGGTCAAGACCACCAGGTGTTAGTCAACACCACCAGGTGTTGGCCAAGACCACCAGGTGTTAGTCAACACCACCAGGTGTTGTCAAGACCACCAAGTGTTAATCAAGACCACCAGGTGTTGGTCAACACCACCAGATGTTGGTCAAGACCACCAGGTGTTAGTCAATACCACCAGGTGTTGTCAAGACCACCAGGTGTTAGTCAATACCACCAGGTGTTGTCAAGACCACCAAGTGTTAGTCAAGACCACCAGGTGTTAGCCAAGACCACCAGGTGTTAGTCAAGTCCACCAGGTGTTAGTCAAGACCACCAGGTGTTGGTCAAGACAACCAGGTGTTAGTCAAAACTACCAGGTGTTAGTCAAGATCACCAGGTGTTGTCAATAGGTACCACCAGGTGTTAGTCAAGGCCACCAGGTGTTGGTCAAGACCACTAGGTGTTAGTCAAGACCACAAGGTGTAAGTAAAGATCAGCAGGTGTTGGTCAAGACCACTAGATGTTAGTCAAGGCCACCAGGTGTTAGTCAAGACCACCAGGTGTTGGCCAAGACCACCAGGTGTTAGTCAAGACCACCAGGTGTTGTCAAGACTACAAGGTGTTACTCAAGACTACCAGGTGTTAGTCAAGACTATCAGGTGTTGTCAATGCCACCAGGTGTTATCAAGACCACCAAATGTTAGTCAAGACCACCAGATGTTAGTCAAGACCACCAGATGTTAGTCAAGACCACCGGGTGTTTGTCAAGACCACCAGATGTTGGTCAAGACCACCAGGTGTTTGTCAAGACCACCAGGTATTTGTCAAGACCACCAGGCGTTGGTCAAGACCACCAGGTGTTAGTCAAGACCACCAGATGTTAGTCAAGACCACCAGATGTTAGTCAAGACCACCAGGCGTTGGTCAAGACCACCAGGTGTTTGTCAAGACCACCAGGTGTTGGTCAAGGCCACCAGGTGTTAGTCAAGGCCACCAGGTATTGTCAAGACTACAAGATGTTACTCAAGACTACCAGGTGTTAGTCAAGACCACCAGGTGTTGTCAATACCACCGAGTGTTAGTCAAGACCACCAGGTGTTAGTCAAGACCACCAGGTGTTAGTCAAGACTACCAGGTGTTAGTCAAGACCACCAGGTGTTGTCAAGACCACCAAGTGCTAGTCAAGACCACCAGGTGTTAGCCAAGACCACCAGGTGTTGGTCAAGACCAACAGGTGTTAGTCAAAACCACCGAGTGTTAGTCAAGACCACCAGTGTTGGTTAAGGCCACCAGGTGTTAGTCAAGCAACCAGTGTTGTCAAGCACAGTGTTGGTCAAGACCACCAGGTGTTAGTCAAGGCCACCAGGTGTTAGTCAAGACCACCAGGTGTTAGCCAAGACCAACAGGTGTTGGTCAAGACCAACAGGTGTTAGTCAAAACCACCGAGTGTTAGTCAAGACCACCAGGTGTTGGTTAAGACCACCAGGTGTTAGTCAAGACCACCAGGTGTTGGTCAAGACCACCAGGTGTTAGTCAAGACCACCAGGTGTTAGTCAATACCACCAGGTGTTAGTCAATACCACCAGGTGTTGGTCAAGACCACCAGGTGTTAGTCAAGATACCAGGTGTTGTAGTCCAAGACACCCGGGTTAGTCAAGACCACCAGGTAGTTAGTCAATGCTACCAAGGTTAGTAAGATTCACCAGGTGTGTCAGTAGGTACCACCGGGTGTTGGTCAAGACCACCAGGTGTTGGTAAAGCCCACCAGGGATAGTAAGCTCTAGCAACATGATCAGGGTTAGTAAGCTCTAGCAACATGATCAGGGTTAGTAAGCTCTAGAAACATGATCAGGGTTAGTAAGCTCTAGCAACATGATCAGGGTTAATAAGCTCTAGCAACATAATCAAGGATAGTAAGCTCTAGCAACATAATCAGGGTTAATAAGCTCTAGCAACATAATCAGAGATGATTGCTTATAGCAACATAATCAAGATTAGTAAGCTCTTCAACAGAATCAGCAATCATAAGCTCTAAACAACATAATTAGGTTAGATAAGCTTTAGCAACCCTAATTCAAGAATAGTAAGCTCTAAGACCAAACTAAAGGAGAATCGGATTGGCAATTTATCGACAACACCGCCTAAGCTAAAAATATAAACTTGCATAGTTAGTGTCGCTGTTACAGAGCAGTGAGCCCAAGTCAACAGCTAAATTAATCAGAATAATTGTATAATAAATAATATACTAACTTTACTGGCTTCATGTAATAGAAGTCTGGAGTAAGTTGTAATGAATGACTGTCAGTTAAATATACAGAAGAATGGCATAAGGCCACTGAATGACAATCACAGCAGTTCAGGCAGTAACCTGTCAAAATTGCTTGAATAATTGTTAGAGGGTTATTAGTGGATTGTGCATCGCCTTTGACAGGATATAAGTCTCTATACTGTTACTTCAACTTCACAATGTTCCAGACTACAAGAAAAAGTCTTCTTCAGGCTGAGGGACTGATTACCTCAAAACTACGTCTTCAAGGGTGATGGACTGATTACATCGTCTTTACATCTCTACTGTTTCTGCTGCCTCCTCCGTTTCGCCTGCTGTGTAGGCGAAACCTTTTGGAATGAAGATATCTCACTGTTGCACATGTGTCTTACTTATTAACAATATGAAGAACATAAGAAAGGAGGAATACTGCTGTAAGCCTATTGGCCTGTACTAGGAAGGTCCTTCTCAGACCCAAACCCAGTAACTAGAACTTCCAGAATGAGTGAGGAGGGTTAGTTTGAATGGGACTTACACATTAGTTAGTAGGGTTATCAGAGTGTATTCCTTGGGCAAATATTTTTGTTAGTAGGTTTGTGTTTGAGAAGAACCTTCTTAGTATGGGGCAGTAGACCTGCCGCAGTGTTTCTCCCTTCTTATGTTTGTATGGAGGGAACTCGAAGCGTAGTCCATAGCAAGGGTTCTCGTCCATTCTTCCTCATACAGTTAGTGCGTTGTCACACATCTGGCACCGACCAATCAGCAGGCCAAGAAATCCGTTGAAATTTGACGTCATATATAGTAAAATAAGTCTGATATTATATGATATGATAAAATATATATATGATGAGATAAATTAAATAAACGGGCATCGTAAATGTCGTGATGATTCAGAAATTATTATTTAATATGTAATGGAAATTTTCGCCTTAACAACGAATGACTTGTGGAAATGGGCTAAAATTTTTTTTTTTTTTGAGTCTGTTTATGGATTGAATAAATAGTAGGTGCTATCTTCCTGTTCCTTGGCTCAAATCCGATTACATCCTGTTCCTAAGACGCTGTCTGACCCTTATAGTTTTAGCGCTCGTGAAAATAATAATAATAATAATAATAATAATAATAATAATAATAATAATAATAATAATAATAATATAATACGCACGGTCTTCTTTCTCCTCGATTGACCTTCCGTAAGTTTTTATGCCCTGTTTTTTTTTTAGCTCAGTTGTGATTTAACAGGTCGATTAACTGATCAGTAATGATGTTGGTGCAAGATACCTAGACGTCTGTCGGTAATTCCCCTTATGTATGAAGGTAGAGTGCTGAAGAGTTATGCTACCTTTACACTTAAAGAGGTAACTGTTAAAGTACTCACTGCATGTACCTTTACACTTAAAAAACTCATCGCACCTCTGCTTTTCACTGTCTGTTGAGCTTCTCGCTGCCTAAAGGAACAATTTTGATGTGCAGATTTGGGAACTGTTCCATCAGAATTTTCAAAACCTTCGTTCCAGAGAATATAGTTCAAGGAACTTTAGGTGCTCGACTGTATTTCTGTATGCAGTGAAAATTTTCTGTACATTCTCCAGATCTGCGATATTGTATGTCATAAAAGATGCGGTTAGTGAACAGCAATAATCCAGTCTACAGAGAACAAGTGACTTGCTTTAGCATCTCTGGTTTTGAAGGTTCTAAGTATCCACCTTATCATTCTTCTTCCAGTTGTGATGGTAACATTGTTGTGATCTTTGAACTTAAGATCTTCTGACATTATCACTCCTAAGTCCCTCACATTCTTCTTCTGCTCTATTGAGCAATTTGAATTTGTCTTATACTACTTTCCAGTTTTATTTTTTTTTCTATAGCGGAGTAACTGAAATTTGTTCTCATTGAACATTTTATTATTATTTTCTCTGCCCTCCTGGAAAACTTGGTTTATATCAGCTTGGAGGTGTGTTGTCCTCACTGAACACTACTCACACAAATTCTAGTATCTTCTGCAAAGGATGATGCAGCGCAATTATTAATGTCTATGTCGAATATAAGAATGGGAAAGAGCATTGGGGCGAGAACCGTGCCATAAGATTGATGGACTGATCACATCATCTGTACCTCACCATCGCTTCTGTAGTCTCCATATTTGCCACCTCTGTCTTCGACTGAAGAAGGCTGTTGTATAGGCGAAATGTTTCAGAATAAAGATGCCTTATTGTTACACAAGTGTTTTACTTATCTACGTGTCGGTATTGTATACCATTATTATACTGATTTTTTTTCCTACATGGAATCTTAGTCATACGATGATCCGCTCTGTGAAGTCTTCGTTCAGTTAGACAATGTGTTATCCTAAGATGACAACTTGTACCACCCTACATGAACCACACACCAGTGTTCCAGGGTGAATGAAAAGGCATGTGTGTATGTGTGTGTGTGTGTGAGAGAGGGTGTATACATGATCATCACTACACAAAAATGCAGTTTGAGTCATAACATTCTTACTTGGATAATGCACATAGAACGTCTTCACATCAGGCAGGTTGGAAGAACATCTGGCGGGGGTGGCGCTGGGAAGGAGTTTCTCGCATTCTATTTCTTTCGATCATATAGTGGTAAAGAAATGACACAAGTTGTAGAAAGATGTTCATTGGAGCTTTATCAAGTCGTGACACGATTAAGTTGCAATTGAGCGAAACGTTATCCTTATGTCAGCTTGTCGTTGAGCATGTTATTCCTTCAGTATTGTGAGCTGAGGTCATTTGGATTCAGTGTCGTTGTGTTGTGAAGTAGTGTTGAGTGCATTTTCCAAGTACTTTTTTTAAAGTTCAACGTTATTCTGGTGATATAAGATTAGAAAAACATCTTCCTCATATTGAAATCCCTTCACAGAAAAATCAGTAAAGTTCTCTGGATGGTTGGTTAATGAGGTTTAAAGCGAGGGTCTTTAAGGCTGCACACAACCTGTACACCACCAGTCACGAACACTTTGATCCCTAAAATTGGGATTAAAGTAAACTCTTAGCATATATTCGCTGAGAGATATATTCCTCAGGGTGTATATATTCTTTCCCTGTATTATCCTGTCTCTGGTATAAGTCATATTTCTCATCATGCAGAAACTCTCTCTCACACCTTGCAGAGTGCATCGAATCAGAGGAAAACTGCCCACCATCATCATCAGCATTATCATCATCATCATTAGCATCATCGTGTCTTGGAAGTTATACGACGGAAGGGAATGCGAGGCGCGCTCATTACTCCGAAATCTCAGAAATGGTCGTACGAGGACATTCAGCGCTGTGAACTCCGCTATCAGCAACCATCTGGAGGGCTGGAACGATATCATTAAAGGAGGGAATTGTGCTATTGGCCCGGATCTGTTAATGAACAGCGGTGTTATAATCAGCTTTCTTCGTCAGCACCAAGGTGTTCTTGAGAGGAATAACTAGTGCTGTATGCAGCGGGTATTGCAAGAGGCGCTGCAGATACAGTAACAATATGTGTTCCGTGGCTCGGTTGGCAACGCACTCAGTGCACATACTGAGTGTCCGTGATTTGATCCCCGGCAAGGTTGGAAATGTTGGGCATGTTTCCTTACACCTGATGCCCCTGTTGACCTAGCAGTAAGTAGGTACCTGGGTGTTAGTCGACTGTTGTGGGTTGCATCCCGAGGGGTGGTAATATACCTGAGATAGGGCTGGGCCTTGAAATGAGCCGAGGTAGGATAACAGTTTTTAGCATGAAAAATTGATTTCTGTAAAAAAGTATTGGTTCACTAATGGAAGATTTGACAGGGTGAGGTGCCGGGAGTATGAATGGAGTGTATGTCGGCCGAGCGCTGAGTGGTATGAGTTATGAGGAAAGACTATGAGAAGTGAACCTTGTGACATCAGAGGACAGATGAACTAGGGGAGATGTGATAACGACTTACAAAATACTCGGATGAATTTGACAGGGTGGACAGGAATAGGCTGTCCGAGTGACGGGAAACGGGTACACGAGGTCACAGTTGAAAGTTAAAAACACAAATGAGTCATAGGGATGTCAGGAAATATTTATTCAGCATCAGAGTGATCAAGAAATGGAATGACATGGACAGCAGTGTAGTAGAAGCAGGATCTATGCACAGCTTAAAGAGGTAGGGCCAGGAGCTACAACCACCAATACACGAGTACAAATTGGTGAGCACTACAAAAATATTGCAACACAAATACACCTCACTAATCCCACTACAACAAACACTTCAAGAAACACAGTGCAACTAACACAACAAATACACCACAACAAAGACCTCATTAAACACAGGTATTAAAATTTATTATAGTAAACTGGCTACAGTAATTAGTGAGCATATTTATGCTAGCATTTTGGTTACCTTTGAAAGTGAGAATGGGATCTTAATTACCAGCGTTTGACGAACTTCAATGTATTGTTTTTATAGCCGTGTTAACTGAGCATTTACGAAAGAATCGTTGTGTTAATAATTAATCTCTGGTCATCTCTTAGGGTTGTTACACGAACAAATAAATTAACACTGGCTTTCTCCCACCTAGTAAGAGTGACTCTTACAAGGAAGCACGTTCACCATCATTCATTCAGTAGCTGTCTCGCCAAAAATGCGCATTAATTATTGAGCTTTAACACTCACGTTGTCACAATAACTTCACACAGCTAATCCAACTTCGTTTTCTTTCATAATGCTAGAATCTGCTGCTTACCTGGAGTATACCTGGAGAGGGTTTAGGGGGTCAGTGCCCCCGCTGCCTGGTCTGAGACCAGGCCTCGTGGTGAATCAGGGTCTGATCAACCAGGTTGTTACTGATGGCCGCACGCAAACTGACGTACAAACCAAAGCCCGGCTGGTCAGTTACTGACTTTAGGTGCCTGTCCAGCGTCTTCTTGAAGACAGTCAGGGGTATATTATTAATCCCCCTTACACCTAACACCCTCATATTTCTTCTGTTTTTACTCATATTTTGGTATGATGAAGACTCTTGACAGATTCAGATAAGTTTTGCATTTTCCCATATCTAGATGATATATATATGTCGTGCCGAATAGGTAAAATTGGCCACTTAGCAAGAACTCATTTAAAATTAAGTTCTTTCTAAAGATACATTTTTTTTAAATTTATGTTAATGTAAAAATTAATAATTTTGTACCAAGAGAACCTTAGAAAACTTACCTAACCTTATTATAACAAGCGCAATTTAATTTAGCCTAATCCATCTAAATATATTTTAGATAAGTTTACAATAATTTAATAATAAATAAACACAATGAAATATACTTTTTTCGTTAGGTTCAGAATTATTTTTGCGAAATTATTGCATACACAAATTTTCGGTTGCCTTATCCGGCAAGAAGAGCGTTGCTGTTTAAATGAAAATAGCAAGTTTTACGTATTCGGCATGCATATATATATATATTGTTGAAAATATATATATTATATATATATATATATATATATATATATATATATATATATATATATATATATATATATATATATATATATTATATATATATATTATATGCAAGGAATTCTCAAGAGCAGGCGAAATATACACAAACACTGATCTCTGGCTGAAGGAGACTCGAACCTAGGAACCTTGGAACAAGGTACGCAGTGCTTTACCATTCTCACCACAATGGACCAATACCTTGGCGCCTAGCTCACGCTAGACGTTGATCCAAGGCAGCCAGCTTTCAGGGAGAAGGCTTACAGCTTTTCATCTCATCCCCTGCGTGCATCAACCTTACTAGAGATTTTAACAATGCAAGGAATTCGCAAGAGCAGGCGAAATATACACAAACACTGATCTCTGGCCGAAGGAGACTCGAATTCGTTCTTGCGAATTCCTTGCATTGTTAAAATCTCTAGTTGGTGGATGCATGCAGGGGATGAGATGAAAAGCTGTAAGCCTTCTCCCTGATAGCTGGCTGCCTTGGATCAACGTCTAGCGTGAGCTAGGTGCCAAGGTATTGGTCCAGTGTGGTGAGAATGGTAAAGCACTGCGTACCTTGTTCCAAGGTTCGTAGGTTCAAGTCTCCTTCGGCCAGAGATCAGTGTTTTATATATATATATATATATATATATATATATATATATATATATATATATATATATATATATATATATATATACCTTTGATGGTCGTTTTTGTAATCAGTTTTTTGAGCATGTCTACGTAATCCAACAACTCACTTCAACAATCAATAACTCACTTCAACACTCAACTCATTTCAACAGTAAACAGCTCACTTCATTTAACAACTCACTTCAACAGTAAACAACTCGCTTCAACAGTAAGCAGCTCACTTCAACACTCAACTCCAACACTCAACAACTCACTTCAACAGTAAACATCTCACTCCAGCACTCAACAGTTCATTTCAGCAACTTCTACAGTCCCCTAACTCACTCTCTCAACTTAAGGCAGCACCAGTACCTGGTACCAACAGCAACTGCCACTGCAGCACTGTCACCAGGAAGAGCAGCAACAGAATTGGAAGGAACAGCACTAGAAGCAACAGCAGCAGCTGTAGGCGCACCGCAGCAGCATCGATATTGTCGCCACAATCACCACTAGCACTACCAGTGCTGGTGCATCAGTGCCATCACCACTAGTTCCACTAGCAGCACCAGCAGTACCATTAGCAGCAACAGCAGCAGCAGCAGGTGGCAGCGTCATCTGTAGTTTGAACACGATCTGTGCTCCCTGGGGGCAAGCACAGCCTCACCCCAACAACAATTAACAAGCAACTCTAATTACACACTTGAATTGAGGGAGCAGAGATGTGAGGATGGAGGAGGGGTTGGTGGGGATGGGAGGGACAGAAAATGGTGGTGTTGGTGTTGGTGCTGCTGCTTGTGGTGGTACTGTTGTAGATGGTGGTGGTGTTGGTGCTGCTCCTTCTGATGATGCAGTTGTAGATGGTGGTGGTGCTACTAATCATTAACTGCTGCTTGTGGTGTTGATGGTGGTGCAATTGTTACTGCTTGTGTTGATACTGCTGGTGCTTCTGCTGGCTGTGGTGTTGGTGCTGCTGCTGCTCGCTGTGGTGTTGTTGCTGGTGATGTTATTAGTGCTACTGAGCACTAGCTGCTGCTTGTGGTAGTGCTGCTTTTGCTTCTTCCACTGCTGCCTCTGCTTCTGCTGATTCTGTTGCTGCTTCTGGAAAGAGGGAAGGATTTGCGGAGAGGAAGAGAAGTGTAAATGGAGAATAATGATAGAAACTGAGGAGTGGGGGAGAAGTAAATAAGTACGAAGAGAAAATGTTGGAAATGAAGAATATATGAGAGAGAAGAAGTGGGGGTATGACGAATGTGGGGTGAATAAGAAAAATGTGAGAAAGGAGAGGAGGAGAAAATGAAGAAAGTAAAAAGAATCTGGTGAGAGAGATGTAAGTGGTGGAAGGAGAAGGAGAAGGAGGAGGAGGAGGAGGAAGTAAATACAGGGAAGAGGAGAGAAAAGATAAGAGAAGAGGTAAATAGAAATAAGAGGAGGAGGAAGTAAATAGGGATGAAAGAGGAGGAGGAGGAGAGGGAAAAGGCCGAGGTGGTAACTGGAAGGAGGAGAAGTTGGAAGAGGAGGAGGCAGAGGAGAAAGGAAAGGTACATGGAGTGTAAAGAATTGTAGTTCCTTCGCTGTGCCACCCTTTGCGGGTTAGCGCTTCCCACTGAATACAATAATTACCCGCCTGCCCCCCCCCCCCATCCTTTCTCTCTCGCTCTCTTTCCCCTTTTTGTTGTTTAAGAAAGTTCTCGTAAATAGAGTTATTCTCCATTTGTTTAGGTGGACATGTTAATATGTAGAACAACTTGAACAGTGAGGCGTTGTTCATACAGGTGAACAAAGTTCATCCTCCGACTTAGTATATAGGTGAGGCAAACGCAGAAATTTACGTCTTCTCTTGTTAACTAATGTTTGCTCTTGCTAATTCATGTCTGCTCTTGTTAACTCACTTCTGCTCTTGTTAACTCACTTCTGCTCTTGTTAGCTCACTTCTGCTCTTGTTAACTCACTTCTGCTCTTGTTAACTCACTTCTGCTCTTGTTAACTCACTTCTGCTCTTGTTAGCTCACTTCTGCTCTTGTTTACTCAATTCTGCTCTTGTTAGCTCACTTCTGCTCTTGTTAACTCACTTCTGCTCTTGTTAACTCACTTCTGCTCTTATTAGCTCACTTCTGCTCTTGTTTACTCACTTCTGCTCTTGTTAGCTCACTTCTGCTCTTGTTAACTCACTTCTGCTCATGTTAACTCACTTCTGCTCTTGTCTGCTCACTTCTGCTCTTGTTAAATCACTTCTGCTCTTGTTAACTCACTTCTGATCTTGTTAACTCACTTCTGTTCTTGTTAACTCACTTCTGCTCTTGTTAACTCACTTCTGCTCTTGTTAGCTCACTTCTGCTCTTGTTTACTCACTTCTGCTCTTGTTAGCTCACTTCTGCTCTTGTTAACTCACTTCTGCTCTTGTTAACTCACTTCTGTTCTTGTTAACTCACTTCTGCTCTTGTTAACTCACTTCTGCTCTTGTTAGCTCACTTCTGCTCTTGTTTACTCACTTCTGCTCTTGTTAGCTCACTTCTGCTCTTGTTAACTCACTTCTGCTCTTGTTAACTCACTTCTGCTCTTGTTAACTCACTTCTACTCTTGTTAACTCACTTCTGCTCTTGTTAACTCACTTCTGCTCTTGTTAGCTCACTTCTGCTCTTGTTAACTCACTTCTGCTCTTGTTAACTCACTTCTGCTCTTGTTAGCTCACTTCTGCTCTTGTTTACTCACTTCTGCTCTTGTTAGCTCACTTCTGCTCTTGTTAACTCACTTCTGCTCTTGTTAACCCACTTCTGCTCTTGTTAATTCACTTCTGCTCTTGTTAACTCACTTCTGCTCTTGTTAGCTCACTTCTGCTCTTGTTAACTCACTTTGCTCTTGTTAGCTCACTTCTGCTCTTGGTAACTCACTTCTGCTCTTAACTCACTTCTGCTCTTGTTAGCTCACTTCTGCTCTTGTTAACTCACTTCTGCTCTTGTTAACTCACTTCTGCTCTTGTTAACTCACTTCTGCTCTTGTTAACTCACTTCTGCTCTTGTTAACTCACTTCTGCTCTTGTTAGCTCACTTCTGCTCTTGTTAACTCACTTCTGCTCTTGTTAACTCACTTCTGCTCTTAACTCACTTCTGCTCTTGTTAACTCACTTCTGCTCTTGTTAACTCACTTCTGCTCTTGTTAACTCACTTCTGCTCTTGTTAGCTCACTTCTGCTCTTGTTAACTCACTTCTGCTCTTGTTAGCTCACTTCTGCTCTTGTCAACCCACTTCTGCTCTTGTTAACTCACTTCTGCTCTTGTTAACTCACTTCTGCTTTTGTTAACCCACTTCTGCTCTTGTTAACTCACTTCTGCTCTTGTTAACTCACTTCTGCTCTTGTTAGCTCACTTCTGCTCTTGTTAACTCACTTCTGCTCTTGTTAACTCACTTCTGCTCTTGTTAACTCACTTCTGCTCTTGTTAACTCACTTCTGCTCTTGTTAACTCACTTCTGCTCTTGTTAACTCACTTCTGCTCTTGTTAGCTCACTTCTGCTCTTGTTAACTCACTTCTGCTCTTGTTAGCTCACTTCTGCTCTTGTTAACCCACTTCTGCTCTTGTTAACTTACTTCTGCTCTTGTTAACCCACTTCTGCTCTTGTTAACTCACTTCTGCTCTTGTTAACTCACTTCTGCTTTTGTTAACCCACTTCTGCTCTTGTTAACTCACTTCTGCTTTTGTTAACTCACTTCTGCTCTTGTTAACCCACTTCTGCTCTTGTTAACTCTCTTCTGTTCTTGTTAACTCACTTCTGCTCTTCTTAACCCACTTCTGCTCTTGTTAACTCACTTCTGCTTTTGTTAACTCACTTCTGCTCTTGTTAACCCACTTCTGCTCTTGTTAACTCACTTCTGCTTTTGTTAACCCACTTCTGCTCTTGTTAACTCACTTCTGCTTTTGTTAACTCACTTCTGCTCTTGTTAACCCACTTCTGCTCTTGTTAACCCACTTCTGCTCTTGTTAACTCACTTCTGCTCTTGTTAACCCACTTCTGCTCTTGCTAACTCACTTCTGCTCTTGTTAGCTCACTTCTGCTCTTGTTAACTCACTTCTGCTCTTGTTAGCTCACTTCTGCTCTTGTTAACTCACTTCTGCTCTTGTTAACTCACTTCTGCTCTTGTTAACTCACTTCTGCTCTTGTTAACTCACTTCTGTTCTTGTTAACTCACTTCTGCTCTTGTTAACCCACTTCTGCTCTTGTTAGCTCACTTCTGGTCTTGTTAGCTCACTTCTGCTCTTGTTAACCCACTTCTGCTCTTGTTAACTCACTTCTGCTCTTGTTAACTCACTTCTGCTTTTGTTAGCTCACTTCTGCTCTTGTTAACTCACTTCTGCTCTTGTTAGCTCACTTCTGCTCTTGTTAACCCACTTCTGCTCTTGTTAACTCACTTCTGCTCTTGTTAACTCACTTCCTCTCTTGTTAACTCACTTCTGCTCTTGTTAACTCACTTCTGCTCTTGTTAACTCACTTCTGCTCTTGTTAACTCACTTCTGCTCTTGTTAACCCACTTCTGCTCTTGTTAGCTCACTTTTGCTCTTGTTAACTCACTTCTGCTCTTGTTAACTCACTTCTGCTCTTGTTAACTCACTTCTGCTCTTGTTAACCCACTTCTGCTCTTGTTAACTCACTTCTGCTCTTGTTAACTCACTTCCTCTCTTGTTAACTCACTTCTGCTCTTGTTAACTCACTTCTGCTCTTGTTAACTCACTTCTGCTCTTGTTAACTCACTTCTGCTCTTGTTAACTCACTTCTGCTCTTGTTAACCCACTTCTGCTCTTGTTAGCTCACTTCTGCTCTTGTTAACTCACTTCTGCTCTTGTTAACTCACTTCTGCTCTTGTTAACTCACTTCTGCTCTTGTTAACTCACTTCTGCTCTTGTTAACTCACTTCTGCTCTTGTTAGCTCACTTCTGCTCTTGTTAGCTCACTTCTGCTCTTGTTAGCTCACTTCTGCTCTTGTTAACTCACTTCTGCTCTTGTTAACTCACTTCTGCTCTTGTTAGCTCACTTCTGCTCTTGTTAACTCACTTCTGCTCTTGTTAACCCACTTCTGCTCTTGTTAACTCACTTCTGTTCTTGTTAACTCACTTCTGCTCTTGTTAACCCACTTCTGCTCTTGTTAAGGGAGGAACACGGCAACCGACCTGGTAGCACAAGCTATCAGGTCCAACTCACACTGGTGGGGTTCCCACGACATAACTATCACACAGAATAGTGTAGCAGCACACTGCTGGTGTTCCCACGACGTAATTATCACACAGAATAGTGTAGCAGCACACTGCTAGTGTTCCCACGACGTAACTATCACACAGAATAGTGTAACAGTACACTACTGGTGTTCCCACGACGTAACTATCACACAGAATAGTGTAACAGTACACTGCTGGTGTTCCCACGACGTAACTATCACACAGAATAGTGTAGCAGCACGCTGCTGGTGTTCCCACGACGTAACTATCACACAGAATAGTGTAGCAGCACACTGCTGGTGTTCCCACGACATAACTATCACACAAAATAGTGAAGCAGCAAACTGCTGGAGAATCATTCAGTTCAAGGAGTACTGGAGGCTCGATTCTCCATCCTCTAAACGCAAGAGAGACACGCTACTTACTTGACTATCTGTATCAGGGCGCAAGGGTGGCTCATGTCGGCTTGACATGTCAACAGATCAGCACCAGTCAATCTCACACACATGTTGACAATGTTATTTTAATCAATATTTCAATAACTAATATTGCTACTTCAGCTTTGACTCCCAATAATGAAGAAACCATTATTATTATTATTATTATTATTATTATTATTATTATTATTATTATTATTATTATTATTATTATTATTATTATTATTATTATTATTATTATTAATATTATTATATAAAATGCTGGGGTTTGTTGTTGATTGTAAGGTGTACAGACGGTTTATGGAACATGCGCCCTTAACTCACTTCTGCTCTTGTTAGCTCACTTCTGCTCTTGTTAACCCACTTCTGCTCTTGTTAACTCACTTCTGCTCTTGTTAACTCACTTCTGCTCTTGTTAGCTCACTTCTGCTCTTGTTAGCTCACTTCTGCTCTTGTTAACTCATTTCTGCTCTTGTTAACCCACTTCTGCTCTTGTTAACCCACTTCTGCTTTTGTTAACCCACTTCTGCTCTTGTTAACTCACTTCTGCTCTTGTTAACTCACTTCTGCTCTTGTTAACTCACTTCTGCTCTTGTTAGCTCATTTCCTCTCTTGTTAACTGACGATTTTCATTGGCACTAATGCGTTTGTTACCTGGAATAAATCTTTCACTAATACTGGCTCCTTTAAGCACAAATGTTCGTACAATATGGAAAGTTTTACCCAACATCTCAAATGACATTTAGTATGTCATTAAAAAATAATACAAGTAATATACAGGTTATTATTATAGGTTATTATTTTCATAATTATTATTACTTTCACGGAGAAGCTCTAAACCCACGAGAGTCATGTGTTCTTTTTTTTTATTTTTTTTTTGAAGAGAAGAATGTAAGGGAGTTCTAGGGGTCATTCTGGTTCTTATGCTTCGCCGACTTTCCTCTCTGGATTGTTTTATTTAACTGGGAAATCGAGGCCTGGTAATGGATTGGACCGCGGGGGGCGTTGACCCCCGGAATACTCTCCAGGTAATCGCTGGGGAATGGGAGATAGTGAAGCTTCTTTCAAGAAATGGGGAAGGGGGAAGGAAGGCTATTTCAATTCCATGGTTCCCTCCAGTATGAAGTGTACCCTTCTTGAAGGGTACCCCTCTTGAAGGGTACCCCCTCTTGAAGGGTACCCCTCTTGAAGGGTACCCCTCTTGAAGGGTACCCCCTCTTGAAGGGTACCCTTCTTGAAGGGTACCCCCTCTTGAAGGGTACCCTTCTTGAAGGGTACCCCCTCTTGAAGGGTACCCCTCTTGAAGGGTACCCCCTCTTGAAGGGTACCCCTCTTGAAGGGTACCCCTCTTGATGGGTACCCCCTCTTGAAGGGTACCCTTCTTGAAGGGTACCCCCTCTTGAAGGGTACCCTCTCTTGAAGGGTACCCCCTCTTCAAGGGTACCCCATCTTGAAGGGCACCCCCCCCTTGAAGGGTACCCCCTCTTGAAGGGTACCCCATCTTAAAGGGTACCCCCTCTTGAAGGGTACCCCCTCTTGAAGGTTACTACTTCTTGAAGGGTACCACATCTCGGAGGGTATCCCCTCTTGAAAGGTACTCCCTCTTGAAGGGGACACCCCTTTTTGATGGGAACCCCCTCTTGAAGGGTATCTCCTCTTGAAGGGTACCCCTCTTGAAGGGTACCCCTCTCTTGAAGGGTACTCCCTCTTGAAGGGGACCCCTGTCTTGAGGGGGTCCCCCTTCTTATAGGGGACCCCCATTCTTGAAGGGGACCCCCATCTTGAAGAGGATCCCCGTCGTGAAGGGGACCCCCATCTTGAAGAGGACTCCCGTCTTGAAGGGGACCCCCGTCTTGAACGGGACCCCCGTCTTGAAGGGGACCCCCGCCTTGAAGGGGATCCCCGTCTTGAAGGGGATCCCCGTCTTGAAGGGGATATCACTCTGGAGCAATACTCAGCTGATGCCTGGAGAGGCCCAGAACGTGTCATTAGCCTTATTAGGCCGTTTTTGTCAGCCCTCCCGAGCTGGTCCATTGTCTGTCCCGGCGGGGCAGAGTGACGACCGCTGGTCATTTCATGCCTGGCTGGTCAGGGCGCTAAGCTCAGCTCATTTTCTTGATAGCGC
Organism: Cherax quadricarinatus; assembly: GCF_026875155.1. Classification (NCBI taxonomy): domain Eukaryota; kingdom Metazoa; phylum Arthropoda; class Malacostraca; order Decapoda; family Parastacidae; genus Cherax; species Cherax quadricarinatus. The sequence continues at coordinate 17,498,381 of NC_069440.1, forward strand.
GCATACCAAAGGTGAGGAGGGGTAGGTTTGCAGCGTGCACGACAACACCACCACAATCTTCCAGCAAGAGAAGTACCACAAGTAGGAGAACTTCCTGCAAGACCAGCACAAGAACTTCCTGCAAGACCAGCAGAAGAACTTCAGGACGACTAGCAGATCTTCTGTAAGGACTAGTAGACCTCCGTACAGTGCTAGTAGAACTTCCTGGACGACTAGAAGAACTTCTTGCAGGGCTGGTAGAGCTTCCTGCAGAAGGAACAGTAGAAGAGCTGTCTGTAAGACCAATTAAAGAACTTAAGGAAGACTAGCAGACCTTCCTCCAGGACTATTGGAAATTCCTGCAGGACTGGTAGAACTTCCTGAAGAAGGACCGGTAGAAGAACTTCCTGCAGGAAGAGACACAAAGGAGCTTTCTGCTGAAAGGCTAGGAGAAGAGCTTTCCGTAGAAGTAACAAAAGCAGAGGAGCCCTGGGAGAAAAGTAGAGGCACTAGTAACACCAGCAGTAGACAAGCAGATTCAGCAGAAGCAAAACAACAGCATCTCTCGCACCAACAATAGTACCACCTGCCATCACCTGCCACAAGAAAAACAAGAAGAAAATGAGGAGGAGGGGCAAGAGGAGGGAGGGTAAATGAGGAGGATGAGAGGAAGGGTAGGAGGAGGTGGGTAAGAAAGGAGGAGGAGCTCGTCAAGACCCACCTCAGGCTTCACCCACTCTGGAGCCATCTGCTCTGGCTAAGTGATGGTTCCCAAAGTGTCTTCAGCTGCAAATTCTTCAGGCCAGACACCAATGGCGGAGGCTGCGACCATCACTTGGAACATAGTGATGGGGGTCTAGGTGACAGTCTCTCTCTCTCTCTCTCTCTCTCTCTCTCTCTCATATAATTGATATAAATGATTTAAAGATGATATAAATATCTTACAGAGTATGCAAATATCATATCTAGAATTAATAATAAAAATGGATGTAAATCGTCTGGATACATTCAACACATGGAGTGACAGATAGATGGCGGAATTTTATGTAGATAAATACAGTATAATGAGAATGGGAGAAAGTGAAATTCGGCAGCATGAAGAATATAAACTGTTACAAAATACTGACAACATCAGACAGTGAAAATGATCCAGATCATATAATGAAACTGTGAGACACTTATATACTACACTGACAGCTCCTATACTACACAGACAACTCATATACTGCACTGACAACTCATATACTACACTGACAGCTCATATACTACACAGACAACTCATATACTGCACTGACAACTCATATACTACACTGACAGCTCATTACTACACTGACACTCTATACTACATGACAGCTCATATACTAACTGACAGCTCAATACTACACTGACACCTCATATACACATGACACTCATATATACACTGACAACTCATATCTAACTGACAACTCATATACACACTGACAACTCATATACTACACTGACAACTCATATACTACACTGACAACTCATATACTAACTGACAACCTCTATACTCACTGACAACTCATATACTACACTGACAACTCATATATACACTGCAACTCATATACACATGACAATTCATAAGACAAACACTGACAACTCAATATACTACATGACAACCATATACTACACTGCAACTCATATACTACATTGACAACTCATATACTACATGACAACTCATATCTACACTGACAACTCATATATACACGACAACTCATATCAACATTGACAACTCATATACTACACTGACAAATAAACTACATTGACAACTCATAAAACACTGACAGCTCATATACTACACTGACAAACTGTAGAAAATTTCAAATATATAGGGATGGTAAATGCAAGAAAGTTATAAGTTATTTAGGTCACAATTGGAATATGCAGCGGCGTAAGAGTGGCACACACCTGGAAAAACACACAGATAGGTTAGAAAAATGTTCAAAGAAGAGCCATAAAATGTTGCAAAAGTTGAGCAATATGAACTTTGATGAAAGGTTGAAAACATTAAAGATTTGGCGATATCAGGAAAAGAAGAGCCATGAAACCACATATAAGGTCTGAATGAAGTTAAAAGACTAGATAAAGATTTATTAGTAGCTGCAACAGAGATAACAAGACGCAACATTTGCAACAGGGATAACAAGAGGCAACAGTTGCAACAGGGATAACAAGAGGCAACAGTTGCAACAGGGATAACAAGAGGCAACAGTTGCAACAGGGATAACAAGAGGCAACAGTTTGCAACAGGATAACAAGAGGCAACAGTTGCAACAGGGATAACAAGAGGCAACAGTTGCAACAGGGATAACAAGAGGCAACAGTTGCAACAGGGATAACAAGACGCAACAGTTGCAACAGGGATAACAAGAGGCAACAGTTGCAACAGGGATAACAAAGGAACAGTTGCAACAGGGATAACAAGAGGCAACAGTTGCAACAGGATAACAAGAGCAACAGTTGCAACAGGGATAACAAGAGGCAACAGTTGCAACAGGATAACAAGAGGCAACAGTTGCAACAGGGATAACAAGAGGCAACAGTTGCAACAGGGATAACAAGACGCAACAGTTGCAACAGGGATAACAAGAGGCAACAGTTGCAACAGGATAACAAGAGAAAGGGAAACATTAGCAACAGGATAACAAGAGGCAACATTTGCAACAGGGATAACAAAAGGCAACAGTTGCAACAGGGATAACAAGAGGCAACATTTGCAACAGGGATAACAAAAGGCAACAGTTGCAACAGGGATAACAAGAGGCAACAGTTGCAACAAGGATAACAATAGGCAACAGTTGCAACAGGGATAACAAGAGGTAACAGTTGTAACACGGATAAAAATAGGCAACAGTTGCAACAGGTATAACAAGAGGCAACAGTTGTAACAGGGATAACAAGAGGCCAAAGTTGCAACAGGGATAATAAAAGGCAACAGTGCAACAGCGATAACTAGAGGCAACACTTGCAATAGGGATAGCAAGAGGTAACAGCTGCAACAGGGATAACAAGAGGGAGCAGTTGCAACAGGGATAACAAGAGGCAACAGTTGCAGCAGGAATAATAAGAGGCAACAATTGCAACAGGGATAACAAGAGGCAACAGTTTCAACAGGGATAACAATAGGAAACAGTTGCAACAGGGATAACAAGAGGCAACAGTTGCAACAAGGATAACAAGAGGCAACAGTTGCAACAAGGATAACAAGAGGCAACAGTTGCAACAAGGATAACAAGAGGCAACAGTTGCAACAAGGATAACAAGAGGCAACAGTTGCAACAAGGATAACAAGAGGCAACAGTTGCAACAAGGATAACAAGAGGCAACAGTTGCAACAAGGATAACAAGAGGCAACAGTTGCAACAAGGATAACAAGAGGCAACAGTTGCAACAAGGATAACAAGAGGCAACAGTTGCAACAAGGATAGCAAGATACAACAGTTGCAACAAGGATAGCAAGAGGCAACAGTTGCAACAAGGATAACAATAGGAAACAGTTGCAACAAGGATAACAAGAGGCAACAGTTGCAACAAGGATAACAATAGGAAACAGTTGCAACAAGGATAACAAGAGGCAACAGTTGCAACAAGGATAACAATAGGAAACAGTTGCAACAAGGATAACAAGAGGCAACAGTTGCAACAGGGATAACAAGAGGCAACAGTTGCAACAAGGATAACAATAGGAAACAGTTGCAACAAGGATAACAAGAGGCAACAGTTGCAACAGGGATAACAAGAGGCAACAGTTGAAAACAAGGATAACAATAGGAAACAGTTGCAACAAGGATAACAAGAGGCAACAGTTGCAACAGGGATAACAAGAGGCAACAGTTGCAACAAGGATAACAATAGGAAACAGTTGCAACAAGGATAACAAGAGGCAACAGTTGCAACAAGGATAACAATAGGAAACAGTTGCAACAAGGAAACAAGAGGCAACAGTTGCAACAGGGATAACAAGAGGCAACAGTTGCAACAAGGATAACAATAGGAAACAGTTGCAACAAGGATAACAAGAGGCAACAGTTGCAACAGGGATAACAAGAGGCAACAGTTGCAACAAGGATAACAATAGGAAACAGTTGCAACAAGGATAACAAGAGGCAACAGTTGCAACAAGGATAACAAGAGGCAACAGTTGCAACAAGGATAACAATAGGAAACAGTTGCAACAAGGATAACAAGAGGCAACAGTTGCAACAAGGATAACAAGAGGCAACAGTTGCAACAAGGATAACAAGAGGCAACAGTTGCAACAAGGATAACAAGAGGCAACAGTTGCAACAAGGATAACAAGATGCAACAGTTGCAACAGGGATAACAAGAGGCAACAGTTGCAACAAGGATAACAAGAGGCAATAGTTGCAACAATGATAACAATAGGAAACAGTTGCAACAAGGATAACAAGAGGCAACAGTTGCAACAGGGATAACAAGAGGCAACAGTTGCAACAAGGATAACAAGAGGCAACAAGGATAACAAGAGGCAACAGTTGCAACAAGGATAACAAGAGGCAACAGTTGCAACAAGGATAACAAGAGGCAACAGTTGCAACAAGGATAACAAGAGGCAACAGTTTGCAACAAGGATAACAAGAGGCAACAGTTGCAACAAGGATAACAAGAGCAACAGTTTAAAACAAGGATAACAAGAGGCAACAGTTGCAACAAGGATAACAAGGGGCAATAGTTGCAACAAGGATAACAAGAGGCAACAGTTGCAACAAGGATAACAAGAGGCAACAGTTGCAACAAGGATAACAAGAGGCAACAGTTGCAACAAGGATAACAAGAGGCAACAGTTGCAACAAGGATAACAATAGGAAACATTTGCAAAAAGGATAACAAGAGGCAACAGTTGCAACAAGGATAACAAGAGGCAACAGTTGCAACAGGATAACAAGAGGCAACAGTTGCAACAAGGATAACAAGAGGCAACAGTTGCAACAAGGATAACAAGAGGCAACAGTTGCAACAAGGATAACAAGAGGCAACAGTTGCAACAAGGATAACAAGAGGCAACAGTTGCAACAAGGATAACAAGAGGCAACAGTTGCAACAAGGATAACAAGGGGCAATAGTTGCAACAAGGATAACAAGAGGCAACAGTTGCAACAAGGATAACAAGAGGCAACAGTTGCAACAAGGATAACAAGAGGCAACAGTTGCAACAAGGATATAAGAGGCAACAGTTGACAGGAATGAACAAAGGAAATAAACAATAGGAACATTTGCAAAAAGTAACAAGAGGCAACAGTTGCAACCAAGGATAATAAGAGGCAACAGTTGCAACAGGATAAAAAGAGGCAACATTGCAACAAGGATAACAAAGGCAAATTGCAACAAGGAAACAAGAGGCAACAGTTGCAACAAGGATAACAAGAGGCAACAGTTGCAACAAGGATAACAAGAGGCAACAGTTGCAACAAGGATAACAAGAGGCAACAGTTGCAAATTGAAGAAAAAGTAAAGTGGAAAGGACTGTAGAACTTTTTTCTTTTCAGATAAAGTGATTGACCAGTGGAATTGTATTATAGGAGGAATTATTGACCAGTGGAATTGTATTATAGGAGGAATTATTGACCAGTGGAATTGTATTATAGGAGGAATTATTGACCAGTGGAATTGTATTATAGGAGGAATTATTGACCAGTGGAATTGTATTATAGGAGGAATTATTGACCAGTGGAATTGTATTATAGGAGGAATTATTGACCAGTGGAATTGTATTATAGGAGGAATTATTGACCAGTGGAATTGTACTAAAGGAGGAATTATTGACCAGTGGAATTGTATTATAGGAGGAATTATTGACCAGTGGAATTGTTACTAAGGAGGAATTATTGACCAGTGGAATTGTATTATAGGAGGAATTATTGACCAGTGGAATTGTATTATAGGAGGAATTATTGACCAGTGGAATTGTATTATAGGAGGAATTATTGACCAGTGGAATTGTATTATAGGAGGAATTATTGACCAGTGGAATTGTACTAAAGGAGGAATTATTGACCAGTGGAATTGTATTATAGGAGGAATTATTGACCAGTGGAATTGTATTATAGGAGGAATTATTGACCAGTGGAATTGTATTATAGGAGGAATTATTGACCAGTGGAATTGTATTATAGGAGGAATTATTGACCAGTGGAATTGTACTAAAGGAGGAATTATTGACAGTGGAATTGTATTATAGGGGGAAAATTATTGACCAGTGGAATTGTATTATAAGGAGGAATTATTGACCAGTGGAATTGTATTATAGGTGAATTATTGACCAGTGGAATTGTATTATAGGAGGAATTATTGACCAGTGGAATTGTATTATAGGAGGAATTATTGACCAGTGGAATTGTATTATAGAGGAATTATTGACCAGTGAATTGTATTATAGGAGGAATTATTGACCAGTGGAATTGTACTAAGGAGGAATTATTGACCAGTGGAATTGTATTATAGGAGGAATTATTGACCAGTGGAATTGTATTATAGGAGGAATTATTGACCAGTGGAATTGTATTATAGGAGGAATTTTGACCAGTGGAATTGTATTATAGGAGGAATTATTGACCAGTGGAATTGTATTATAGGAGGAATTATTGACCAGTGGAATTGTTTTTATAGGAGGAATTATTGACCAGTGGAATTGTATTATAGGAGGAATTATTACCAGTGGAATTGTATTATACGAGGAATTATTGACCAATGGAATTGTATTAAAAGGAGGAATTATTGACCAGTGGAATTGTACTAAAGGAGGAATTATTGACCAGTGGAATTGTATTATAGGAGGAATTATTGACCAGTGGAATTGTTTTAAATAGGAGGAATTATTGACCAGTGGAATTGTATTATAGGAGGAATTATTGACCAGTGGAATTGTTTTATAGGAGGAATTATTGACCAGTGGAATTGTATTAAATAGGAGGAATTATGACCAGTGGAATTGTATTATAGGAGGAATTATTGACCAGTGGAATTGTATTATAGGAGGAATTATTGGCCAGTGGAATTGTATTATAGGAGGAATTATTGACCAGTGAATTGTATTATAGGAGGAATTATTGACCAGTGGAATTGTATTATGGAGGAATTATTGACCAGTGGAATTGTATTATAGGGGGAATTATTGACCAGTGGAATTGTATTAAAGGAGAATTATTGACCAGTGGAATTGTACTAAAGGAGGAATTTATGACCAGTGGAATTGTATTAAAGGAGGAATTATTGACCAGTGGAATTGTACTAAAGGAGGAATTATTGACCAGTGGAATTGTATTATAGGAGGAATTATTGACCAGTGGAATTGTAGTAAAGGAGGAATTATTGACCAGTGGAATTGTACTAAAGGAGGAATTATTGACCAGTAAATTGTATATAGAGGAATTATTGACCAGTGGAATTGTACTAAAGGAGGAATTATTGACCAGAGGAATTGTAATAAATTAGGAATTATTGACCAGTGGAATTGTACTAAAGGAGGAATTATTGACCAGTGGAATTGTACTAAAGGAGAAATTATTGACAAGTGGAATTGTATTAAAGGAGGAATTATTGACCAGTGGAATTGTACTAAAGGAGGAATTATTGACCAGTGGAATTGTACTAAAGGAGGAATTATTGACCAGTGAAATTGTACTAAAGGAGGAATTATTGCCCAGGGGAAATTTGTATTATAGGAGGAATTATTGACCAGTGGAATTGTACTAAAGGAGGAATTATTGACCAGTGGAATTGTACTAAAGGAGAAATTATTGACCAGTGGAATTGTACTAAAGGAGGAATTATTGACCAGTGGAATTGTATTATAGGAGGAATTATTGACCAGTGGAATTGTATTATAGGAGGAATTATTGACCAGTGGAATTGTATTATAGGAGGAATTATTGACCAGTGGAATTGTATTATAGGAGGAATTATTGACCAGTGGAATTGTATTATTGGAGGAATTATTGACCAGTGGAATTGTATTAAAGGAGGAATTATTGACCAGTGGAATTGTACTAAAGGAGGAATTATTGACCAGTGGAATTGTACTAAAGGAGGAATTATTGACCAGTGGAATTGTACTAAAGGAGGAATTATTGACCAGTGGAATTGTATTATAGGAGGAATTATTGACCAGTGGAATTGTATTAAAGGAGGAATTATTGACCAGTGGAATTGTACTAAAGGAGGAATTATTGACCAGTGGAATTGTATTAAAGGAGGAATTATTGACCAGTGGAATTGTATTATAGGAGGAATTATTGACCAGTGGAATTGTACTAAAGGAGGAATTATTGACCAGTGGAATTGTACTAAAGGAGGAATTATTGACCAGTGGAATTGTATTAAAGGAGGAATTATTGACCAGTAGAATTGTATTATAGGAGGAATTATTGACCAGTGGAATTGTATTATAGGAGGAATTATTGACCAGTGGAATTGTACTAAAGGAGGAATTAGAACATAACTCTACTACTGTACTTACACACACACACACACACACACACACACACACACCACACACACACACACACACACACACACATATATATATATATATATGTATAATCTTCTAAAATAACATTATATTAGTTTAAAGCAATGATGCTTTGTTTGTAAATATGAATAGTTTCTCATATTTTTAGAAGTGTGAGATGTTTAAGTGTAGAACCAGTCAAAGATCCTCGCTTATAAAGCTGAGTGTAAAACTGATTCACTCACATACACCTAAGTGAAGGACCTTTCTAAGTTCATGGAGCTGGTCCAAACTTGTAGAGCTGAGGACTGGACTTGTCCAAACTTGTAGAGCTGAGGACTGGACTGGTCAAAACTCGTAGAGCTGCGGATTGGAGTGGGCCAAACTCGTAGAGCTGAGGGCTGGACTGGTCCAAACTCGTGGAGCTGAGGAATGGACTGGTTCAAACTCTTAGGACTGAGGAATGGACTGGCCCAAACTCGTGGGGCTGAGGAATGGACTGGTCCAAACTCGTAGAGCTGCGGAATGGACTGGGCCAAACTCGTAGAGCTGCGGAATGGACTGGGCCAAACTCGTAGAGCTGCAGAATGGACTGGGCCAAACTCGTAGAGCTGCAGAATGGACTGGGCCAAACTCGTAGAGCTGCAGAATGGACTGGGCCAAACTCGTAGAGCTGCAGAATGGACTGGGCCAAACTCGTAGAGCTGAGGACTGGACTGGTCCAAAAGTCCTTCACTCTCGTGGTTGGTTTCCACTGAAGAGGGAGAAAGTAAAGGGCTCTTGATACGAACAATCCTTGGATCAGTCCTGTTAACATCCCGTTCCCCCAGGTGATGTAGAGCCCATACGGGCTTAGCGCTTCCCCAAGAATATAATGATTGTGTTTTTTTCTGAAGTAGCACCTTGGATCATGGCGGTGAGAGGCACTGAGGAGGTGGGTGCCACAGGGACCCTCTTGTGCTACTAACGCCATAGACATAGCGATCGTCTGACCCCCGTATCCTCTTCCGTCTTCCTCTTCCTATTCTTCTTTTTCCTCCTTTCCTCAAGCTTTATCCTCCTCATCTTACTTTTCATCTTCCTCCTCCACCACCACCTCCTCCTCCTCCTCCTCCTCCTCCCTCTCCTCCTCCTTCTCCTCCTCCTCCTCCTCCTCCTTGCTTGTCGTCTTCATATTCCGGCAACTAAGCCAGAGGCGAGACCCAGGTGTGATTGCCATATAGACGAGGACCTCTCTAACAACTCTTTCTCCTAGCCCTCTCAGCCCTTCCCTAGCCCTTACCTAACGTTCTCAGCCGTCCCCTAGCCCTCTCAGAATTTTCCCTAGCTCTCTCTGTCGCTACTTCGTGCGCACATGTATCCTACATGTATATTTGTGTGTGTGTGCGAAATTATATACAAATGTTATCTCAGACCCGAGCAGGGTTCGAACCTGCGCACGCTGCATCAAAGTACACGGTACTTATACCTCCCGGTCAGGAAGTTACAAAAGCAGCCGCACACATGTTTGGCATGGAAGGATTCCCGCTAAAACACGGATGGGCAAAGTTTTGCAGGTTTCTCAGGTGTGGTGTGAGTAGGTGGATACAAGGAACACCAGCACTGCGTACGTAGGTCCGAGCCCAGCCACCCGTGGCCACCAATACCAATGACTGCGTTTTGGGTCTCTGCCCTGAGTGAAGCTCTGGCTTCTAGTGATGGCAGTTGCTACTAGCATTTTTTTTTCTCTTTCTCTCCACTCATAGTAATGGCGTTGGGTCTGCTTCCTCCAGGGAGGTTATAGATACATATGTGTAATCACATATTTATAACTAGCACTTTATAGCTACAGGAGCAGAGTTATGCACCTGATGTCCCGTCTTCAATATTTATTTCGTTATTTTTTTTTTTTTAAATTTCGAGAATTGAACACTTGTTCTTCCTAAGTGAGAGAGAGAGAGAGAGAAAGAGAGAGAGAGAGAGAGAGAGAGAGAGAGAGAGAGAGAGAGAGAGAGAGAGAGAGAGAGAGAGAGAGAGAGAGAGAGAGAGAGAGAGAGAGAGAGAGAGAGAGAGAGAGAGAGAGAGAATGATGTGATCATGGCTTGAAAAAGAATTCTTAATAGACCAAGTTGGAAGGTACAGCCCCGGCCCTTAGATATTGGTAACATAGTGCTAGGGGCAGTAAAAGGGGCGGTGAAAGGGGTTAGAGGCAGATAAACAGGATGGAGGTAACGGGAGAATGGGAAAGTATGAGGGGTAGTGGATAAGATAACGAGGCTTGTCTTGCCATCCCCTCAGAGTCCTCACTCACATAATAAACATTTCACATTCAGGTCAAAACACTACATATTTGCTCCTGTTCCATTCATATGCAGCATATGTACTTGTAAACTCATAACTGGAATGCTGATTTTTATATAGCTTTGCTCATTTTTTTTCTGTTTTGCTGAGGTGTTACTGGATTTTCAGTGAAGTTTTATGCCGTGTTCCAGAAATGAATCCTGTTGTTGGTGATTGATTTGTCTCCGAAACTTTGATGTGAGTTTCAGTAAATGTCCTGAGAAGATTTAAAGTCTTTGCCACCTGCTATGAATTGTACTTCTTCATGCTTAATCATCTTGACCTTTACTAACATTATGTAGGTTAGGTTAGTTTAGATAAGTAACGATAAGGTGAGAAACAAACTCAGATCAAAGGACGCTTCGTTGGCGACATTTCGCTCACTCAGGGTCGCAATTGAGACCGATTTCCTCTGGTACATAAACATCGCCCCTCGCAAGATAGCAGGCATCGCCTACTGTGTAGGTGAAACATTTCGGAATAAAGATACCAAACTGTGGCACATGTGGCTTACTTATCATCTTTCCTAATTCTTAGACACTATCAGTTCTACACATGTTAAACGCAGGTGATCCACTATCAGTTCTGCACACGTTAAACACTCAGATGATCCACTCAGTCATATCTGTGACATCAGTATAAGGAATAAGAAACTATCCTGGACGTGACTTTCCTCTTCTAAAGCCACTGGTCTTCGTCACCGTCAGATTGTTAACCACCTTGATCTACTTCTCCCTGCCCGCAACTTTTGTGGATGGACTTCATTAGAGTTTTACGAATCGTTAACTCTCTCAGACCCGAAACTCACCACCAACTCTATTGCCAAATTAATTTCCAGATCTTGAACAGCATATTTAGGAGGCGAAACCTCCAGAAACAACTTTTTAGAACACCAGTATACCACTCGAGCAGTGCCTGCGTGGTCCACTGACATTCCCTCAGTCATTTGATGAGTTGAAATGGAACACAGTTGATCGCCAAGGTAAATGATATCCAAAAAAAGATGTCCTGAATCAGCCATCATCAGTATTTTGAGTCAGATTAAGAGTTTGTACAACTCATCAAAACCTCTGGCCAGGATACTTCTGGGACGTAGTAACCAATTTGACTTGCTGCTTACCTCACTCTCTCCTGGCATCATTTGAAGCTCTCTGTTATATATACACCCACCTTTCTCTAACAGTGTTAGCTGTTTTTGACTACGTAAAGTTCACCATATTCTCGAATCGTCGACAGTAAAGCTTCCACGTAACAGCACTTGTGTCTGGTTCATGTCTTAGGTTACGTTTGGTTAGTCAGATATCGTTTATTTACAATGAGCATTTTAGGGGGTCAGACCGCCCTAAGCTTCGCATGTATGCTTATCGTGAATTAATAATAATTTAGAATAATCTAACCTAAATAACGTTTGTAAAGAAATCATAAGAAAAATTATGTAAAAAAGATGCCACACCCATCACTCCCTACGTATAACTCATAACATCTACCCATTACCTACCATACCCATCACCCCTTACGCATAGCACTCACGCATATTCCCTACGTATAATCCATAAAACCCACCCTGGATAACACCAGAGAGTTTATAACCCAGGATAACCCGAGATAGCAAGCCGGGCTTATTTCTACTGGGGGTCCTTTAAGCCATTTTTACCCGGAATGCGACCCATAACAATCAGCTAACACCCAGGTACCTACTTACTGCAGGTGAACAGTGGCAACAGGCGAAAGGAAACATGTACGTCTCCACTCGTCCCTGGGTTGAACCCGGGTCTTTGGTTGTGATCCTCATCTTCAAGCAGTGTATTACCTCCCTACTCTCTCTAACCTTCTCAGGACCTACTTCAGTGCCTACGTTTCAACAATCTTCCGCTTCACTGAATCGAACCTGATTACCTACCCTAGATTTCTATTGAATGTAATAATAATAATAATAATAATAATAATAATAATAATAATTATTATTATTATTATTTTTATAATAATTATGATATTAAGTGATAATAATAATAACCTCAAGACATCCCTTCCTCTTCTCACAGTTCCAGTTTTCCTTATATAAGGCTCATTGAATGACCCACATGGGTGTAACTCAGGGAATGGACAAAATGCAGCTATTGGACAACATCCGGCCCGCCAAGAAATTCTGTCCGACCCCCCCACTATGTCTTGCAATTCTGGACAACTTAGTGTCTCCAGTTTAAGGAAGGATTAATTCTGATTTGATTATGTTCTTATCAAAAGGTGGCGTTGGGCAGTCATAACAGCAACACCTGGTAATGCTTGACTCACTTAATATAGCTTTTTAGATCTGGTTTATATTTCAGCTTGGGTTCCCACAGCTGAATGTTGTGAAGAAGTTCTCTGATCTAGTATTTGTTGTTATCATGGAGCACATGAACCAACTCAGTTCTGAACTGCCAGGAAGATCATCCTTTGCATATTTAACTCACGTACAAAACATCCTTTGTAGCTCAGAACTGAGCTTGTTAGTGTATCAGCGTGGTATCAACGACAGATGCTAAATCAGAGATCCACTTCACATCATTTATTGTATTACCTGGAGGGTGTTCAGGGGTCAACGCCCCCCGCGGCCCGGTCCGGTATTTATAGCAGAATTATTGCTTGTGTCTCGCCAGTTAGTAAACAAGAGGTTAGCTCTCCTTTAAACTTACTGCAGATTAATGTTTGTGACGAAAACTTCTTGGTTACTACTTTATTTTCATTTTGAATTTACTCGTTACTTCCAAGATTTCAAAACGATCGAAAATAATTTGTCCTTAGTCACGTATCCTGTTGATGTTGATATAGCTCCAGTTGACCTTCAGCTCGAGTATTTTGACCTGTAGTTCGAGTCATTGTTTTTTGGAGCAATTCAAGTCACTGACGTTATCCAGGTTGTGGGTATTTCCAAAATTAAAAACTCGTTCTGGAAGGATGCTTGAAATGGTTGGATCAACATAGATATGTAAACAGACATTTTCAGTAATGAAATTGAACAAACATATACTCACATCATCTCCCTTGTATGATTTCATATGTTCGACGCTAAAGCGCAGCGCTGTATGACCCTGGTGGGCTTAGCGCTTAGTTTTGATTATAATAATAATAATATACCCTAAAGCAGTACTTAACAGTGTAACAACGACGGCAACACCAGACTTGAACAGTTTGGCTACCACACATTGAGAGCTTCTTGCACTTTCATCAACATTTTTGGTGTACAAATATAAGATTTGAATATGAGCCATTAACAAAGATACATACTTTTACGTCGACGGAAGAGTGTTGCTCACGAAGCTTATCTAGGCTGGTGATGTGTCCCATGAACCTTATCTAAGCTGGTGATGTGGCCCGCGAAGCTCATATAAGTTGGTAATGTTGCCCATGATGTTTAAACTGGTGATGTGGCTCACGAAGCTTAACTAAGCTGGTGAAGCTGCCCGCCCAGTCAAAATCATTGCCCGGTTTCGGACTCTAGCTTCACACAGAAACGTAAACGTTTTAATATTTTTGGTGTTTTAAAAAAAAGAATAAACGGGCCACATCAGTGTTTTTAAAAATAATGGGACGGCACTAGTGTTTTAAAGATATTAATGGGACGATATCGGTGTTTGAAGAAGAGTAAGGGCATAATATCGGTGTTTAAAAATGCGAAAAGGATTGATATCGGTATTTTGAAGAGGAGGAATGGGACGATATCGGTATTTTAAAGAATAAGACTACGATATTGATGTTTTTTAAAAAAAAGCAAAGTGATATCAACGTTTTAAAGGTTAATAAAAAAAGACATCTGCTTTAAAAAAGAATAATAAAAATTTCCAAAAAGTTAAAATATAGTAATGCAAATTATTAAAGGGAAATGTTAAAGCTAGTTAACTAGTTAAGATTGAGGAAGAGAGGCAGTGGATACTACCACCTGTTTGCACCTACTGCCCTTATTCATCTAGATGGAATAGGTACCTCGGTGTTAGTCTCTTTATACCTACTGACCTTATTCATCTAGATGGAATAGGTACCTCGGTGTTAAGTCTCTAGTGCCCTTATTCACCAAGCAGGAATAAGTTGATACCTGGGTATTAGTCAACTGTTGTGAGTGTCATCCTGGAGAAAGCAGACATCTCACCTCAGAGTAAAATGTCCAGATGCACGAGCCTTGCAATTAGTGACTTTGTGCTGGAAACTCTGCTACTGTAACTACAGTAGTATAATTCTGCTCATGTAACTTCAGCCACTGAAGACGGAGCACTACAGACACAGACCTGTTCCTGTAAAAACAAACACTGAAGACGGAACACCACCAGCACAGACCTGTTCCTGTAACAACAAATAGGTAATTACATATAGGAAATTTCTCAGGTTCATTCTCCACAACACTCGTGCACAGACTTCATGAACCTGAGCTGCGGATCTTTTCAGTGACTTGCTAATCAAAGGCCTTAAACAACATCAACTTAATGCACCAGATAACCCTCACTTTACATAAAAAATTGCTGATTATCGAGAATTAAAAACAAAACATGTACATCCGGATGGGGAAGGACTGGGGAGGGCCCACATACCTCCCAGTGCCCCCACCTCCTCTACCAAAAACAGGGAGAGAGAGAGAAAAAAAAAAGAAATCAACGGATGGAAATTACGATGATTTTCACATTCAGTTATAAAAATGTCGGCTCCGACCCATTTGTAGCCTTCTATGTGTCGACACTCTATCACTTAAATCAAGTCTGCTTCATACATCCTCTTCCCTATTGCCCCCACTCCTCCATCATCCACCATGACTCCCTTATTACCTCCCATTATCCTCTGCTCTTACGTGAGGGGTCTGCCTGCCCGAAGTGGTGGTGCCTACTACCATAAATGTGAGAGAGAATGTGTCTGAAGTGTTTGGCAGGTTTAGTGTGTCGGTGGTGGTCAAATTATTGGAGTCATCGTGTCGTGTTTAATAAGCAAAGCCGGTCAATATATATATAATTATATATATATATATATAATATATATATATTATATATATATATATATATATATATATATTATATATATATATTACACAACATCATCATATATATATATAATAATAAATATATTTTTTAAATACTATAATATAATAATATAAATATAATATATTATATATAATATATATATATATGTTTATATATAGATATACTTATATAGTAATATTTTATAGATATATATAACACACTCACACACACACACCACACACACACACACACACACACACACACACACACACACACACACACAACACGCGCACACAGGAAAATTGGGGGTGCGATGGAAGAAACGGCCTGTCAAAGTAATTTCAAGGAAGAACAGCTCGACAGGACGCTGAGAAGCACGACTGGGGCAACGGGTACCAAAGATATACTCGATCACGACAGAACACCAGAAAAAGGAATGAAAGAGAGGGTCAGAGACGCAAGAGGACGAGAGCAATGATGAAGATGAGCAGGACCCAACCAGGAGAAGGGCAAACCACACTCGCAGCAATCACAAAAACCCAACAGCGACAATCCCAACCAACTGAGAATTAACAAACCCCACACTGTTCCCTCTGCCACCAACCCCCACATCACAAACCTCACCCCAACAGCTGCCCCTTTAGGGCATTCTGACCCCACCCCCCTCATCACAAACCCCACCCACACTACAGCCCCCCATAGACCCCAACCAAGGCTCCCACTCCCCCAACCCCAATATTCTCGCAGGACCACAGTGATGGAAAAGAAGCTGAAGGATTTGGTATACAAACGCGGACGGAATAACGAATAAATACGAGGAGTGGCACGAAAGAATCAGCGAGAAATCCCCAGACATCATAGCAGTAACAGAAACGAAACTCACTGAGACAATAACAGACGCAATTTTCCCACCGGGATATCAGATCCTGAGGAAAGATAGAAGGAGTAGAGGGGAGGAGGGGTTGCACTGCTCATAAAAACCCATGAGGATTTGAGGAAATGGAAGGCATGGACGTGATTGGAGAAAGGGACTACATAGTAGATACAATTCAGTTTGGAGAACATAAAGTAGCCACTGGAGCGATGTATAACCCACCACAGAACTGCAGGAGGCCAAGAGAGGAGTGCAAAGAAAACAACAGAGCGATGGTGGACACACACTGGCTGAGGTGGCAAGAAGAGCTCACTCGAGCAGAGCAAAGCTACTGGTAATGGGCGATTTCAGCCACAGGGAGATCAACTTGGAAAACCTAGAGCCACATGGGGGGTCCCAAAACATGGAGAACCAAGATGATGGATGTGGTACTTGAAAACCTCATGCATCAACATGTCAGGGACACTACCAGAGAGAGAGAGGGGAGGATGAGCCAGCAAGACTGGATCTTGTGTTTACCCTGAGCAGTTCAGACATTGAGGACATCACTTACGAGAGGGTCCTTGGAGATAGCAATCACGTGGTTCTGAGTTTTGATTATATAGTAGAGTTACAAGTGGAGAAGGTAACAGGAATTGAATGGGAAAAGCCTAACTATAAAAGGGGGGACTACACAGGTGTGACTAACTTCCTGCAGGAGGTTCAGTGGGACAGAGAACTGTTAGGAAAATCAGTAAACGAG
>NC_069440.1:17520764-17548264 GCF_026875155.1 Cherax quadricarinatus
TATCATCCACAGGTGTTAAGTTGGTGGATGTGACAGACACTGGTATCATCCACAGGTGTTAAGTTGGTGGATGTGGCAGACACTGGTATCATCCACAGGTGTTAAGTTGGTGGATGTGGCAGACACTGGTATCATCCACAGGTGTTAAGTTGGTGGATGTGGCAGACACTGGTATCATCAACAGGTGTTAAGTTGGTGGATGTGGCAGACACTGGTATCATCCACAGGTGTTAATTGGTGGATGGGGACAGACACTGGTATCATCCACAAGGTGTTAAGTTGGTGGATGTGGCAGACACTGGTATCATCCACAGGTGTTAAGTTGGTGGATGTGGCAGACACTGGTATCATCCGCAGGTGTTAAGTTGGTGGATGTGACAGACACTGGTATCATCCGCAGGTGTTAAGTTGGTGGATGTGGCAGACACGGTATCATCCACAGGTGTTAGTTGGTGGATGTGGCAGACACTGGTATCATCCGCAGGTGTTAAGTTGGTGGATGTGGCAGACACTGGTATCATCCACAGGTGTTAAGTTGGTGGATGTGACAGACACTGGTATTATCCGCAGGTGTTAAGTTGGTGGATGTGGCAGACACTGATATCATCCACAGGTGTTAAGTTGGTAGATGTGGCAGACACTGGTATCATCCACAGGTGTTAAGTTGGTGGATGTGGCAGACACTGGTATCATCCACAGGTATTAATTTTGTGGATATGGCAGACACTGGTATCATTCACAGGTATCAAGTTGGTGGAAATGGCAGATACTGGTATCATCCACAAGTGTCAAGGTGGTGGATGTGGCAGACAGTGGCATCATCCACAGGTGTCAGGTTGCTGGATGTGGCAGAAACTGGTGTCATCCACAAGTGTCAAGTTGGTGGATGTGGCAGACACTAGTGTCATCCACAAGTGTTAAGTTAGTGGATGTGGTATACACTGCTGTCATCCACAGGTGTCAATTTGGTGGATGTGGCAGACACTGGTATCATCCACAAGTGTCAAGTTGGTGGATGTGGCAGACACTGGTATCATCCACACGTGTCAAGTTGGTGGATGTGCAGACACTAGTGTCATCCACACTTGTCAAGTTGGTGGATGTGGCAGACACTGGTGTCATCCACACGTGTCAAGTTGGTGGATGTGGCAGACACAGGTGTCATCCACATGTGTCAAGTTGGTGGATGTGGCAGACACTGTTGTCATCCACACGTGTCAAGTTGGTGGATGTGGCAGACTCTGGTGTCATATACACGTGTCTAGTTGATGGATGTAGCAGACATGGTGTCATCCACAAGTGTCAAGTTAGTGGATGTGGCAGACATTGGTGTCATCCACAAGTGTCAAGTTAGTGGATGTGGCAGACATGGTGTCATCCACAAGTGTCAAGTTAGTGGATGTGGCAGACATTGGTGTCATCCACAAGTATTTATGGAAGAGTAACCTTTATTATACAAAGTTCCACCCACAGTGTGGTGTTATTACTCACAATGTTTATTTATCACCCACAGTGTGGATTTATCACCCACAGTGTGGTGTTATCACCCACAGGGTGGTGTTATCACCCTCAGTGTGGTGTTATCACCCTCAGTGTGGTGTTATCACCGTCAGTGTGGTGTTATCACCCTCAGTGTGGTGTTATCACCCTCAGTGTGGTGTTATCACCCTCAGTGTGGTGTTATCACCCTCAATGTGGGTGTTACTAGTTACTTCGTCAAGCCTCGCTATAAGTTATAAAAGTACGTAAACAATAAATCTTGTACCCACTAGCGGTAACATTTAATTATTAGAAGGAAGCCAGGTGGCGAGCGACTGGAAACTAGCAAATGTTACACCAATATTTAGAAAGGGAGACAAGACTTGTTGCCTCAACTATCATCCCAGCAGTGTAACATCAATATTAGGTAAACAAGTGCTTTTTGGAACTTAAAACCTGAAAATCAATATGGATTTCGCCACAAAAGATCCTGAAGTACTAATTTATTGACATATAAACTTGGGACGAAAAATTCCAACAGATGTTTTATATCCAGATTGCTATAAAGCATTCAGAGATGAAAATGAAGGTTCGTAGTATAGGAAACAGTCTTTATTAACTGAAGTGGTAGTGGTGTTTGTAGCTGTGGTGGTGGTGTAGCTGGTGGTGTTAGTAGCTGTGGTGGTGGTGGTGGTGGTGTGGTGGTGGTGTTTGTAACTGTGGTGGGTGGGTGTTAGTAGCTGGTGGTGGTTAGTAGCTGTGGGTGGGGGTGGTGGTGTTTGTACTGTGGTGGTGGTGTAGTAGCTGGTGGTGTTAGTAGCTGTGGTGGTGGTGGTGGTGGTGTTTGTAACTGTGGTGGTGGTGTTAGTAGCTGGTGGTGTTAGTAGCTGTGGTGGTGGTGGGGGTGTTTGTAGCTGTGGTGGTGGTGTTGTACTGGTGGTGTTAGTAACGTGGTGATGGTGGTGTTTATAGCTGTGGTGGTGGTGTTAGTAGCTGTTGTGTTAGTAACTGTGGTGGTGGTGTTTTTAACTGTGGTGTGGGTTGTTGTGTTAGTAGCTGTGGTGGTGGTGTTAGTAACTGTGGTGATGGTGGTATTAGTAGCTGTGGTGGTGGTGGTGTTAGTAACTGTGGGATGGTGATGGTATTAGTATCTATGGTGGTGGTGATAGTAGTAGACTGTGGTGGTGGTGTTAGTAACTGTGGTGGTGGTGGGGGTGGTGGTGGTGGTGGGTGGTTGTTAGTAACTGTGGTGGTGGTGGTGTTAGTAACTGTGGTGATGGTGGTTGTGTTGTTAGTAACTGTGGTGGTGGTGGTGTTTGTAGCTGTGGTGGTGGTGGTGGTGTTAGTAACTGTGGTAGTGTTGGTGTTAGTAAGTTGGGGATGGTGATGGTATTAGTATCTATGGTGGTGGTGATAGTAGTAGCTGTGGTGGTGGTGGTGTTAGTAACTGTGGTGGTGGTGTTGTTAGTAACTGTGGTGTGGTATTAGTAGCTATAGTGTTGGTGGGGGTAGTAGGTGTGGTGGTGTTGTAGCTGTGGTGGTGTGGTGTTAGTAACTGTGGTGATGGTATTAGTAGCTATAGTGTTGGTGGTGGTGTAGGTGTGGTGGTGGTAGTAGGTGTGGTGGTGGTGGTGGTGTTAGTAGCTGTGGTGGTGGTGTTAGTAGCTGTGGTGGTGTGTTAGTAACTGTGGTGGTGGTGTTGTTAGTAACTGTGGTGGTGGTGGTGCTTGTAGCTGTGGTGGTGGTGGTGTTAGTAACTGTGGTGGTGGTGTTAGTACTGTGGTGATGGGGATGGTATTAGTAGCTATGGTGGTGGTGGTAGTAATAGCTGTGGTGGTTGTGTTAGTAACTGTGGTGGTGGTGGTGTTAGTAACTGTGGTGATGGTGATGGTATTAGTAGTTACGGTGATGGTGATGGTATAGTAGCTATGGTGGTGGTGGTGGCAGTAGCTGTGGTGGTGGTGTTAGTATCTGTGGTGGTGGTGTTAGTAACTGTTGTGGTGGTGGTGGTGTTCGTAGCTATGGTCGTGCTGGTGTTAGTAACTGTGGTGGTGGTGGTGTTAGCAACTGTGTGGTGGTGGTGTTAGTAGCTGTGGTAGTGGTGGTGTTAGTAACTGTGTGGGTGGTGGTGTTAGTAGGTGTGGTGGTGGTGGTGTTTGTAGCTGTGGTGGTGGTGGTGGTGTTAGTAACTGTGGTGGTGTGGTATTAGTAGCTGTGATGGTGGTGTTAGTAATTTTGTGGGTGGTGGCATTAGTAGGTGTGGTAGTGGTGGTGTTAGTAGGTGTGGTGGTGGTGGTGTTTGTAGCTGAGGTGGTGGTAATAGCGTGGTGGTGCTAGTAGCTGTGTAGTGGTGTTAATAACTGTGGTGGTGATGGTGTTAGTAACTGTGGTGGTGGTGTTAGTAGCTGTGGTGGTGGTGTTAGTAACTGTGGTGGTGGTGGTGTTTGTAACTGTGGTGGTGGTGGTGGTAGTAGCTGTGGTTGTTGTGGTGTTAGTAGCTATGGTAATGGTATTAGTAGCTAGGTGGTGGTGGTTAGATGTTAGTTTCTGTGGTGAAGTGATGTTTTGTAGTGTGATGGTGGTATTAGTAGTTGTGGTGGTGATGATGGTGGTAGTAGCTGAGTTGGTGGCGGTGGCAGTGATGGTATTATTAGCTTTAACGGTAGTAATGGTGGTATTAGTAGCTGTGGTGGTTGTGTTGGTGGTAGTAGTTGAGAAGGTGGTGATGTTAGTGGTTATGGTGGTGGTGGTGGTAGTGGTATTAGTAGCTTTGTTAGCGGTGTTGGTGATGGTGGCAGTTATTGAGGTGGTGATGATGGTGGCGTTGGTGGTGGCGGTGGCGGCGGTAACAGTATTAGTAGATATAGTGGTGGTGATGGTGATATTAGTAGCTGTGTTAGTGGTGGTGGTTGTGGTAGTGTGGTTAACACTCTCCCTCAGGCCTTCACTAACTCCCTCTTCCTCGCCTCAAGACGTGGGCGGCGCCTCATGTGTATGCATAAGCTTTTCATCATACAAATTACGATATCATTATTTCCCACCAGGGTAGGAACGGTTCAAAGCACTTAACTTGTGATGAGCTCCGTGTAGCTCCCACCTCGCCTTACTCGTCCATATTTACTCTCTTTCTACCTTCTTCTACTACTTTATATATATTTTATAAATCCTTGGAGTGTATGCCAAATGGTAATTGCTTAGATTGGGTTCAGTTTTATTCTGTAAGGTCTAGGATTGCCATATGCGTTCATTATATCGCTGAATTTCGAGCAGGAAGAGTCGGGCAGCTGTCTGCGAGGTCTGGGTTACCCACCAACTATTAATCTTGGCGGGTATTCCACTATTCATCAGGGCTTGGCCAATCAGCGCGAGGGATGAGCCGTTACGGTCTGACGGATAATCCTCATTGGTGAATACCCGGGTGACGTAAGCCAGCGGCCTGGCCAATAAGCGATGCACCGTGGCCATGTTTTATCGGTGGGCCTCGGGCAGCCTAGCGGGCACCCAGCGGTAATTTTAGTTTTTTTCCAGTTTTACGATGGGCTTTAAAAGTCTTCCCTTGTTTTTTCATCCCAGAAAATTGATCCAGAAGATAATTAAGTAATATGAACTTGTAAATTATCTTTTCATTTGCAGAGAGTAGTGTGGGAAGCTATAATAAGCTAGCATGTCGGCGACACAGACATACACACAGCGGTCACCTTACATCCGTATCAAAGAATCCCGGGTAGGCGATGGATCAACAAAGGGGAAGCAAGGGTGTGGGGGCCGGGGAGGTGAAGGGGTTAAGACACGGTGGTTAATTGCTTTATAAGCTCGAATTGAGCGATAGGAGATAATGTCTGCGTTGACTTCCACACCTGAAACAGTCATCAGAGGTTCGAGCAGCCTGGACAAGAGGAATGCAGTAAGTTCTGGTGCAGACGTTGGCTACGTGATGATTAGGAAAGAGGAGGCCAAACAGCCAGCCTGCCAGGCACACACGCTGACATATCAATTCCCCTGACGCCTGTGTCTCTCCCTCCTGCCTTAGTAATGACTTTTTTCCATTACGCATTTGCATATATTTAGAGAGTCGAGGTTAAGATAGGCAGTTAGAAGATATGTAACATCAGACAGAGCTCGGCAATTCGTGCAGGGGCTGAAAGCTTAAATTAAGCCATACGAATCTAAGACAAAGATATCAGAGGTATATATTTACTTCCCCCAGTATTGAATTACATACAAAAACTAGTCGTGGGGGTAGACACAGACGCTGTGATGGGGACTCACTAGGTCTGCAACACATTGTTTCGGAGACATACAAATATGCCTAATTGCAGTGTGCACCAGAAATGATAAATACAGCCAGCGTAGCCTTCACCGTAAGGTAAATTACGGACCCTGTGTTCAGCCCCTTTTCGTAATGATAAGGCAACTAACATGTTCCCGGGTGAATTCTGGAGGCCATCTGCTGGAGGAGTCTGCGAGTTATGAAATATGTTGACAGACACAAGCATTAACGCGCACACGCATACACACACACACATACACACATACACACACACATACACACATACACACATACACACATACACACATACACACATCACACACACACACACACACATACACACATACACACACACACACACACACACACACACACACACACACACACACACACACACACACACACACACACACACACACACACACACACACACACACACACACACACGAACGCACATATACAACGGGCCTAGTGTCTAATCGACATGTGCTTAGGACAAAATGGTAACTAACACACACGATCCCTGTTTCAAAACAGACCAAGTGTCTAATCGACATGTGCTTAGGACAAAATGGTAACTAACACACACGATCCCTGTTTCAAAACAGACCAAGTGTCTATCGATTAGTGCCTTTGGCATTTGGTAACCAGCTAACACATACACATACATTAGGAAACAAACAGGGAAATAGAGAGAAGTGAGAGACTGAAGTGTAAAGACTGTTAGGATAGAGTGAGAGAAGTGGCGGAGGGATGGAGGGAGAGGGAGTGTGCATCAACTATCACGACCGCTGCAGCCCTCAACCACACCAGCAGCTGCAGGGCAGAACTGCCGCCGCCTCCACACAACGAACAAAGAATGCCACCTACCCAACCACTCAGCCACTTAGCCACCCAGCCACCTAGTCACTCAGCTACCAATTCACTTAGCCACCCAACAACTCAGCCACCCAGCAATTCAACCACCCAACAATTCACCCACCCAGCAATTCACCCACCCAACAACTCAACCACCCAGCCACACAACGGCCCATTAATTCAGCCATCCAGCAATTGAATCACCCAGCAGTTCAGCCACTCATCACACAGTCACCCAGCAACTCAACCTGTCAGTCACACAGCCACCCAGTCACTCAACCTTTCAGTCACTCAGTCACTTAATTTAACCCTTAAGCTGTCCAAACGTAGATCTACTTTTGGAGCACTACGCATGTGAACGTAGATCTGTTTGGACAGTTTAAGGGTTTTAAGTGTGACTGTTGATATGTCTGTATCATATTTGATCCTAGATCCTTTTGTTTATACGAGGTCTGCGGTGTCTTCTCTCCTGGGCAGTATTCCGTTCCTGGTCTTCTCTCAGCCCATGTTTATGACTGCACATGATGGGGCTTGAACTCCAGTAGACACTTTTTTTGATCACGCTTAAAGTTTGTCCGTGTTTCTAAAGTTCTCTTATACTTTCTCACGTTCTTATTCGTCTCAGGAACTTTACATCACCGTGTGCAGTCAGGGATGTGCTTTGAATTACTTTGAGTACTTATATGACTTGTTTTCAATTACTTTGAATTATTTTGAAAATTTTGTACGACTTTTGGTATATTAGGATTTTTATATTATAATCAAGGGAAAATGCATGACCTTGAAAATAGAGTTTGATGCGAGGAAGGGGGGAGGTAGCTCCAATTCCTTAGAGCAAGAGCTCTTCACTAACTTAAGGCTGGTAAAGAAACGTGTGAGCAGTACTAGGTCCAGCACTAATCCGAATCTCAGATTTCTACCTGATCATTTTCTTTTTGTTTTCCTTTTTTTTTTAAATAATTTTCTCTATGATAGTCTTTCTCTCTCTCTTTCTTTCATTCTTGACACCCATGTTTAGTTCTCAGAGTTGGCACAATGCTAAACGCCTTCTTGTAGTCAAGGCAAATGCAGTCCATCTATCCCTTTTATTTCTGTTATTCAGTCATAGAGTTCGAATAGGTTCGTAAGATTGAATTTACCATGTCTGAACCCAGGTTCCTCTCTTTGTGCTCCACCACTCCGTGTATATCTTGTAGTACCCTAGATAGTATACAAGTGAAAGATACTGGCCTGTAGCTTTAACCTACTACCTCTTTGTGCCCCTGCCTCTTTCCTCTGTTCCTGCCTTTGTCAAGTGCCGATATCTCTGCTTGTAGATCGGAATGACGTTCGAAGATTTCCGTCATGCCGGTAGCGTGATTATTATTATTATTATTACTACTACTACTACTACTAGCTGCTGCTGCTGCTGCTGCTGCTGCTGCTGCTGCTGCTGCTGCTGCTGCTGCTGCTGCTGCTACTGCTACTGTTACTGTTACTGTTTTGATTTTTTTATTAACACATCGGCCGTTTCCCACCAAGGCAGGGTGGCCCACTACAGATTTATACACTCTCGAAGTCATTCTATTTCATTCTAGCCTCTCTACATGTCCGAACCACCTCAACAACCCCTCCCCAGCCTTCTGGATAATAGTTTTGGTAATCCTGCACCTCCTCCTAATTTCCAAACTACAAATTCTCTACATTATATTCACACCACACATTGCCCTCAGACATGACATCTCCACTGCCTCCAGCCTCCTCCTCGTTGCAACATTCATCGCCCATGCTTCACACCCATATAAGAGCGTTGGTATAACTATACTTTCATACATTTCCCTCTGCTTCCACGGACAAAGTTCTTTGTCTCCACAGACTCCTAAGTGCACCACTCACCTTCTTTCCCTCATCAGTTCTGTGATTCACCTCATCCTTCATAGATCCATCTGCTGACGCATCCACTCCTAAATATCTGAATACATTCACCTCCTCCATACTCTATCCCTCCAATCTGATATCCAATCTTTCGTCACCTAATTTTTTTTGCTATCCTCATAACCTTACTCTTTCCTATATTCACTTTTAATTTTCTTCTTTTACATACCCTACCAAACTCATCCACCAACCTCTGCAACTTCTCTTCAGAATCTCCCAAAAGCACAGTGTCATCAGCAAAGAGCAACTGTGACAACTCTCACTTTGTGTTAGATTCTTTATCTTTTAACTCCACACCTCTTGCCAAGACTCTCGCATTCATTTCTTTTACAGCCCTATCTATAAATATATTGAACAACCACGGTGACATCACACATCCTTGTCTAAGGCCTACTTTTACTGGGAAATAATCTCCCTTTCTCTTCCATTTTCTAACCTGAGCCTCACTATTCCCGTAAAAACTCTTCACTGCTTTCAATAACGTACCTCCTATTATTATTATTATTATTATTATTATTATTATTATTATTATTATTATTATTATTATTATTATTGTTATTATTACTAATACTACTGCTAATAATAATAAATTCTGTTGATGCTGGGAAACGCGTGTTGGTCATTCAGCAGGAGTGTTGGAGGCTCGATCCTGAGGATGCAAATGGCTACCAGCTCTCTGGATACAAAAGACGCACTGGGCGCTAATAGTGAAGAATCGAAACAGCTTTTATAGGGACAACGTTTGGCTCTGAATAGAACTTTATCAAGTCATCAGTTGATAAGAGTCTGCACAAGCGAAATGTTTTCGGAATAAAATTTTATTCTTTAGCGTGTATTAGACTCGGCCTCTGTTGTCTCTGTTCAGTCTCTGTTCGGTCTCTCTTCAGTCCCTGTTCGGTCTCTTGTTCTGCCTCTGCTCGGTCTCTCTTCAGTCTGTCCGGTCTATGTTCCGTCTCTGTTCTGCCTCTGTTCGGTCTCTGTTCGGCCTCTGTTCGGTCTCTGTTCGGTCTCTGGCCTCTGTTCGATGTCAGGTCTCAGTCTCTTCGGACAAAGACCAGATATTCTGCCCAATCTCTGATTTTTTTTTTCTTCAAATGAGAAAAAAAAATTTATTTATAAATTTTGCTTATAAACATTTATTAGTACATCGTTACACATTTTAGTAGTACATTGTTACTCGCATGTAAGTACATTATAACTCATGTAATTAAGTACATTATAACATATATATTTAAGTTAAGTACATTATAACTGTCTCTGTCAAAACATATTAATTTGTTTACGGTCACCGTCAGCCGTTTTCCGTTTATTTTCGTTAAACAGGGAACACTCTAGGCTTCCTTTGTCTTGTTGCTGTTGTAGGCTTGTTGTTCTTGTATTTCCTATTGCTGTTTAATAGGGAGCTATCTACGCTACCGTTAATCTCTTCCTGTTTAAGTCTTGTAGCGTTACCCGTTGAACAGAAAGTACAGCTGCAGTTGTAGGACCTGTTGTTGTTGCTGCAGTAGTTGTTGTAACTGTAGATGTAGTTTTTATTGATGCTGTAGTTGTTGTTGTTGCCGCTGTAGTTGTAGTTGCTGTTTCTGTAGTTGTAGTTGTTATTGTTGTTGCTGCTGCATTAGTTGTATTTGTAATTATTGTTGCTGCTGTTGTAGTTGTATTTGTAATTGTTGTTGATTCTGTAGTTGTAGTTGTTGCTACAGTAGTTGTAGCTATTATTATAGTTGTAATCGTTGTTGCTTCTGTGGTTGTAGTTGTTGCTGCAGGAGTTGTTGTATTTATAAGTGTTGTTGCTTATGTAGTTGTAGTATTTGTAAATGTTGCTACTATAGGTGTTGCTTCAGTAGTAGTGAATGTTGCTGATGTAGTTGTAGTATTTGCAGTTGTTGTTGCTGTAATAGTTGTAGCATTTGTAATTGTTGCTACAGCAGTTGTTGTTGCTTCAGTATTTGTAATTGTTGTTGCTGCAGTAGTTGTAGTTGTTGTTACTTCAGTACTTGTAGTTGTTACTTTAGGTAGTTGTGGTGCTTGTGGCTGCAGTTGATGTAGTCGAATTTGTAGCTTTAAATGTTGAAGTTGTAAGACAAGACACAACGGCAACAACAGTAGATGCAGTACAGCAGTGTTTTCTGTGGTAGTTTAAATGGTAGTAGCAGTAGAAGTAACAGCAGCTACACTACTAACAACAGCTGTATTAGTACAAGTAACATCAGCAAAAGCTGTAGTAGTAGGAGCAGCAGTAGCAGCAGTAGTAGTAGTAGTAGTAGTAATAGTAGTAGTAGTAGTAGTAATAGTAGTAGTAGTAGTAGTAGTAGTAGTAGTAGTAGTAGTAGCAACAACAACAGCAACAGCAGTAGAAATAGCAGCAGCCGTAGAAATAGCAGCAACAGTAGTAGTAGAAGCAACAATAGTAGTAGGAGCAGAGGTAGTAACAACAACAGTAACGGTATTAGCATGAACAGCAATAGCAGTAGTAATAACAATAGTAACTATTAATAACATCAATGGTAATAGTAACGGTGGTAACGGTATAAGAAATTGAAGTTGTAACACAAACAGTAGCCACTTTCATAAGTATCAGGCTGGTATAATCGCATCTGTATAATTATAAGTTATAATATTAAATACTCTCTTGTCAGTAATTAGGGTAGCAGTAGTGATGCCACTAATGACAACAATTGTCGCTTTTATCTCGGCCATTAGCTAAAATAATTGAATTATTGAAGTTATCTCTAGAAGTATTAGTAATATTAGTGTCAGTATTTTCGTATTGCTCAAGCGGTAGATGTAGAGAAAGAGAAGAGAGAGAGAGAGAGAGAGAGAGAGAGAGAGAGAGAGAGAGAGAGACAGACTTCGTAACATGTCCCTCAACAAAAGCGTGGACTTATATATATTTCCTTGACGAATCAATTTGGTGGTGTAAGAGAACACGCCTTCATATCTTAGACGATGGCATGGCCTTACACGTGATAACTCAGACACTGATAGTGCCATGATGAAACGCCTTAGCACCCCTCCCTCCCCCCCCTTCCCACTCACCAAACCCCACTCCAAACATCCCTACCCCTCCCTAACACTCCCTACGCCACTATAAATATCACGAAGGTGACCCTGCCTCCCTTTTACAAAATAGCTCACATTTATTATGGAAGGAAAATTTATATACAGGAATTTTCTTTTGCTTTGTGTCTCGGGGAAATATATATATTCACCATTGGATATTAGACACAGTGTTGAAACTGACTTGGAAATGTTCGCTAATGATGTCTATTTGTTTGTAGTATTGGATGCCAGGAGTTCAAGAAATGTTTAATGTCTTTCAGAAGGAAAAAAAAGGTTAAGATATATGGCGATTAAAATCTACATACATATATTTGGTATTATGCAACAGTGTATAGTGTGAAATGCTACGGATATATATATATATATATATATATATATATATATATATATATATATATATATATATATATATATATATATATATATATATATATATATATATATATATTTATATATATATAATATATATATATATATATATATATATATATATATATATATATATATATATATATATATTATATATATATATATATATATATATATATATATATATATATATTTATATATATATATATATATATTATATATATATATATATATATATATATATATATATATATATATATATATATATATATATATATATATATATATATATATATATATATATATATATATATATATATGCAAAACAACCACTGTGAAAGGATAGTGAAATTCCAAGCGCTTTCGTGATTTTTCACATTATCAAGGAACTATGTTCCTTGACAATGTGAAAAGTCACGAAAGCGCTTAAAATTTCACTACCCTTTCACAGTGGTTGTTTTCCATATTCTGATATCACCTGTTTACTGTGATCTTATTGCATATATATGTGTGTAAGGGGAGACATTTTAAGGCTTGTTCATAGGACTTTTATCATATCTTTGCCTTTCGACGCACTTATAAATAAAAAAAATGTGGAAGTAAAAGTCAACTATTGCATAAATGAAAAGTTTCTAAGAAGACAAGTGTGAAAAATGATAAGAAGAAAAATGTCGTCGTAGGCTATGTAAAAAGTGGGAGTCCCTCAAGGATCAGTACTCCCTACCCATGATGTTTTTAATCTAAGAACATCAACCAGGAAGAATAAGTCAGTGCGTATGTTTGATGCAGGCGAACAATAATTGATCCAAGGAATTGTAACCCCGACCTTAGATCGAATCTCATTATTCCCCAAGCGTTGTGTGACTCCTACGAGTTATCACTTCTCTGTTAGGAATACTTAAACAAATTGAGGAAGTGGGGTAAACAAAATAAATGATGTAATTAAATGATGATTAATGGCATATAATAAGAGAAGATGACAGTGAAATATTAAAGTTTCGATGATAAACATGTCATGAACTTTAATATATATATTATATATATATATATATATTATAATATATATATATAATATATATATATATATATATATATATATATATATATATCAATAACAACACTGCGCTAGCCAAGGATTCGAACCCATGTTGTACTGGCCTGCCTCAGGGTAAGCGAGAACCACATGACGCTTTAAACCATAGGACCACCCAACTCTACAAGAATGGTGCAGCCAACAATGCTAGCTGTTGGGCCGCCATCCGAGGGCATACGGAGGTGTGGGAACTTTTAAGCTTCTCGCTTACCATGAGGCGGGCCAGTACAACATGGGTTCGAATCCTTGGCTGGATCAGTGTTGTTATTGATCAATACCACTCGTTCGTGGTTACAATAATATATATATATATATATATATATATATATATATATATATATATATATATATATATATATAGTATTTTATTATTATATGTTGTGTGGTGTGTGTGTGTGTGTGTGGTGTGTGTGTGTGTGTGTGTGTGTGTGTGTGTGTGTGTGGTAAAAATAACCACGGGCGGATTTGAATGATAGCTCTAGGCCTTTCGTGTTGCAATCACCACATCTTCAGGAGCTTGCAGTGTGCAGAAATGAGTAGGATTAGGAATATACGTTTGTTTGTGATGGGAGTCTTTTGTGGGAAGGGTAAACGTGTCAGTCCCACGGTGTGGGGATTCTCAATTAATGTCAGAGCTGGGATATACTCTTTTAGTGCAAACTTGTTTATTCAGTCAGGTTTAGGTTGTCATTATGTTGTGTTGGTCTGTTGCTCGATTAATGCTGCTTCCTTGGTTTAATTATTGTAACTATCTTCCACTTTGTGAGTAACAGCTGCATCTTCCCAGTTGATGGTGTTACTGAAAGGTTTGATGTGCTGGAAGGTTGGAGAATATCCATGTAAGTACCGGCAGATCGTTGTGTTCTGTTATCTTTAATCATAAATTCCTCGCACTCGCATCGATGTGAAGGAACCCACAGTTGTTTTCGGGTACTTGGTAAACACTTGGTATTTCCCCAGTGACAGTTTTCTTGTAGTTCTTGTAGAATCAGTGGAAAAGGACACTTGTTTACATTTCAGGACATTCATTAAAGGAAACGTTTCGTTACAAGTGACTTCATCAATAACTCGTGGCGAAACTTTTTTCGGAATCAGCATACCATCTCCAGTCTTGTAGAAACAGTTAACAGTGTTGTTAGGATGGGAGAAAGTGAGGCAGGTTTTTTTTTTCTTTTTGGTGTTTCCATCAGAAAAATATTAATAAACGATTGGAACTTGTTCAAGGAATGGTGGGAGATAGTCAGTGCCCACTTAGAAATCCATTTGCAGTTTACTTTCCTACCTCTCTCACTTTGAAACCCACTTGAAGTGTTTTCACCTACCCTCCACTTAGACGCCCATTAGAGTATTCGCTAACCATTGCCCTCAGCTTGAAAAAAAAAATGAAGGTTTCTCTTTAAGTTTTAGAAAGTTCACTAATGGTGTTCGTGCGGCCGTTGGGTGAACTAAGTATTGTGTTTCTCGTTATGGCGAGAAACGCCGTACTTAGTTATGCATATATTCATTGGTGTTTTGAAACTAAATGCCGCGTTGCCCACAATAATCAAGAAAAGACTCGCTGAAGAGCAAGAGTTTTTTGCTCTGTCAGCGTTTCACGTTGTGTACATCTTTCTTCAAGTCACAACTTGATCTCCACTGATCAAAAAGTTTCATAATGTCTCTCTTTATATTATTGGTGGTTTGTGATAATATACAGTACCATTTATCTTTATTACCCAAACGTTTCACCTGCGCTGTTGATGTTTTGATGATCATTGTTAAGTCTGTTTCAACCCTAGAACCCGGCTAAGGTAGATGGCTCACCTAAGTTAAGGAAGTAGGTGCACCAGAGATGAAAGGTCTTAGCCATGTACTATCGGGGGAAAGGCTATCTTAGCTGGTTCTTGATGAGTGTGAGGATATCTTAGCTGGTTCTTTAAGGGTGTAAGGATATCTTAGATGGTTCTTGACGGATGTAAGGATATCTTAGATAGTTCTTGACGGGTGTGAGGATGTCTTAGCTGGTTCTTGACGGATGTAAGGATATCTTAACTAGTTCTTGACGGGTGTGAAGATATCTTAGCTGGTTCTTAAAGGGTGGGAGGATATCTTAGCTGGTTCTTGACAGGTGTGAGTATATCTTAGCTGGTTCTTAAAGGATGTGAGGATATCTTATCTGGTTCTTGATGGGTGTGAGGATATCTTAGCTGGTTCTTGACGAGGGTGAGAATATCTTAGCTGATTCTTGACGAGGGTGAGAATATCTTAGCTGGTTCTTGACGAGGGTGAGAATATCTTAGCTGGTTCTTGACGAGGGTGAGAATATCGTAGCTGGTTCTTGACGAGGGTGAGAATATCTTAGCTGGTTCTTGACGAGGGTGAGGATATCTTAGCTGGTTCCTTAAGCGTGTGAGGATATCTTAGCTGGTTTTTGAAGGATGTGAGGATATCTTATCTGGTTCTTGACAGGTGTGAGAATATCTTAGCTGGTTCTTAAAGGATGTGAGGATATCTTATCTGGTTCTTGACAGGTGTGAGAATATCTTAGCTGGTTCTTAAAGGATGTGAGGATATCTTATCTGATTCTTGACGGGTGTGAGGATATCTTAGCTGGTTCTTGACGGGGGTGGGATATATTAGCTTGTTCTTAACAGGGGTGAGGATATATCAGCCGGTTCTTCACGGGGGTGAGGATATCTTAGCTGGTTCTTGACGGGGGTGAGGATATATTACCTGGTTCTTGACGGGGGTGAGGATATCTTAGCTGGTTCTTGACGGGGGTGAGGATATATTACCTGGTTCTTGACGGGGGTGAGGATATCTTAGCTGGTTCTCGAGACGCGGGGTGAGGATATATTACCTAGTTCTTGACGGGGTGAGGATATCTTAACTGGTTTTTGACAGGGGTGAGGATATGTTACCTGGTTCTTGACGGGGGTGAGGATATCTCAGCTGTTTCTTGACGGGAGTGAGAATGTATTACCTGGTTCTTGACGGGGGTGAGGATATCTCAGCTGTTTCTTGACGGGAGTGAGGATGTATTACCTGGTTCTTGACGGGGGTGAGGATATCTCAGCTGTTTCTTGACGGGAGTGAGGATGTATTACCTGGTTCTTGAAGGGGGGTAAGGATATATTACCTGGTTCTTGACGGGGGGTGAGGATATATTACCTGGTTCTTGAGGGGGGTGAGGATAGACGAGTAAGACACATTCAACAATTGTTCATCTTTCTTACTGAAAAGTTTCAGCTACACAGTAGGCGTCAATATGACTGAAGAAGTCTACTGTGTAGACGAAACGTTTCAGCAATAATGATACCCAACTGTTGCACATTTGTCTTACTAATCAACTTGTCGTCATTCTATATAATTTTTAATATTATACATTGGGTGAGGCTGTTTTAGCAGGTTTCCAAGAACATTAATAAAATCAATTAGTGTAATATGTAAAAAAATAGATGTTTGTGTTTGTCTTTCAATTTTGTAATACATGAGACAGGATGATAAAGAGAGAGAGAGAGTAGAGACTGAGAAAGAGGTTAACTATGATGAAGAGTTTTGACATTTTAAACCTGCGCCACGTCTTCACACTAGTAAGACATGCGAGACATATTAAACTACATTGAACAATATAGAGTGTGAGACAGATAATTATCCCGTGGACGAGTCTAGCCTGGGAAACTAAGCAAGCAAATACTTCTCTTAAAATATTCCTGAGCTCACTCAAGACTAAAATATTAGAGTCGTTTATAAGACTCCTGCTTCCGGTCCCAAGCAAGATTCTCTCTCTCTCTCCCTCCCTCTTTCTCTCTCTCTCTCTCAATGTTTCCAAGAACGTATGATCGGGCTCTAGAGGTCAAGAATCAGTTAATTCATCAGTGAGTGTTTCTGCGGCTACGTCTGCAGCTATAACTCTTCCCCTGAAAACACAACTTGGTGAATATTAGTAGTGTTGAATAGCATATGTGCATTGGGTCCGTAATTGTGTAATCAAAGAATGAAATTGGTATCAGACGAGTGTGTTAACAACAGTACGTGTAGACAATAACAGTTCCAGTACTCCCCCCCTTAAAATCGGGTGTGTTTGAGAGGAGTGAGATGTGTTTCGATGGTATAAGCACACACTACGCCAAAAGTACAAAAAGTTTATCAGATGATTTGTGCCTGGGAGAAGAACATGGCAGGACAACAAAGAGTTGTGTGTAATGGGGTGGAGTTGGTCCATCCATCGTGTTGTTTAGAGCGGAAATTGGCCGTTGTCCTGTCACCAAGACCCACATTGTGCATGCATTATTTCCTGATATCTCTATGCAAATTGTAATTTATAATGTGAAAAATGCCGTATTTTACGCTGCAGTACAGAAGATATTGACTGTAATTGGGGAACACTGTTTGGCGGTGATAACTATAGTTTACCACGCGAAGTAGATGTAATAATGTGCCTGCTGATGCTGATGTTGCTGCAGCAGTAGCAGCAACATCTTCAGCTACAGCAGCAACACACCTTCACTCTTGACTGACGTGTGTGTGTGTGTTAACGGGGTGTGGGTCCAATTAAGTGTTGCATGGTGAGTGTGAAACATACTAAGAGGTAAGGGCTGAGCACTCGGCAGGCATGTGAGTGAGTGTGCTGGTTCACAGTAGAGGTAGGCGATCTTCACGATTTCAAGAGTTGCATATAGATACACTTTGGGTGTATCCATCCCGCCCTGGCTGACAGCCAGTGTGATAATATCATCTTCAGTATGCTACTTGTGTTGTGCTGTTCTTCCTTGCTGCAGGTGAAGACACACACACACACACACACACACACACACACACACACACACACACACACACACACACACACACACACACACACACACACACACACACACACACACACACGCACGCACGCACACGTGAGATTGGTTTAAATACTGGATAATACCACAGTGTAATCAGGTTTGATTCAAAGAAGAGGAGGGTCGCTCTAATTCCCTGGATTAAGAGCCTTTCGTTAGTATGATAGGAGTGACTGGATGTGGCGGAGGTGAACTCAAATCACTGTTACCAATATCACCAATGTCACCATCAGCACCCCTGTCACTGTCACCACCACTGTCACCACCATCACTGTTACTGTCACCATTGTTACCATCACCACTGTCACCATCACCACCACTGTCACCATCACCACCACTGTCACCATCACCACCACTGTCACCATCACCACTGTCACTGTCACCACCCTCATCATCGCCACCCTCATCATCACCACCACACTCATCATGCCCACTATACTCATCACCATCACACTCACCAACTATCACCAGCACTACCACACTCATCACCATCGCCACCACACTCATAACTCATCACCATTGCACTCATCACCTTTTTCATCACCGCAAACTGATCATCCATCACCATCATATTACCATTAGCATCTCCTCTGTCATCAGCGTCACTATTATCAGCATCATTATCATCACTGTCAGCTATACATCACTCCCTCGACCTGTCAATCAAGTCCAGGTGATGTCTTCCATTATTCTGCCATGATACATTTAATGTGACGTGTGTGTGTGTGTGTGTGTGTGTGTGGTGTGTGTGTGTGGTGGTGTATGTGTGTGAGCGTAAGTGTGAGTGTGTGCATGTGTGTTTATGGTAGCATCAAGTCTTAAGTATACCTGTCCACAACTCGTCGTTACTCCTGTTGGATTACTCACTGTGAATCTTGAAGTCCTCCGAACCTGATTAACAAAATAAATTTAGTCAGTGAGTTTCTTTACGCAGCCAATAACAATCCTGGACGTTGAATTACTACAGAAAGAAGCAGCATCTCTCCTCTGACACCATCTCTCCTATTCTGACATCAATATCTCAACTCTGACTCCTATATCTTTC
The DNA here is from genome assembly GCF_026875155.1 of Cherax quadricarinatus. Lineage (NCBI taxonomy): Eukaryota > Metazoa > Arthropoda > Malacostraca > Decapoda > Parastacidae > Cherax > Cherax quadricarinatus. The sequence goes on from NC_069440.1 coordinate 17,539,679, forward strand.
TTCCCTTCTATAATACAAGAGAAAAATCACTCCTTGATAAATCGCTTTAGGGAGATTACGGCCCCGAAATACGTAATTAAGTTATAAATCCGACTCTTAACTGTGACAAAAACATTTTTTTTAATGTTTTGCAATTTAGAGTAACAAAAATATTAATATAGGACTGATGAAAATATTAAGAGTTTTAGTCTTGAAGTTGTAATTTACTCCTAAGAGAAAGAAAACACGCGCAGAAAGGTCGTAGAAGGAAGAAACTAAGAATCGAACCGTTAAACGGGAAAATAAAGAAGTAAATTAATAGCCGACCTTTGCTTGTCCTATATTTGTAACTCACCGCGTTGGTTGGTCTATTGTGAAGAGAAGACGCATATTCCACAACAAGTTTTTGTTGCGACAACGTTTCTCTCCGTGTAGAGCTTCGTCATTTACTTGCTACAGCTCAACACAGATGCGAAACGTTGTCCCAATAAAAATTCGTAGTGCATCGTGTCTTCACTATTCTCCAGTGCATTCCATGATGATCCTGGTCGATTTATTGGGTGTAAAGCCCACACGATGGGTATGGGGTGCATAATAAAGCTATCAGATTCAAACTGAGCTTATCGACTAGGCAGCGGTTATTAATGTTGCACTGTCACCTGTGCACCACCAGTCAAGGGTGCTTGAATTCCTAAAATATGGTTTTGTGTAGTCTTTTAGCGTTGTTACTACTGGTTCAGCGCTGTCCCGTGAATATAACAAGTCATTAAGAGATATACTCCTCTTACTGTATATATCCTTATATGAGGGTGTCTCATGTGGTATTATAGAGCTTTGTCCTCCTTCGTTGGTTGGTTAATGGGGTTTAAAGCCTATCGGCAACACTAGGGTCATTAAGGATCTGTATCTAGACGGTGTTCTGGGGGTCAGCGCCCCCGCTGCCCGGTTCAAGACCAAGCTTCGCAGTGGATCAGGACCTGATCAACCAGGCTGTTACATCCGGCTACACGCAATCCAACGTACGAACTACAGCCCACCTGGTCAGGTAAGACTGTAGGTATCTGTCCAGCTCCCTCTTGAAGACATATAGGGGTCTATTGGTAATTCCCCTTATGCCTGGTGGAAGGCTGTTGAACAGTTTTGGTCCGCGGACACTTATTGTGTTATTTCTTAGTGTACTGACGACACCCTTGCTTTTGATTGGGGATATGGTGCACCGCTTGCCGAGTCTTGCTTTCATAGGGAGTGATTTCCGCGTGCATATTTGGGACTAGTCACTCGAGATTTTCCAGGTGTAAATTATGATGTATCTTTCTCACATGCATTCCAGGGAGTACAGGTCAAGGGATTTCAAACGGTCCCAGTAATTGAGGTGCTTGACTGTACTTATACATGCAGTGAAAGTTCTCTGTGTTCTCCAGATCTGCAGTTTCGCCTGCCTTGGAAGGGGCCGTTAGTATACAACATATAACCTGTTCAGCATATAGCCTGTTCGCCACCAGTCAAGAATACGTAATCGCTAAATTAGAGATTAAATTAAACTCTCAGTATATATATATATGCTGAGAGCTATACACCTCTCATTGTTTATATTCTGTTCCTTCCTCGTGATAGGTGTTATGATAGATAGTTGTGACCACGGACACTAGATCGCAGCACTGCTCGACGCCGCGCTGACACCCACCACACCGTCTTCACAGGTAATAAACACCTTAGCAACATTGTCATATTTCTGTTCGTTTTTTAGACTATGAGCTTGGTTTTTATTATCGAATGTTTTATAGTCGATTTGTATGACCACTGGGAATGCTATGGAGTGTGTGGTTTCCAGGAAAACTGATTTTGTCGGGGTAAATGTGAGGGTTTTGGTGAACCAGAGAGAGAGAGAGAGAGAGAGAGGAGGTAGAAAGAGAAGCGGCTGTGCTGGTGGTACACTTGTTAGCGATGAAAGGAGACAGATGGCAGGTTCATGTTCTTCTCTCGTGTATATTATTCACCCACCTTCACTTTGAACAACATCTCTCCAGTCTCTCCCCCCTCACTCATGCCCCAGTCTCGCCCTCACCCTTCCCCATGCCCCATGAGGAACATTACTCATATTTATGGGCTATCTCAAGGAATTTGTTGAACAATGTGCATACATACAGCCTTAGCTTGCGAGAGTTTCTCGTCCTGCCTTAACCTTGCATGTCTCTATTCATTATTGAGTCACTTTCAAACCGTAAATCCTAATTATAATCTAAAATAAAGTATGCAAACAGAATATATTATTTTGTTATTTTGCGAGTCATATCTGCGAGGTTATATCAAAAATAAATACACGCGTGGTTTGGCGAAACTATTACTGATAAATCTTTTAAGTCGGGAAGTTTGGGTTGAACGTTAAACGTTATGATGTATGTGTGAATATATATATATATATATATATATTATATATATATATATATATATATATATATATATATATATATAAAATATATATATATATATATATATATATATATGCAAAAAAAACACTCTGAAAGAATAGAGAAATTCCAAGCGCTTTCGTGGCTACTCACATTATCAAGGAACTATGAAAGTAAAGCATCCAAGGAAGCTATATAAGGGGTCTGGCCAGCACCTCACTATCAGATCCCACAACGGTTAAACACCTGACGCGCGCCGACCCAACTTGGATAGGTCCTTTGCACAACTCACCCACAAACTATTCTACCCAAGAAAATTTAAAAATTATTATTTGTCCAGTGTATTATTAAATTCTTCCCAAATTCTGTTAATCATAAATGTATCTAATTTATATAAACCAAAGGAAATATTCATATTATTGTCAAAACTGTTTTTTATGAAACAAAATTCAATTATATTCCTGTCCACCATGGACTTGCTTGATACTACTTTCTCAACTTTTTGAAAATCAATTGGATGGTTAAAATCTCTTACATGAATAAATAGAGCATTGGAATCTTGTCCAGTTCTAATGCTATATTTATGTTGTTTTAATCTTAGTTCGAGATTAACTATGATTTACCATTGCCAGTTCCTACTATCATTAAACTTATTAAACTTTGCATTGTTGATGCAAAATTTGTATTTAATGATAAGTTTTACACTCAGAAGTTTGGTATGGCAATGGGAAATCCTCTTTCACCTGTTCTTAGTAACCTATACATGGAATTTTTTGAAACAAGGTTGCTTAACACAATCCTCCATAATAGAGCTAAATGGTTCAGATATGTTGATGATATTTTGTGTCTTATGCCCAAAAATGTAGATATACACCATTTCCTTGGAAAATTAAATAGCTTAACCCATTCTATAAACTTTACTGTTGAGTTTGAAGAAAATAACTCATTGCCTTTTCTAGATGTTTTAATTATTAAGGGTAATAATGAATTCAAATTTAAAATTTACAGAAAACCTACAAATAACTGTTCCTATGTCCACTATTATTCCTCGCATCAAGATAGAGTCAAACTGTCTGTTTTCTCATCAGTGTTTTTGAGAGCTTTACGAATTTGTAGTCCTGAGTTCATAGATGAGGAAATATCCAAAATTTATGAAATAGGTAATGATTTAAAATACCCAAGAAATGTAATTGATAAATCTTTTAAAGTTGCTAGAAATACTTTTTACAATCCAAAAAGGGACAACCAGCCTTATTCAACTAAAAATATGTTGGTTCTCCCTTACAATGAAAACTTGGTTGATTTGCCTTCTCTTCTTAAGACTTTTAATATTAAAGTTGTATTCAAAAATCTTGATACAGTAAAAAAACTTTTGATAAAGAATTCCCCCCAAAATGCTGATGGATGTGTCTATAAAATTCCTTGTAAAATTTGCGATAAAGTTTATTTCGGTCAAACTGGTAAAAATCTCGAACTAAGATTAAAACAACATAAATATAGCATTAGAACTGGACAAGATTCCAATGCTCTATTTATTCATGTAAGAGATTTTAACCATCCAATTGATTTTCATAAAGTTGAGAAAGTAGTATCAAGTCCATGGTCGACAGGAATATAATTGAATTTTGTTTCATAAAAAGCAGTTTTGACAATAATATGAATATTTCCTTTGGTTTATATAAATTAGATCCATTTATAATTAACAGAATTTGGGAAGAATTTAATAATACACTGGACAAATAATAATTTTTAAATTTTCTTGGGTAGAATAGTTTGTGGGTGAGTTGTGCAAAGGACCTATCCAAGTTGGGTCGGCGCGCGTCAGGTGTTAACCGTTGTGGGATCTGATAGTGAGGTGCTGGCCAGACCCTTTATATAGTTCCTTGGATGCTTTACTTTCTAGTTCATGTAATGTGAGTATCATCGATAAGCGTTTGGAATTTCTCTATTTTCAGAGTGTGTTGTTTTGCATATTCTGAAATCACCTGTTTACTGTGATCTTATTGTTATTATTATTATATTTTATTATTATGTATATATTAGCTATTATTATATATTGTATTATATTATATTGTTAGTTTGTATTAATAATTGTAGGTTGTGATGAATGGTTTCAGATGAACGAATTGTTGATAGTTAGACATGTCATATCTTGGGTACTTTATTGGAAAGTTTTCGCACACTGTGTGGCGAAATTTTCTCAATAATGATACCCAGGAGTTTGCACATGTGTTCTAATTTATAATATATTATTATATATATATATATATATATATATATATATTATTATATATATATTCATATATATTATTATTATATTTATATGATATATATATATATGTTGCCGAATGTAAATGGTCAATTAGATATGATCATGTTTGATAAATTAGAGTCCTTTACAAATTTTTTATAGTTTAGAGATTATATTTGTTTGTCATTAATGTGTAATGTTAAATAAATTTGTAATTTTGCACCAAATGTGTAATTAGAAAATTATAACTTGTTATAAAAGAGTATATTTATTTTAGTATACCATGTATATATTTATAATTTGTTTTACTAATTATTGTATACTAAACATAAACAATGAAATATATTGTATTTGTTAGTGTTCAGAATTGTTATTTTGGTGTAATATTTGTATTGTATGTATATTTACATAGTGATCCTAATTTACCGTGTAATTACATGTGTAGCACAGCATTGTAAGTAATTGTTAGTGTTTCAGTTATTGTGTAGTTGTGATGTATATTGTTTGATGTATATTGTGTAGTGTTTGTGAGTGTATATTGTTTAGTGTTGTGATGTATATTGTTATGTGTTGTGATGTATATTGTGTAGTGTTGTGATGTATATTGTTAGTGTTGTGATGTATATTGTGTAGTGTTGTGATGTATATTGTATAGTGTTGTGATGTATATTGTAGTAGTGTTGTGATGTATATTGTGTAGTGTTGTGATGTATATTGTGTAGTGTTGTGATGTATATTGTGTAGGTTGTGATGTATTTGTATTTGTGATTATATTGTGTTGTGATGTATATTGTTAGTGTTGTGATGTATATTGTGTAGTGTTGTGATGTATATTGTGTAGGTTGTGATGTATATTGTATAGTGTTGTGATGTATATTGTGTAGTGTTGTGATGTATATTGTGTGTAGTGTTGTGATGTATATTGTGTAGTGTTGTGATGTATATTGTATAGTGTTGTGATGTATATTGTGTAGTGTTGTGATGTATATTGTGTAGTGTTGTGATGTATATTGTGTAGTGTTGTGATGTATATTGTATAGTGTTGTGATGTATATTGTGTAGTGTTGTGATGTATATTGTGTAGTGTTGTGATGTATATTGTGTAGCGTTGTGATGTATATTGTGTAGCGTTGTGATGTATATTGTGTAGTGTTGTGATGTATATTGTGTAGCGTTGTGTTGTGTTTGTTTAAGACTCGTGACACGTGTTAATGTATGGGAAGGAAATATACATTATTTTAGATTATTATTTACTGATTGTTTCAGCTAGTTGACCACGTGTTGGTGTTGACCACATTTTGGTATTAACCACGTGTTGGTATTGACCATGTATTAGTGTTGACCACTTCTTAGCAATGACCATGTGCTGATGTTGACCACGTGTTAGAATTGACTACGTGTTAGTGTTGACCAATTGTTGGTGTCGACCACGTCTTAGTGTCGACCACGTGTTAGTGTCGACCACTTGTTAATGTTGATCACGTGTCAGTGTCGACTACGTGTTAGTAGGAGTTGTAATAGTTATGCAGACCCAGCATTTATATTTCTGAAATTTAATACGTATATCTACTTCACTTTATAGTTTAATTTATATTGTGGAATTTTCAACGCTTATTTGCTCTCAGTTTTTATGCAGGAAGGTACTAAAGAAATTCCAGACATAAAAAGATTATATGGATCACCACGAAAATAAGTTAGTCATGATCCAAGTCGTTAGTGACGTGACTCAGACAAACAGATGAAAATTAAATAAATCCCCGGGTCTATTGAAATGCCACTGAGGCGACTGATTATCTTCACTGTTTTTCCTGACATATTTTCTCTACAAGATGTGCTACAATAGCAGCTACATCATCATACCATCAACATTTCTTCAGTGTTATGCCCGTGTGTGTAACCCCCTCGCTCCTCCTCCAGGGTAATTTTTCAGATGATTCCCCTCTCAGATGGAGATCCTGCTGAAGGGATCTTGATTCAGGGAATTCAGAGCTACCCATTACTTTTCCTTGGATCAGATGTTCTTGTTTCCCATTCTTCTTGGTGCTGCTTGACTTGAACGCTCGTAAATTCTTATATCAGAGCTTTTTTCTCATGAATGTGATAATGTTTGCTGGTGACTTGATCGTCTGGAGGAGGAGAGTGGGTAGGGGAAAGAGAGCACTAGGACAGGGAGGGGTGGGAGAGTGGGTAGGGGAAAGAGAGCACTAGGACAGGGAGGGGTGGGAGAGTGGGTAGGGGAAAGAGAGCACTAGGACAGGAAGGGGTGGGAGAGTGGGTAGGGGAAAGAGAGCACTAGGACAGGGAGGGGTGGGAGAGTGGGTAGGGGAAAGAGAGCACTAGGACAGGGAGGGGTGGGAGAGTGGGTAGGGGAAAGAGAGCACTAGGACAGGGAGGGTGGGAGAGTGGGTAGGGGAAAGAGAGCACTAGGACAGGGAGGGGTGGGAGAGTGGGTAGGGGAAAGAGAGCACTAGGACAGGGAGGGTGGGAGAGTGGGTAGGGGAAAGAGAGCACTAGGACAGGGAGGGGTGGGAGAGTGGGTAGGGGAAAGAGAGCACTAGGACAGGAGGGGTGGGAGAGTGGGTAGGGGAAAGAGAGCACTAGGACAGGGAGGGGTGGGAGAGTGGGTAGGGGAAAGAGAGCACTAGGACAGGGAGGGGTGGGAGAGTGGGTAGGGGAAAGAGAGCAGTAGGACAGGGAGGGGTGGGAGAGTGGGTAGGGGAAAGAGAGCACTAGGACAGGGAGGGGTGGGAGAGTGGGTAGGGGAAAGAGAGCACTAGGACAGGGAGGGGTGGGAGAGTGGGTAGGGGAAAGAGAGCACTAGGACAGGGAGGGGTGGGAGAGTGGGTAGGGGAAAGAGCACTAGGACAGGGAGGGGTGGGAGAGTAGGGTAGGGGAAAGAGAGCACTAGGACAGGGAGGTGGAGAGTGGTAGGGAAAGAGTAGCACTAGGACAGGAGGTGGAGAGTTGGGTAGGGGAAAGAGACACTAGGACAGGAGGCGGATAGTGGTAGGAAAGAGAGCACTAGTTACAGAGGGGTGGGAGAGTGGGTAGTGGAAAGAGTACACTAGTGACTAGATGGTGGGAGGTGGGTAGGGAAAAGATCACTATGGATCAGGAGGTTGGAAGTGGTAGTGGGAATATAGTACATAGAAGGTGATGTGGGAATAGTGTAGGAAATATTAGAGTCACTAGACAGGGAGGGTGGAGAATGGGTAGGGGAAAGAGAGCATTATGATAGTAGGTTGGAGAGTTTTTATGGGTAGGATAAGAAGCACATGTAGACAGTGGAGGTGGATAGTGGTAGGGAACGGATTACTGACAGGGAGGTGGAAGAGTGTGCGTACGGGAAAGAGAGCATATAGGACTAGGGAGTGTGGAGAGTGGTATGGAAGAGAGCACTAGGACAGGGAGGTAGGCATCTAGATGGTAGGGAAAGAGAGCACTAGGACAGAGTGGTGAGAGGGGTAGGGAAAGAGAGCACTAGGACAGGGAGGGTGGAGAGTGGTAGGGGAAAGAAGAGCACTAAGACAGGGAGGTAGGAGAGTGGGATAGGGGAAAGAGAGCAGTAGGACAGGAGGGGTGGGAGAGTGGGTAGGGGAAAGAGAGCACTAGGACAGGGAGGGGTGGGAGAGTGGGTAGGGGAAAGAGAGCACTAGGACAGGGAGTGGTGGAGAGTGGGTAGGGGAAAGAGAGCACTAGGACAGGGAGGGGTGGGAGAGTGGGTAGGGGAAAGAGAGCACTAGGACAGGGAGTGGTGGGAGAGTGGGTAGGGAAAGAGAGCACTAGGACAGGGAGGGGTGGGAGAGTGGGTAGGGGAAAGAGAGCACTAGGACAGGGAGGGGTGGGAGAGTGGGTAGGGGAAAGAGAGCACTAGGACAGGGAGGGGTGGGAGAGTGGGTAGGGGAAAGAGAGCACTAGGACAGGGAGGGGTGGGAGAGTGGGTAGGGG
>NC_069440.1:17553264-17570764 GCF_026875155.1 Cherax quadricarinatus
TCACATATTTTGTATGTAATGTGTTACATATGTCATGTATTACCTCCCTGACCCGATACTTTTACTTTCAGTAAAATTTATCTCTGTGAACAGCATCCTCGTTCCAGCCTAAATACATACATACATATATATATTATATATATATATATATATATATATATTATATATATATATATATATTAATATATATATATATATTATATATATATTATATGTCGTACCGAATAGGCAGAACTTGCGATCTTGGCTTAAATAGCAACGCTCATCTTGCCATATAGGACAAACGAAAATTTGTGTATTCAGTTATTTCGCAAAAATCAATCTGAACCTAACGAAAAAAATATATTTCACTGTGTTTGTTTAGTATTAAATTATTGTAAACAAATCTAAAATATATTTAGTTAGGTTAGGCTAAAATAAATTGTTCTTGTTATAATAAGGTTAGGTAAGTTTTCTAAGATTCTTTTGGAGCAAAATAAAAATTTTTTACGTTAACATTACTGAAAAAATATATCTTTAAACGTATAAGAGAAAATTTCAGAAGGGACTTAATTTTAAATGAGTTCTTGCTAATTGACCAGTTTTACATATTTGGCACGGCGCATATATATATATATATATATATATATATATATATATATATATATATATATATATATATATATATATATATATATATAATATATATATATTACTCTTGTTTCATATATTAATCCCAAGTAATCTATTATTCCTGAGTGGTGTATTAGTTTATCGGATAAAGTAATTATTTAGATATTAACAGTGTTGATATTACGAGTGTTGTGGAGAATATTTATTAAGTATTGGAGTTGCATTTGTGGTATTAATAAAAACAGTAATAATGTGACTATATATTTTATTAATAATATAATACAACAATAATAATGATTATAGTATTAACGAATAGTATGTAATTATATAAATTTTAGCAATAATAATAATATTATTTATTATTGTTATGAACGTGGCTAAGAATTACACATTTACAACATTGTACATCATTTGTATATCTTTCATCATTTTTTTTTAGTTTCATTATTTTATTGTTATGTTCTCCAGGTGGCGTCCTGCGTCAAGAAACCAGCTATACGCAATACGCAAGTGGTGTATGGCGTCGCTGTGCTCATCTACTCCTATCAACTGCATTGCGTAAGTACCCGAGTTCATAGCTCGTGCGTATGCTGTTGAGACTTGGCGTATGTTTCTTATAATGCCGTCTACTTGTGCGGCACCGCAGCATCTGTGGGATGCGGCGGTGCGCATATTAGCAGCGCAGTGATCCATTGCACTTGCCGGCAGAATGTGTGTTTGTATACGCTAGTATTTGCGCATGAGCACATGCGTATTTAAATAATGAGTCTTATCGGGCGCTATGCACTTTGAGCGCAGGCGTATCTTTTAAAAATTTTATACGTATGTGCGTAAAAAAATCAACGCCCTCGTTGGTATGTGTCGACTCGATAACGGGTGGTAATCCGGTTTGATCCGAGGAAGAGGAGGGTAGCTCTAATCATCTTGGATCAAGAGGCTTTTAGCATTAGGGCTTCATCATCACGTGGTGAGTATGGTGACCCTGTGAGGACGGATGCCTTTATGTCGGCGAAGGGCTCTTGATCCAAGGAATTAGACCTGACCTTCCTTTACTTGGATCATACCTGACTGCCTCCCATTTCTTCCCTTAAGGTGCCATGGGGCCCCTACTGGTTTAGCTCTCCCCGTAAATATAATAATAATAATAATAATAACGATAATAATAATAAAATTAAAAATAATAATAATAATAATAATAATAATGATAATAACGATAATAATAATAATAATAATAATAATAATAATAACAGTTGTGATAGCAAGTCTTCTTAAAAGGATATTGTGATTACACTCAAAAGAAGGTAGTAATAAACTTTATTAATTTTTAAATGCTTTTGCTGACTTTTCTTCTTCTCTCATTGTGATAATTATTATTATTATTATTATTATTATTATTATTATTATTATTATTGTCATTATTATTGTTGTTCTTTTTAGTTTTTTCATTGAAGAAACGTACATGAATTTATAAATATTTGCATATAAAACTACAAATAGTTTCTTGCTGTTTGTTGTAAAAAAAATTTGTACCTAAATGTTTGATTGCAGTTGTGACTGTTGTAGCTTCACTTCATGTTTGAAATATTAAGTCTATTATAAAGCTATGTAAGTTTAAGTCGGTTGAAAATTAATATGGCACAAGCTATATTACTTTGGTTTGGTTACTAAATTCATGACTCAATTAGAATTTTAAACTAATTGATCTTGTGATATTTTAAAATTAATGCTATTGTAATATAGTTTTAGATTCTGATGATGGATGAAGAAATATCTGAAACTTGTACACACACACACACACACACACACACACACACACACACACACACGCACCCCACACCACCCCACAAACACACACACACACACACACACACACACAACACACACACACAATATATATATATATTATATATATATATATATATATTATATATATAATATATATGTGTGTGTGTGGGTTGTGTGTATGTGGTGTTGTGGGGGTTTATGTGTGTTTGTGTGTGTGTGTGTATAACAAGAATCGAAGTATAATAAAGTAATTTTTTTTTCAAATATACACTCGAATAATTGTATAATATAAGCAACAGCAGATTACTGAGGCAGTACTGAAAACTCTCGTTTCTAACTTGCTGATACTTCTCCGGTGTAGAAGGGGGTTATTGACCCCCTTCCTCCGAGGGGTTAATTCTTCCTTTCCAAGGAGTAGTTAGTTGTCAGAACCATATTATTATTATTATTATTATTAGTGTTTATTATTATTATTATTATTATTATTATTATTATTAGTGTTTATTTTATTATTATTATTATTATTATTTTATTATATTATTATTATTAGTGTTGTATTTGATTATTATTATTAGTGTATATTATTATTAGATTATTATTATTATTAGTAGTTTAGTTAGTAAGTTTATTATTATTAGATTATTATTATTATTAGTGTTTATTATTATTATTATTATTATTTTATTATTATTATTATTATTATTATTATTATTATTATTATTTTATTATTATTATTATTAGTGTTTATTATTATTATTATTTTATTTTTTATTACTATTTTCATTTATTCGTTTATTTATTTATTTATTTTAATTATTTTGTAAATAGGAGAGGATATATTCGGTTATCTTGTTGAGAGGGTAATGCCAACAATATTCAGTACCGTTAATTTAAATCATGGACTGCAGTCATTATCGTTTGAAACCTATCGTCTACTCGAAGATCATTCAGGCTGCATGTACTGTAATCAGGCTATTTTAATCCCTAAAGTAGAGATTGAAATAAATTCTCAAGGTATATAGATATATACACAGGATATATACACCTCTCGGTGTATATATCCTGAGCATTAAACTTTCTTTTTAAACGCAGACGTAAAGTTTATATAATTCTTTGTATTTTCATTATAAACATCCGTTGGAAAATAAATTTCGTTATAAATAAATTTTTCATGAAGTGTATATATAATATATATATATATTATATATATATATATATATATATATATATATATATATATATATATATATATATATATATATATATATATATATATGATGTTGATGATCTTGGAAAACTGACGATCATCGATAGATAAAATTTTAAATTGCTAAAAATATTTGTGGATGTTTGCGTGTCTCATGATCTTTAAATATTTATGAAATTTAATGTTATATTGTGTATCAACAGTGAAGATGCAGAGTAAAAAATGTATTATGAGTGCATAAGTGTGTATGCTCTCACGTGTGTGTTGCGGGTGTGCGAAGCGGTCGTGAGTACATATGCAGTTTTGTATGTGTACGTTTTTGTGAGTGTGCTTGTGTATGAGGTCAAGTGTTTGTGTGACTCCGTGAGTGTGAGTGTGTGCGCTTGTGTGAGTGCGTGTATGTGATTCTTTGTGTACGCGGTTTGCATAAGTGTATGTTCACCAAGGTGCAGTCTCCTTATTTCTTGTATTTATGTGTGTGAAGGGGGGAGGGGGAGTGTGTGTGTATATATGTATGTATATTGTTAAGCGGGCAAGTATAGTTGGGTGTACCGTAGCCTGGCCAGCGATACACGTGGGAAACTTTATTAGGGAAAAGATGGAAATTTGAACGCGTTCAGCGCTCAAGTAGGAATCCGTCTCCGCCTTCGTGATCGCTAGCCAACCAGATCTCGTTCATAAAAACTCACTGGTTGACATATTACCCAACTTACACCACGTTACATATTTTTTTTAATCCAAATAGTAATTTTATAGGTTAGATTAAGTTATTTTCCACTTAGACTGGGTTATGTTAGGCCACCACTGACGTGTTAAGAACGAAAGTGGGTTGTGTAGCGATCACAAACGCAGAGACGAATTCCTACCTGTGCGCTGAACGAATTGAAATTTCCAGATTGTTTTAATAAAGTTATCGTAGAAGTGTATCACTAAGCAGGCTAAGATACAAACAACTATACTTACAAACGTATAAACACACACACGACACATCTAGGTGGACAGTGTCTTGTAGCATCAAGTAGGTACCACCTGTGTCTTGTAGCATCAAGTAGGTACCACCTGTGTCTTGTAGCATCAAGTAGGTACCACCTGTGTCTTGTAGCATCAAGTAGGTACCACCTGTGCCTTGTAGCATCAAGCAGGTACATCCTGCGTCGTGTAGCATCGAGTAGGTACCTCATGTGTCTTGTAGCATCGAGTAGGTACCTCCTGTGTCTTGTAGCGTCAAACAGGTATCTTCAGGGTCTTGTAGCGTCAGCAGGTACCTCCTGTGTCTTGTAGCGTCAAGCAGGTACCTCCAGTGTCTTGTAGCGTCAAGCAGGTACCTCCAGTGTCTTGTAGCGTCAAGCAGGTACTTCCTGTGTCTTGTAGCGTCAAGCAGGTACCTCCAGTGTCTTGTAGCGTCAAGCAGGTACCTCCAGTGTCTTGTAGCGTCAAGCAGGTACCTCCTGTGTCTTGTAGCGTCAAACAGGTACCTCCAGTGTCTTGTAGTGTCAAGCAGGTACCTCCAGTGTCTTGTAGCGTCAAGCAGGTACCTCCATGTGTCTTGTAGCGTCAAGCAGGTACCTCCAGTGTCTTGTAGCGTCAAGCAGGTACCTCCAGTGTCTTGTACGTCAAGCAGGTACCTCAGTGTCTTGTAGCGTCAAGCAGGTACCTCCATGTTCTTGTAGCGTTAAGCAGGTACCTCCAGTGTCTTGTAGTGTCAAGCAGGTACCTCCAGTGTCTTGTAGCGTCAAGCAGGTACCTCCTGTGTCTTGTAGCGTGGTCTAAGCATGTACGTCCAAGTGTCCTTGTAGTGGTCAAGCAGGTACCTCCAGTGCGTCAAGCAGTACCTCAGTGTAGCGTCAAGCAGGTACCTTCCAGTGTCTTGTAGCGTCAAGCAGGTACCTCCAGTGTCTTGTAGCGTCAAGCAGGTACCTCAGCTGTAGGTCAAGCAGGTACCGTTCAAGCAGGTACCTCCAGTGTCTTGTAGTGTCAAGCAGGTACCTCCAGTGTCTTGTAGAGTCAAGCAGGTACCTCCAGTATCTTATAGCGTTAAGCAGTACCTCCAGCGTGTATTTGTAGCATCAAGCAGGTACATCCAGCGTGTACTTGTAGCGTCAAGCAGGTACCTCCAGAGTGCATTTGTAGCGTCAAGCAGGTACCTCCAGCATGATAGCGTAGCAGTACCTCACATATAGCGTCAGCAGGTACCTTCAGCATGTAGCGTCAAGCAGGTACCTTCAGCATATAGCGTCAAGCAGGTACCTTCAGCATGTAGCGTCAAGCAGGTACCTTCAGCATGTAGCGTCAAGCAGGTACCTTCAGCATGTAGCGTCAAGCAGGTACCTTCAGCATATAGCGTCAAGCAGGTTCTTGATGTCACACTTTATAATCAGGAAAATTTCAATTTATATTTTTTTCCTCCTTGACGATGATGATAAAGCAAGTATTTAGAAGTGGAAATTAAAGCTTGGTAATATTAGGGGAACCTGCAAGTGACGTCTCAAATCTAATATAAAACCATAATAAGCGCTTATATTTTTAAGGTATTCCTTCCATTTAAATCCTCCTTACAGAATAGTAATTTTGAGATTGATCAGTGTATCATATTTTTAGTATTTTTTTTAAATATTGTTTAGGAGATAATGATAATATTAGAAATGTGGATTATAGTTTTTCCGGTTGGATGTGTATTAAGGTGATTTGTGTGTGCTGTAAGTTAGGGAAGCGAGGCATTATTAAATGAGTGTTGGGTGGAGGCAGCGTCGGCAAGGCTGGTGTCCAAATCATCGGTTCTCTTCCTCAACATGCAACAGTCACAAAGGTCTTCATTTACGCGGCCAAACTTGCATGGCACCAGCAAAAAACCGCAGCCAGAGATGAAGCCGCGGCGCGGGACGTCTTTATCCAAGCAAGAGTACGACCCTGAAGGAGATTGGACACGGCGGAGGACCCAGGATTGGCTTAGAGAGAGTTTCGTGTTCCTAGCGTAGTTCCCTCTCTCCCTCTCCCCTCCCCCTTCTCACACCTCGCCTCGAGGAACGATCTATCAAACCTGGCTGTTATTATCATATCATGGTACCAGGCTCTAGGGGGAAAACTATGCCTAAGACTCGACAGTCATTTTGAGATTACGCCGCGCCAGATGGTGTGCGCACTCTCAGATGAAGCCATTTGCGCACCTGCGTCACGGCGGCCATCTTGAGAAACAATTGAATTACAATGTACGCCATGAATCTTCCACGGCCGTCACTTCGATTATATACCAGGCGGTCAGCTGGGCTTTGCCGCCGCCGTCTGAACTTTAATACAGCTAGATTACCTCATTCACAACTCGATAATATAGGAAATTGACTTAGTCAAATTCTGGAGATTTACAGTTACTCCATTAGGCAAGATGGCCATCCTCTGGTGTGTCCTGGTAGTGCCAGAGACGTGGAAAATGGCCGAGAATGGTACGAAAGAGACGAGGATGTGGAGGGGGAGGTGAAATAAAATTCCCGTGTAGTCTGGTCGAGAGTTCGTTTGGCCTCTCCACGCCCCAGCCCTCAGGGCCTGGTCCTCCCTTGCTCCTTCCCCACTACTTCCACTACCACCACCACCATCACCATTACCACCTACCACCACAACCAACATCACTTCCCGCCATGATCAAAAATCATTCACCGCCACCACAACCACCCACCTACCACCATCACTACCACCAAACACCGTCAGCCTCTACCATCCCATAACCTCTACTGTCTCCTCGTCCCTGCCATCTAATTCTCTATTATCTACGCTTTTTTTCAAAGCATATTGCATTGTCTTCTAACAGCAACCTATTACCACCCACCCACTGACATCACTACTACCCACCCACTGATGTCCATTAGTTCCAGGTGTGACTGTATTAAATACCAGTTGAGTCGATCCCTTTGTAAAATCAGCCTTCAGTCCCATGCGGTACTGATTACAGACAGGCGATATGCAAGTTGTATTTTTCTAAGCATAAAGCTGTATTCCCCAGAAATTGCAGCTTGTATTTTTTCCCCCGAGACCATCGTCCTCTGATTTGTATCATAATTGGTTTCTAGTTTTTTGCCAATACACAATGGCTAGTTTACAGGGGGTAAGAATATGGTATTACTCGATATTAAGATGCCATACCTAGGTATCCCCCTCTCTCTTCTCTCTCTCTCTCTCTCTCTCTCTCTCTCTCTCTCTCTCTCTCTCTCTCTCTCTCTCTCTCTCTCTCTCTCTCTCTCTCTCTCTCTCTCTCTCTCTAGCTATCTCTCTCCATAAAAGTATTTTGACACTATCTTTGAAGTTAAGTGAGATGCAGACTTTCTTTCCCCTTACAGAGCCTTGTTTAGTAGTCATTATCTTAGGTAAACCTGGTGATCCAGTCCCCTCTTAAGTATCCCCCCTTCCCTACCATCTCCTACCCCCTATCCCCTTCCTTTACCTCCTTCCTACGTCCCCACCCTCCCGTCCTTCCCTTTTGCTCCATGCCCCCTCCTCTATCCTTCCCTTAATGGTCGGTGGGGCAGCCATATCTCATGGTAATGATACCCTGAGCATCCTGCCAGTGTTAGGGGCTGCTGGAGGCCCCTTAACCCCCCCCCAGCTACCCCTTAGTTGTCCACCTTCCTTCCCTCAGCCGCTCGTACCTCCCACTTATCCAGATACTGCTAACTCTTCCTCTTACCGCTTCAGTTTTCCTTCCCACTTTGTTGTCTCTTCCTTCCCACTTTAATGCCTCTTCTTTCCTTCCTTCCCACTTCGCTGTCTCTTCCTTGCCACTTTACTGCCTCCCCCTTCCTTTCCACTTTGCTGTCTCTTCCTTCCCACTTCACTGCCTTCTGCCCCACTTTATTGTCTCTTCTCAGTTTACCGATTCTTCCTTTCCCACTTTCCCGCTTCTCTTCCTCTCACTTATTTCCAGCATTTTTTATACTTTGTATTTTTTTCGCTAAAGAAATGGCCGATATTTGCTTTTGTCCCATTGATGACTGCTCTGGTGATGACTGTGGTAATGACCGTGCTGATAACCATGGTGATGAATATGGTTATTACTAGCAGTGACTATTGATGATGACTGTTGTAGTGAATGTGGTAATTTGTGGTTATGACTGTGGTTACTTGTAGCGATGACTTATAGTGACCTATGATGACTGCAGTGGTAACTTGTAATGACGTGAGATGACTAGTAATCGAGTCTGGAATGACGCGCGATGACTGGTGTTACTTGTGGGGATGATGGCTTTGGTGATGACTTGCAGCGATGATTCGTGGGTGATGACTACTGTGCCTTAAAACTGTTGTCGTGTTGATCTTAGGATCCTAAACCGTGTTATGAGTGTTTCTGGGTTTCTAGACTATTTTTATGTTTGTTTATGGATCCGTAGACTGTTGCTAGGGTTATTTATGGGTCTCTAGACTATTGGTAAGGTTACTTATGGGCCCCTAGACCATTGTTAGAGTTACTTACGGTTCCCTAAACTATTGTTAGGACTGCTTATGGGCCTCTAGACTATTGTTAGTGGCTACTTATGGGTCCCTAGACTATTGTTAGGGCTATTTATGGGTCTCTAGACAATTGTTAGGGTTACTTATTGGTTCCTAGACTTTTGTTAGGGTTATTCATGGGTCCCTATACCATTGTTAGGGTTACTTATTGGTCCCTAATCTACTGTGGTGATGATTTAAAAGTACCTAATTATCCGTGTTGATGAATTTACACTCTTTGTTGTCCAGAATGGAGAAGCTTCCTTGTCTAGTTGGAATATTTACTGTAAGAGAGGAGGGGCTTGACTTTAATGCCGGTGAAGGGTCTCTTGAGCCATGTGAGGTGGACTTACCTTTCCCCTCCCTTGGATCAAAGCAAGTGCTGACTTGAAGATGTATACGCCGAGGAAGATAGCGTCTGGTGAGGTCCGGCAGGTGACACTTCGAGATGTTATTGAGACGGTGACAAAAGTGAAAAAGTGTGAGGTGGCTGGCTTGTCTTGTAATCTCTCGCTGGGGAATCATTAGTGTACTTTTGTATAGTTGGAAGTTCTGTGGCCATGGTTGTTGGTAGGTAGAACTCCAACAAAATTATTGTCCCAGCAAAGGTTTTTCCTTGTCCCGGTTCAGCGTCTCATGTCAGCTAATTTCACGGGATAACTATCTCTACGATTTTTATTTACGGTGGTTGCAAGTGTGAGGCGACTGTTGCCAGTCATTATATAATCACCATTCCGTTATTCAGTTGGTATCCTCTGAGCCAGCTCGAAGTCTACTCAGGTACTGGTTCATGAAGAAATGTTTGTGAGTCATTCAACAGGTAACTCTAGAAATATTACCAAATAAAAGATAGCAGTGATTGGTAGTGATTAGGGTCATTTACTGATTCAAGACGTTACCGCCATCAGTCATCAAATAAACCTTATGATTCAGGCTCTGATTGGTTTTCATGTACTGATCCAAGGAGTGACTGTGCGAATCACACGCATTCAGAAACAACCCTGATTGGGTAGTATGTGCTGATCCACGTGGTGACTGTACCAATCACTCATCAAACACACCCTCAGAGACAGCCCTGATTGGGGATCATGTACCGGGTTGAGGCGTATAATTTCATCCCAGCGAGAACTACGTTCTCCAATCATCCTTTTAGGATCGGATGATTAAAGTTGATGACTTTCGCTTTTCTGTTCATGAGTGTGAGACACACCAGCAGTGTCCAGTTACATCAACAGTTACCAGTTACAGCAGTCAGAGGTTACAGCAGTAAGGGTTATTGCAGTTAGGGGGTTACAGTTTTGAAGGTTACAGAAGATATGGCTACAATTAAGGTTACATCAGTTAGGGCTGCAGTTTCTAAGGTTACATCAGTTAGTTACAGCAGTTCGGGCTACGGTAATTAGGGCTAAGGTAATTAGGGCCTACAACCGTTAGCAGTTAGGGTGGACATAGTAAAACTGATAAAGAGGGAAGTGAGGAACTGTGCAAAGGCCAGAGGAGAAAGAATAGGTGGGACACAGGTAGAAGAATGGAAGGGGCACGGTGGCAGGAAATGAGTGGGATAGAAGGGGTAACAATTCATGTAAAAACACACATTATATAATGAAAAAAAGGAAGAATTGATGTATTTGTGATAGGAGCGAAAGACCCAGAAAAAAACAATGAATGAAAGGTAATTAAACTTAGAAGAAAAGACAAGTGCAAGAAGAATTGTATTTCTAGATTATTATTATTATTATTATTATTATTATTATTATTATTATTATTACCATCATTATTATTACCTTTATTATTATTATAATTATTATTAATATTGTTTCAGTTACCTTATTGTAATTTGTATTAGTTATTATTATCATTATTATTATTATTATTAGTAGTAGTAGTAGTAGTAGTAGTAATATTATGGTGAAGCTGTAAACCCATTAGGTCATAGAGTGCCTGGGGTATAAGAAGTAATCAGGTTTGATCCAAGAAAGGGAAGAGGAGGGGAGGTAGTGGCTGAAATGACTGAAACTGGAGAGAAACGAAAATGTAGAGTTGAGAATAGTGCAGAGAATGAGGTAGAGCCGGGGTACAGAGCACCCTGGATGTGTCACTATAACACAGCTGGGGTACAGAGCACCCTGACTTTATCAGTATAACACAGCCGGGGTACAGAGAACCTTGGCTGTGTCACTATAACACAGCTGGGGTACAGAGCACCCTGGCTGTGTCAGTATAACACAGCCGGGGTACAGAGCACCCTGGCTGTGTCACTATAACACAGCCGGAGTACAGAGCACCCTGGCTGTGTCACTATAACACCGCCGGGATACAGAACAACCTCGCTGTGTCATTGTAACAAAGCCGGAGCACAGAGGACCCTGGCTGTGTCACTATAACACAGCCGGTGTACAGACCACCCTGGCTGTGTCACACACACACGCATTGGCCATTTTATAAGGTACACGTGTACACCTGCTCTTTAATGCAAGTATCTAATCAATCATGTGGCAGTACTTCAGTGCCAAAAAGCATGCAGACATGGTTAAGAGGTTCAGTTATTACTCAGACCAAACATCAGAATTGGGAAGAAATGTGATCTAAGTAACTTTTACTGTGGATGATTGTTAGTGCCAGACAGGGTGGTTTGAGTATCTCAGCAACTGCTCATCTGGGACTTTTGCACACAGCAGCCTGTAGAGTTTACAGAGAATGGTGTGAAACGACGAAACATCCATTGAGCGGCAGTTCAGTGGGCGAGGACGCCATGTTAATGAGAGAGATCAGAGAAGAATAGCCAGGCTGGTTCAGGCTGGCAGGAATGATACAGTAACTCAAATAACCATGTATTAGAACATTGGTATGCAGAAGAGCATCTCTGAACGCACAATATGTCGATCCAATAAGTGAATAGGATACAGAAGTAGAGGCCAACACCGGGTTTCTCGCCTGTCAGTTAAGAAGAAACTGAGGCTACATTGGACACGGGTGAACAGATGAAGATTAGAAAAAATGTTGCGTGGTCTGATGAATCGCGATTTCTGCTGTAACATGCAGATGGTAAGGCCAGAATTTGGCGTAAGCATTTTGGATGTGGTGGAACTGGAGATTCGCAACATGAATGCTCAGCCGACAAGTCAACACGGACAAGGATCTCTAATGAATGTTTGCAGCACCTTGTTAAATCCAGGTCACAAAGAATTCAGGATGTTCTGGGGAAAGTCGGGGGTACCTACCCTCTACTAGAAGGGTGTACCTAATAAAGTGGCCGCTGAGCGTGTATATATATATATATATATTATATATATATATATTATATATATATATATATATATATATATATATATATATATATATGTCGTGCCGAATAGGCAGAACTTGCGATCTTGGCTTAAATAGCAACGCTCATCTTGCCATATAGGACAAGCGAAAATTTGTGTATGCAATAATTTCGCCAAAATCATTCTGAACCTAACGAAAAAAATATATTTCACTGTGTTTGTTTAGTATTAAATTATTGCAAACAAATCTAAAATATATATAGTTGGGTTAGGCTAAAATAAATTGTTCTTGTTATAATAAGGTTAGGTAAGTTTTCTAAGATTCTTTTGGAGCAAAATTAAATTTTTTTACATTAACATTAATGAAAAAAATATATCTTTAAACGTATAAGAGAAAATTTTAGAAAGGTCTTAATTTTAAATGAGTTCTCGCTAACTGACCAGTTTTACATATTCGGCACGACATATATATATATATATATATATATATATATATATATATATATATATATATATATTATATATATATATATATATATATATATATATATATATATTACACACAAACACATTTGTAATAAAAAATGACACAACTAGGGAACAAGACACATTTGCATTAAAGTTAATAGTCTTTTTCAAAATTACGACTCTAATATAATTAAGGTACATGGACTTTAAGTCCAAACATCATGTATATGCTTATAGTCTATTTATAGCCCAGACATCATACATATTCTTATAGCTTCCTGAACACTTACACATTATGCAAATGCTGATGAGAATCAATCCAGTCCTATATTCAAATCATTCTCATTTTGCGGCAGTTAAAAGCTCATAAATAACTAATTGCGAACATTTCGATTACATTTACGATTATCGTGATGGTTTTCAGATTATATGGTCATCATTTTGTGGAACTGATAGTCGTGTTTGCGATCATTGTCTTGGTTTAAAGTACCTCTGGTTTGGTGACCTTCATGTGGTGGATTATATTGGCATATTAATATAATTTATGGGAAGTGAAAGTAATTGCTGCATGCATTAGAGGAGCATTAATGTAATGCTGGCTTTATGTGTGTGTGTGTGTGGGACTGACTGACCTACTAAGGCAGTTTATCGTCGAGATTATCTGAGCACATTCACGTATTTACATCTTCAGAAGAGTACTGTTACCAGCTGTTACGAAGTTTATTCTTCAGGGAAAAATACCTGACACGGATCACTGTGGTCCCCCACAGTGGTGCCAGCACTGTGACGGGGTCACCGTAAGACCTAAACGTCGTCATAAGTTTCAGTCTCTTATGTGTGGGTTATTTGTGTATTGTTTCAGTCACGTTATTGTGCCATTGTTTTGTTTAATGTGTCACTATGAACACAGGTGAAGGCGGGGTAGCTGATAGTACTATGGCAGGCTGTCTACATGTATGGTATATAGTACCAACAAGATGAAGAATTAGACACATGTGCAACATTTAGGTATCTTTATTGTAGACTTTTCTCCATCCACTGCCTTTATCAGTACAAATTCAATGACATAATGGGATGACAGTAAAACTATATACAAGGTAATCATTCCCTCAGTGTTGGAGTTGGTGACGAGTACTGTCGTCTTGAAGACCACCGTGGTTTTCACCAACTCCAAGGCTGAGGGTCTGATTACCTCATCTTTTTTGTGTATAGCTCTACAGTCTTCCCCATTTAGTCCTTGAATTTGTATTGATAAAGCTGCTGGATGGCGAAACGTCTACCCTAAAGATACCCAGATGTTGCACATGTGTCTAATTCTTCAAGTCAGGCTATGGCAGCTCCTACTGCTGGGACAACACATTGCTATATATACAAAGGTGAACTACAAGGTGTCGCACAGTATGTCAGCACTATCAAAACTAAGCTTTATTTAATTTTTTAATGCAGTTTGCAATGATATCTCTAGTATATAATTTAACTTGTCCATTTGCATTTACCCATTCGGGTTTATATTTTCTTGTGGACATTTGATAATATTTGTAGTAAAGAGTTACTCATAACACCTTGTTACGAGTAGACATCAGTGCAGAAGAGCACTGCAGTAGGCCTACTGGTCCAAGTTAGGCAGGTCTTACTTATATACAGTGAATTCACAAATAACCCAAATTTCTAGACTAGGTTTCAGCAGAGACGAGATGGCAGGTCAGGAAGAGGAAGGAGGAAGTAGGAAGCAGTAGTATTAATAGTAGTGGTAGTAGTAGTTGTAGTGGTAGTAGTAGTAGTAGTGTGGTTGTAGTAGTGGTAGTAGTAATAGTAGTAGTAATAGTAGTAGTAGTAATAGTAGTATTAATAGTAGTGGTGATGGTGGTGGTGGTAATAGTAGTACTGGCAGTAACAATTAGGGTGAATTACATGTCAAAGGGATAGACGAGCAGGTAATTGCAGTCACTAACTCGTCTAAATACAAAGGGGTGTAAGTTGATCCTCTCTCTTGCCAGATTATTCTCCTCCTCCACCTATTTAATCTAGATTATTTTTCGCTAGGTCTTCCTTCTAATGCTCCTGCTCCTCCTACATCAAGGTTACAATTCAAGGGAGTTCCTTGATGCTGGTGATGGGAATCTAACTTGTGTGCCTTCCATTCTCCCAGACTCTGACTTCCACGGGTTTAACGATCCCCACAAATGAAATAATAATAATATAATGATGATATTAATAATAATAATAATAATATCTCTTGTTCTTCATGACAACATCGTTTTGAAATCTTTCCTCCTTGTCTTTTTTTTTTTTAAATTTCTCATCGCTCACTTGTCTCTCTTCTTTATCCTTTTGTTTCTACCGCTGCTGTTGCGTCTGGTACTACTGCTGCTAGTGGTTGTGATGGTGATAGTGGTGCTGCCACTGCGTCTGGTACTACTGCTGCTAGTGGTTGTGATGGTGGTGGTGGTGCTGCTGCGTCTGGTACTACTGCTGCTAGTGGTTGTGATGGTGGTGGTGGTGGTGCTGCTGCGTCTGGTACTACTGCTGCTAGTGGTTGTGATGGTGGTGGTGGTGGTGCTGCGTCTGGTACTACTGCTGCTAGTGGTTGTGATGGTGGTGGTGGTGGTGCTGCTGCGTCTGGTACTACTGCTGCTAGTGGTTGTGATGGTGGTGGTGGTGGTGCTGCGTCTGGTACTACTGCTGCTAGTGGTTGTGATGGTGGTGGTGGTGGTGCTGCTGCGTCTGGTACTACTGCTGCTAGTGGTTGTGATGGTGGTGGTGGTGGTGCTGCTGCGTCTGGTACTACTGCTGCTAGTGGTTGTGATGGTGGTGGTGGTGGTGCTGCTGCGTCTGGTACTACTGCGGCTGGTGTTTGTGATGGTGATGGTGGTGCTGGTGCTGCTGCTGCGTCCGTTACTACTGCTGCTGGTGTTTGTGATGGTGATGGTGGTGGTGCGCCACCAACGACTACATAAGTGGTGTTTACGGTTTAATGGCGGCGAAGACCCTGACCACCATAATGTCTTGATAGCCCGCCAGCATGGCTCCCAGCACCTCTGTTCTCCAGTGTCTTCTCTCAGATTGCCCAAGACGATGTCTTGTGCTTTGGTAATATCTTGTGGTTTGGTGATAGCTTGTGGTCTGGTGATATCTTGTGGCCTGGTGATATCTTGTGGTCTGGTGATATCTTGTGGTCTGGTGATATCTTGTGATCTGATGATATCTTGTGGTCTGGTGATATCTTGTGGTCTGGTGATATCTTGTGGTCTGGTGAAATCTTGTGGTTTGGTGATATCTTGTGATCTGGTGATATCTTGTGATCTGGTGATATCTTGTGATCTGGTGATATCTTGTGATCTGGTGATATCTTGTGGTTTGGTGATATCTTGTGGCCTGGTGATATCTTGTGGTCTGGTGATATCTTGTGGCCTGGTGATATCTTGTGGTCTGGTGATATCTTGTGGCCTGGTGATATCTTGTGGCCTGGTGATATCTTGTGGTCTGGTGATATCTTGTGGTCTGGTGATATCTTGTGATCTGATGATATCTTGTGGTCTGGTGATGATATCTTGTGGTCTGGTGATATATTGTGGTCTGGTGATATCTTGTGATCTGATGATATCTTGTGGTCTGGTGATATCTTGTGGCCTGGTGATATCTTGTGGTCTGGTGAAATCTTGTGGTTTGGTGATATCTTGTGATCTGGTGATATCTTGTGATCTGGTGATATCTTGTGATCTGGTGATATCTTGTGATCTGGTGATATCTTGTGGTTTGGTGATATCTTGTGGCCTGGTGATATCTTGTGGCCTGGTGATATCTTGTAGTCTGGTGATATCTTGTGGCCTGGTGATATCGTGTGGTTTGGTGATATCTTGTGGCCTGGTGATATCTTGTGGCCTGGTGATATCTTGTAGTTTGGTGATATCTTGTGGCCTGGTGATATCTTGTAGTTTGGTGATATCTTGTGGTCTGGTGATATCTTGTGATCTGATGATATCTTGTGGTCTGGTGATATCTTGTGGTCTGGTGATATCTTGTGGTCTGGTGATATCTTGTGGTCTGGTGATATCTTGTGGTCTGGTGATATCTTGTGGCCTGGTGATATATTGTGGTCCGGTGATATCTTGTGGCCTGGCGATATCTTGTGGTCTGGTGATATCTTGTGGTCTGGTGATATCTTGTGGTCTGGTGATATCTTGTAGTCTGGTGATATCTTGTGGTTTGGTGATATCTTGTAGTCTGGTGATATCTTGTAGTCTGGTGATATCTTGTGGTCTGGTGATATCTTGTGTTCTGGTGATATCTTGTGTTCTGGCGATATCTTGTGGTTTGGTGATATCTTGTAGTCTGGTGATATCTTGTGGTCTGGTGATATCTTGTGGTCTGGTGATATCTTGTAGTCTGGTGATATCTTGTGTTCTGGTGATATCTTATGGTCTGGTGATATCTTGTGGTCTGGTGATGTCTTGTGGTCTGGTGATATCTTGTGGTCTGGTGATATCTTGTAGTCTGGTGATATCTTGTGGTCTGGTGATATCTTGTGGTCTGGTGATATCTTGTAGTCTGGTGATATCTTGTGATCTCATAATATCTTGTGGCCTGGTGATATCTTGTGATCTCATAATATCTTGTGGTCTGGTGATATCTTGTAGTCTGGTGATATCTTGTGGTCTGGTGATATCTTGTAGTCTGGTGATATCTTGTG
>NC_069440.1:17575764-17623264 GCF_026875155.1 Cherax quadricarinatus
ATCTTTCAATCCCACATCCCTTCTCAACACTCAGATGTTTACTTCGTTTACAACCCTATCCACATGCTAATCAACCATGTGACATCACACATCCCTGTCTAAGTCCTAATTTCACTGTGAAATAGTCCCACTTCCTCCTACATAACTTCACCTGAGCTTTAGTCTCTGCATAAAAACTCCTAATTGTTTTTGATAACTTATTACCTATTTCAGACACTTGCAATATTTGCCACATAACTTCCCTATCCACCCTATCTAAATTCATAAATACAACAAACAGCTCAGCCTTATCAAAGTACTGCCCACTTATATGCTTCAATGTGAACACTTAATCTATCCTTCCTGCTCCTCAGCAATCCTGTTTTCTGTCTTTCTGCTCTCCCTTTCAATAATAACTTTACCATAAACTATACCTGGTATACTCAACAGTCTTATCCCCCTACAATTCTTACATTCTGTCTTGTTCCCCTTTCCCTTACACACTCTTTCTGCTAATCCTTTGGTATCTTCCCGTCTTTAATGCGTGTATTGAACAATCACGCCAACCACTCCAAAACTATATCCAAACCTTCTTTTGGTTTAGAAAGACACGTAAGCAAACACTATAACATATTTATTAGAAAACGTTTCGATCCTGGGACCTTGATCACTTCTAACATACAGAGGTAGAAAGACATTATATATATAGGCAGAGAGTGAGATGTGACGCACGTGACCTCTGGAATGTCATAAGAACATAAGAATGGAGGAACACTGTAGAAGGCCTACTGGCCCATGCGAGGCAGGTCCTTATCAAAACAACCTCTGCCTATGATGAGGACGGGTAGAGGTTGTTTTGATA
The DNA here is from genome assembly GCF_026875155.1 of Cherax quadricarinatus. Taxonomy (NCBI): domain Eukaryota; kingdom Metazoa; phylum Arthropoda; class Malacostraca; order Decapoda; family Parastacidae; genus Cherax; species Cherax quadricarinatus. The sequence continues at coordinate 17,576,606 of NC_069440.1, forward strand.
AGGACCTGCCTCGCATGGGCCAGTAGGCCTTCTACAGTGTTCCTCCATTCTTATGTTCTTATGACATTCCAGAGGTCACCTGCGTCACATCTCACTCTCTGCCTATATATATAATGTCTTTCTACCTCTGTATGTTAGAAGTGATCAAGGTCCCAGGACCGAAACGTTTTCTAATAAATATGTTATAGTGTTTGCTTACGTGTCTTTCTAAACCAACTTGTCGGTATTTATTACCAAGGTTTATACCAAACCTTCTTTTAACATCTGTTTTAATGCAATCTATCCCAGCCGCTTTACCCCCCTTTCCAACTACCCGCTACCTCATGCACTTTCCCCATGCTCTCCTCGGGCTCCTCATTCCTATACTTTGTTATCCTTCACTGCCCCTTTCATGAAATCACTGCTCCGAATTCTTTTCGTAACATTCACACCGCACATTGCTCTCCAACATGACATCTTCACTGCCTCGAGCCTCCTCGCTGCAACGTTTAAAGCCCATATATTACTCACGTATAAAAGAGTTGGTACCACTATACTCGGGTACATTCCTCTTTTTGCCTCCATAAATAAACTTCTCTCCACAGATGCCTCTACACTCCATCGACTTTTTTTTTTCTTCATCTATTCTGTGGGTCACCTCATCTTTCATAGGCCTATCTGCTGGCATGTCAACTGCAGAATATCTATATATGTAGTTTAATTTTTGAGCTAAGGCTTTGTTTTATTATTTTGAGTTGTCTTCATCTTTCCAACATATTTGGTACTGTGTATGAATATTCTCATGTTGTTGTTGCAGCGCTGTATGACCCTACTGGGTTTAGTGCTTCTTTTTTATTATTTTTTTTTTGAACGCTTCATTTGCCCTTTTTTTCTTACCTAGAGTTTTTGCCCAATTCTGGCTGGCAATATTAAAGTCTCCCAGCTCAGGGTGACAATACCGAAGTTCCTTAGCTCTGGCTGACATTATTGAAGTCTCCCAGTTCTGGCTGATATTATTGAAGTCTCCCAGCTCTGACTGACAATACCAAAGTCTCACAGCTCTGGTTGACACATTTCAGCACTATGTAACCTATCCAGTGTGATGGCAGGGTAAACACAGCTAGCTTCTCTTCCCACTATGTAACTGTCACATAAATTAGGGTAGCAACACACTGCCGATGTATCCAATTTTCCTAAATAAAGACCCTTCTCTCTCCCACCCCGCTCCCCCCCTCCCCCTCCGACCATCATGGCCGCTGGTGTCATGGCGGACGACAACGACGACAGTCATGATTCCTTCACAAATTACACCAGTTGTGGCGTCATAATTAGTCATGAAGTCATAATTGCATCAGCCGTGACGTCATAATTACTCCAGGCATGAAGTTATAATTACCAGGGGATTCGTCACGGGGAACCAAACTTTCCTTGATAACTATATAGTCTACTGAGGAGAGGGGAGGATGTGTGGGGCGGTCTGAGGGCTGGGCCCTGAGGGCTGGGTTCTGAGGGCTGGGTGTAGGATGAGGCTTGGGATGGGGAAGACTGAGAACATGGGAAAAATAAAAGGACTGGAGGAACTGAAATCTGAGGAATTGAGGGATGGGATGAGGCTGTGAGTCAGGATGGGGACGATGTGTGATCTGAGCGATGGGAAGACTGAAAGCCAGGGTGGTGGTGGTTGGGAACTGGGGTGGTGGTTGGGAACTGGGGTGGTGATTTGGATCCGGGGTGGTGGTTGGGAGCTGACGTAGTAGTTAGGTTCTGGGGTAGTAGTTGGGGAGCTGGGGTGGAGTTTCTGTCCACTATAACCCCCACCCTTGACTTGTATTCACACTCCCGCTTGTGTCTTCATCATGTTCCTACCCATCTATTTAGAATCCATTGCTGATGCTTTTGTTTTGTTTTTCCCCATCGTTTATTCCAACGCCTTAAAAATTCGTTGTTGAAAACGTTCAGCCGTTCTCGTGTGAAACAGTTGTCATTCATGCATGAAACCCTTAGGTTTCAGAGTGAATCTGTAAACATCTCTGAGTGACATAATATGCACTCTTTCCCAAAGTGGCACTTCCTCTTCCTAGCATATTTAGGCATTTTTTCCGGGGTGTTGACGATAACATTTAAATCTGCATTGACATAATCCTCTAGCATGGTATTAACACACGTGGCGGCCCGTGTTTGGCGCTGTTTTTGTTAATTTCTGGACTTTCTATTTTTTTCTTTGTATGATTTTCTTTTTGTTTTACATTAGCCATTAACTTCCTCTCTTGTGTGTTTACATCAGCACTGTGTTCTAAACTTTCACTGTTATTGTATTTAAGGTAGTACCCTGTTATAACTTTTCACCGTTATTGCATTTTCACTGTTTTCACTGTTATTGAGTTTTTTCCCCATTGTTCATTGACACACATGTAGATTTCCTAAGAAATTAAGAAAATATATAATAATTATATAATAATATATATAATAATAATAATAATAATAATAATAATAATAATAATAATGAGGAGGAGGAGGAGGGGTGTTGATATGTTCCAATTTTTTAGCTGTAGTGTAGGCACGCCTCTGGTAAGACAGTGATGGAGTGAATGATGATGAAGGCGTTTCTTCTTTTTCTGGTCACTCTGCCTCGGTGGGAAACGACCGATGTGTTAATAACAAATATAATAATAATAGTAATAATATTGCATATTTTAATAGCATATTAAAAAATAATATTAATATTGTCAATAACTCTCTGGATATTCTTCATTAGCTCACATCCACAGAAAAAAGTGAATATCGAATTAAGTATTTTTTATTCCATGTTCGTGTTTTATGGAAGGCGGGGCTGGAATAATCTGTAATGAGGGGAGGGGAGCTGTAGAGGTAGGGCAGGGGTGGAGAATGAAGGGGCGGAAGGAGAATTGAATGGAGTTAAAGGAAGGGTGGGAAGGGGGAAGGGAAACATAGCAGGGGAAAGAAGTGAAAATGGAAACTTAAGAAGAAGAGGTGGAAGGGCAAATTGAAGGAATGGAGTCGCAAAGAGGTAAAAAAAAAAGGAAATTGAGAAAGGACATACACTATTGTCTGGTTCAGACCCACACTGACTGTTAGGACAGTGCAGTAATTCCATGTATCCCAAGCATAACGGCAGCGGAATATACCTCTAAGGAATATTCCAGGCTAACAGAAGCAGTAAACATACCTTCTTATATTCCAGATCATCGGAGTATAAAAAGTATCCTGTTACTAGTAACAGAATATACGTATGTTCCTGTCCTCCTAAGACCTCTTTTAATGCAATGCCTTGATGCTCGTGAAGGGCTCTTGATCCCGGAAATTGAAGCCACCCTCCCCTTCTTCGGTTGGAGTCTGATAGTCTCCCATTTTTCATGAGCTGTAAGACCCCTACTGGTTTAAAGCTTCCCGATAGATAATAATAATAATAATTTACAACTCTTCACTTTTTCCTCCATCTGATCCTATACAAGAAATGGATATAATCTGTTTTAGGTTAGATGAGGTTAATAACCTAAATTAACCTACATGTACGTATAGTTAACCCACCGTGAGGCTGGTAGATGTGGTTTACGTCTCCTAGTTAACGTTTCGCTCGGATATGTGGATAAATATTGTGCAAATGGAGGCTTGTTGTGCTGTATACTCAGAAAGTTTAATCTGTGTTTCAGGTATTCAAGTATCTTTGTCTGATGGTAAACAGATAACATACAGGCTTAATGACCCTCGTGTAGTTGATAGACTTGAAACTCCACTAACCAGTACAACCAATATATCACAGCTCACCACACACTGTTTCAGTAACCATTGGTAGCCCCATTACATCAGCATTGTAACACTGTAACGCGCCACTCTCAAAAGATTGCTTCGGGAAAGAGAAGCTGATAAAATTCCCACCTGAAAATTTTCTCATTTTTCGCAAAAATTCTTTTCGGTTAGATTTTGATAGCGAAGTGGCTAGTTTATTGTGCACCCAATATCCATCCTGTGGAGGGTAGGGCAAGGGCATATAGATACACAAAACACCTAGAAAGTATATATCCATGAGTTCTTGTGAAACCCTCCACAGGATGAATAAAGGGCGCAAAACGTAGATTCCTGATTTTCGAAAAATTCCTTCTTTTCGAAATATCCCAGTCGAAAAAAAATCCTTATTTTCGATTTTTTTTTAAATTCCTTCTTTTCGAAAAATTCCTTTTAAAAAAATATTCCTTTTCGAAACAATTTCGAAAAAAATTCCTTATTTTTGAATAATTAATTATCTTCGGAAAACGTATTCCATCTTTTCTAAGCATTCCGATCGAAAAATTCCTTATTTTCGGAAAATTCCCTATATTCGAAACAATTCCTTATTTTCGAAACAATTTCTTATTTTCGAAAATTTCGTGTATTCGAAACAATTCTATATTTTCAAAAAATTCCTTATTTTCGAAAAATTTCGCCATGGTCATTTAGCAGCGTGGAATAATGGGATGCAGTTAGCAGCAATTTTGTCGTAGTTGATTCTGGCAAGGAATAGGTCGGAGGTAGCATTTAGAGTCGGGGCTGCCTAGTTAGTACAGACTCTTGCATCATTTTTCATTCCATTTTATCGGGCAAAATTTCACCATGCCGGGAGTTTTTTAGCAGAAAAATTGGCTTTTAGAGTTCAATTAAGGTTAAAAGCTTCTTGATAATTCTATTTTTTTTCCTCTTGAGTCTACCCACGTGTGCTCATTTCAGGTCATTTCCCTGCTATGTAATTTGAGTGTAATGATCCCCGTCAGTTGGTTTTTAAGGTCCTAAAACAGCAGAGTTTATGTAACGTGGGTAAAAACCCTCCCTACGTAAATTCTTAAAATTCATTACAGCATTTTTTCCTTTATCAAAAAACTCTTGTTATGTTTATGTTGTTTCATGCCTTCTATTTACCTCCTCTCAGTTAGCTCCTTCCTATTGTCCCCTCTGTTTCTATTCTCCTTCCTATTGTCTCCTCTGTTTCTATTCTCCTTCCTATTGTCTCCTGTTTCTGTTCTTCTTCCTATTGTTTCCTCTGTTTCTGTTATCGTTCCTATTGTCTCCTCTGTTTCTATTCTCCTTCCTATTGTCTCCTCTGTTTCTATTCTCCTTCCTATTGTCTCCTCTGTTTCTATTCTCCTTCCTATTGTCTCCTGTTTCTGTTCTTCTTCCTATTGTTTCCTCTGTTTCTGTTATCGTTCCTATTGTCTCCTCTGTTTCTATTCTCCTTCATGTTGTCTCCTGTTTCTGTTCTCTTTTCTATTGTCTCCTGTCTCTGTTCTCCTTCCTATTGTCTCCTTTTTTTCTGTTCTTCCTCCTCTTTTCCACCCTCTCCTTACACGGCTAATTTTACCTTCTCTCCTTCTGTCCCATTAACTCAGCCACCCCATCATACACTACAATTATTTCCCACTTTACCTATTCCCCTCCTCCCTTTCCGTAAGTGCACAGCTGTTCCATAATTCCTTTCCTCCTCTCTAATCAGAAATAAATATATTCATCAACCGTTCCTCCATCCCCGTTTGTACATCACTCCAGCAGCTCCTCCCTTTCCATCTAGGCCTTATCCCGTCCCATCTAGCTCTCCTCCCATCCCATCTAGCTCTCCTCCAGTCCAGTCTAGCATTCCTCCCGTCCCATCTAGCACTCCTCCCATCCCATCTAGCTGTCCTCCCGTCCCATCTAGCACTCCTCCCATCCCATCTAGCTCTCCTCCAGTCCAATGTAGCACTCCTCCCGTCCCATCTAGCTCTCCTCCCTTCCTATTAGGACAGTAACCTGCGTTTCTATACAGCAAACTCTGGCCAACCCCACATCCGTTCCCACACTCTAAATAAACCCTTACTGTCCATTTCTCGCCCTTCTGACAAACCTCTCTCGGCCCTCTCTTTCCCCTCTCAACAAATTTACTTCCGTTTTACCTAAGCAGTATCCTTCCATCCCGTCCACAAGCAGCAGACAGCTTCCATGTAGACAGTTTTAAGACTATCCGATATGATGCACATAACGAGGGGCTTTCTATCACCATAACTGTATACAGTATACCTGGAGTACACATGGAGGGTTTTCCAAGGGTCATCACGCCAGCGGCCCGGTCCATGACCGGGTTGGTTTAGAATCTGCTGTTTTCTGTCTTAAACATATACTTCCATATGACCTCCCCCGCTCCTTTATCAGTTCATTCTCTCCACCCAAAAGCCCACTCCACTCACAAGCCCACTTCACTCACAAGCCCACTTCACTCACAAGCCCACTCCACCCACTCTGGCATCAGTAACAGTGTCCATGGTGATGTAAAACAGGTCTCGTTGCAATAATTAGGATCGGTCACTAAGTGTTCATTACCTGCTCTGCAATTGAGTGAGAGTCTTGCAATATGAGAGGCAAGTTAATAATACAGGGGAACCCCTAACCCCCCTACCTTAATGATACAAGGGGAACCCCCTCCCCCCTTACCTGAATATTTATACCTGCTTCCTACTTCCTGTCTGCGACAATAGCTTTTTTATATCAAAATATAGAACATATCAATATTAGGAACTCGAATAATTATCTGATATATTAAATAATACACACACACACACACATATTATATTTTATTTTATATATATATATATATATATATATATATATATATATATATATATATATATATATGATAGAGAATCTTTTTCCATATGTAACGATACCAAAAGAACGAAATTTGATGGAAAACTGACGGAATTACGCTCTCACAAAATTAGCGACCTCGGCGATATTTATGAATCGGCGATTTCACCTACTTTGAGCCTTATTTTCGGCTAATTCCATTGTCCCAGTCGACCAAACTCATAGCTATTTCTTTAGAACTCCATTAGTTCTATCAATTGAGTACAGGAAACTGCCCATTTACCAATTTCAACTACCCAATAACGTGGTCAGGAATTTGCAATTTGGCCACTCACGAAAATTAAAAAATATGACAATTTCAAAATAGGGTCCAGAATGAACAATGTAGTCATATCTGGCTCTAAAATAACATTTTCTTTGTTCATCAGTCAAGTCTCCAGGCCCCTCTGACATTACTCTTGCTTTCTATTTTGAATTTTTATTCTAACAAAAAATAGAAGATTTACTGTTATGCAGACTACTGCAATATTGTAATAATTGTATAAATAATGTCAACCCATTTATGACTGCATATTAGAATGGCTACTTGGACATTTATTGGAAAATGACTATCATTTGTTTACTTTTGAACATCGGCAAAAATCAAACATTTCCCCTAATTTGAGCTCCATTTCAAGGTTCTTTTCATAGTAAAACCAATCAAAGTCACCTCTATTTCTGTAATATGTTTTCTATTCTATCAAATGAGACCAAGAAAACGAGAATACACCCATAAATACTAGTGAAAATAGACCATAAATTCAGCATTTTAATTTAAAAAAAAAAGTCGAAGTTTTTTTTCTCATTATGTGCTGCGTGCTGCAGGATTTTTTTATATGGTGCACACTGACGACACAGATTCATTCTCTCACATGTGGGCCTACCAGCTTTCTCCTGCTCGATTTGAAGCCGCTAGAATTATTGAGTATATATACGTCTCAAACACTGGCTCGTAAGACGTATATATATATACAGCCGAAACAATCAAAGGGTTAACCCTTTCAGGGTCGGAACCCATGCTCTCAGATTTGCTCTCAGGGTCGGATAATTTAAAAAGAAAAGTTGTATTTATTATGAAATGTAGGGATCTTTATCTGAAGGTAAAAAAAAAAAAGTATCAAATTTGATGGAAAACTAATGAAATTACGCTTTTGAGAATTTTGCTGTGTCAGCGATATTTGAACATCAGTGATTTTGCCCACTTTGAGTGACTTTAGGCCAAATACATTATTCAAGTTGACCAAATTCTTAGCTGTTTCACTAGTATGCCTTCCATTTTATCAATTGAGTACAAGAAACTGCCAATTCAACTATTTCAACTACCCAGTAGAATCATTAGAAATTGGTAATTTGGCCAATTTCACATAAAATTCAAGAAATGCCAATTTCAAAATAGGGTCCAGAATAAACAGTGCATACATTCCTGGCACTAAAATAACATTTCTGGTGTTCATTAGTTACCTCCCCACGCCTCACCAGTATTAGACATGAATTCCATTTAGAATTTTATTCACAAAAAAAAAATAAAAAATAGAAAATTTACTGCTATGCAGACTAGTGTATTATTGTAATAATTGCATAAATAATGTCAGTGCATTACTAAAAAAACATATTAGACTGGACTAGTACCGAACTTGCACACGAAAATCACTCACTACGAAAGCAAAGACGAAGACGATCACATCCCCCCAAGAAAAGCGGGGGTGTCACTAGCACGTTAAGAGACCATACAAAAGTGTCGGGGCCCGAGACTGTTCAACTCCCTCCCAGTCAAAGGGGGGATTCCCAAACAACCCCGGCGTCTTCAGCGGGACTGGACAAGCCCCAAAGTCGGTTCCTGACCACCGGGCTGTGGTCGTACGTTGGGGTTTTGCGTGCAGCCACGTAACCCCCGGTTTGACCAGGCCTGACCACCAGAAGCCGGTCACAGCCCCGGCCGCGGGGGCGTTGACCCCGGAAACTCTCTCCATATATAATAATATATAATAAAATTAAATATATATTATATATTTTTAAATATAATAAATATATATATATAATATATATAATATATAGTATGATAATATATAAATATTTATATATATATGTCGTGCCGAATAGGCAAATTGCGATCTTGGGCTTAAAATAGAAAACGCTCATCTTGCCATATAGCACAAGTGAAAATTGTGTATGCAAAATTTCGCCAAAATCTTCTAAACCTAACGAAAAAAAATATTTCACGTGTTTGTTTAGTTTTAAAATTTACTGAGCAAATTTTAAAAAAATTTTTAGTTAGGTTAGGCTAAAAAAAAAGAGTTTGTTAAAAAAGGGTTGGGTTTGTTTTCAAAGCCTTTTGGTGAAAAATTATAATTTTTTACATCACATTAATGAAAAAAATTATCGCAAAACTACAAGTGAAAAATTTAAAAAGGATTTAATTTTAAATGATTTCTTGCTAATTGCCCCAGTTTTACATATTCAGCACACATATATATATATAATATTATATTTAATATATATATATATATAAATATAAAATTATATATTATAAAAATATATTTTTTTTTTTTTTTTTTTTTTTTTTTTTTTTAACAAGTCGCCGTCTCCCACCGAGGCAGGGTGCCCCAAAAAAGAAAAAAAAACCCCCAAAAAAAATCTTTCTCATCATTCAACACTTTCACCACACTCACACTTTCACTGTTTTTGCAGAGGCGCTTGAATACAACTTTGAAGCATTACTATAAAGTACACAACATATCCCTCCAAACTCCCAATATCCCAACCCCTTTTTTAAAGTGCAGGCATTGACTCCCATTTCCAGGACTCAAGTCCGATTTAAAGAAAATAACCGGTTTCCCTAACCCTTACTAAAAAAATACCCGCTCCCTCCAACAATCGTCGGTCCAAGAAAAACCCTCCATTCACTCCATCTAACACGCCATGCACGCTTGCTGAAGTCCAAGCCCCCCCCCCCACGAACCCCCTTTTCCCCCCCTTTTTCCCAAACCCCTTTCGAGGACACCCCTACCCCTCCCCTTCCCCTATAGATTTAATGTTTTCCAGTCTTCACTTTGATCCTTTCTCTCTAAAGCCAAACCACCTCAACAACCCCTCTTCTGCCCTGACTTGCTTTTATTAACCCACCCCTTCCCCAATTTTCCACTCCGAATTTTCTGCTAAATTTAAAACCACCTTGCCCTTAACGGGACATCTCCCCCTCCAACCGTCCCCTCGCTGCTGCATTTACCCCCCAAAGCTTCTCACCCAAAAAAGAGGTTGGTACACTTATTTTCATACTTTCCCTTCTTTGCCTCCATAGGAAATGTTTTTTGACCCCAAAAATTTCCCAACGCCCCACTCACCTTTTTTTTCCTCATAAATTCTATTTTAACCTATCCTTCTAAATCCATGCCCCGACACTCAACTCTCAAGTACGAAAAAAATTTCCTTTTCCATACTCCTCCCCCCCAAATTTGAACCCAATTTTTCTCTACTAAATCATTTGATACCCTAAACCCCTTTCCCTTTTTTCTATTTCACTTTCAACTTTTACCTTTTACACACATTCTCGATCATCCACTCCCTTTGCTTTTTTTCTTTAAATCCCATGAGCACATATCATCAAAAAAAAGTAACTTGTCAATTCCCATTTTAAATTTTGATTCCCATAATTTAACCCCACCCCTCCCCCGAACCCCTAGCATTTACTTCTTTTCAACCCTCTATAAAAAATTTTAAAAAACCATGGTGACATTACGATCCCTGTCTAAGACCACTTTACAGGGAAATAGTCTCCCTCTCTTCACACACCCTAACCTACCCTCACTATCCCAAAAAAACCTTAACAGCATTTAGAAATTTCCCACCTATTCCTATACTTGAAACATCCCCATTGCTCCCTTATTCTATCATATCCCTTTTTCTAATCCATAAATGCAATAAAAATTTCCCTACCAAAATCAAAATACTGATCAATTTCTTAAATGTAAACACTTGATCTACAATCCCCCACCCACTCTGAAGCCTCCTTCTCATCCGCAATCCTACATTTTATCTTACCTCTAATTCTTTCAATTTTTAACCCACCATACTTTTTTCCCGGTATATCAGTAAACTTATTCCTCTATAATTTTACAATCTCTTTTTTCCCCTTTTCCCCCCTTTTATAAAGGGACTATACAGCTCTTTGCCAATCCCTAGGGACCTTTCCCCCCTTTCATAATTTATTAATATAATATATATATATATATATAATATATAATATATAATATAATAAATTATAATATAAAATATATAATAATATAAAATAATATAATAAATATATATAAATTATATTATAAATTTATAAATTATAAATATAATTAATATTTTATATATATAAAAATTATATATTTTTATATATAAAAATATATATATAATTTTATATATATAATTTTATATTTAAATATATTATATATTTTTATATAAATATATAAATATAGTGTGTGTGTGCGTGCCCAAAAGGTTAAACTTGCGATTTTGGCTTAAATAGCAAACGCCTTTTTTGCCCAATAAGCAAGGAAAATTGTGTAAGCAAAATTTCCCCAAAACATTCGAGCCTAACGAAAAAAGTATTTCATTTTGTTTGTTTATTAAAATTATTTTAAACATATCCAAAAAATTTTAGTTTAATTAGGGTAAATTAATTGAGCTTTTTTATAAAAAGGTTAGGGAAGCTTTTCAAGGTCTTTTGGTACAAAATTAATTTTTTTTTACATTAACATAATAAAAAAAAAAAAAAAAAAAAAAAAAAAAAAAAAAAATATTTTTTTAATGAAAGAGAAATTTTTTTTTTTTTTTTTTAGAAAGATTTAAATTTTAAATGAGTTCTTTCTAACTGCCGTTTTACCATTTGGACAAAATATATATATATTTTTTTTTTTTTTTTTTTTTTTTTTTTTTTTTTTTTTTTTCATTACACACGGCCCTTTTCCACCAAGGGGAGGGGGGCCCGAAAAGAAAAAAATTCACCATCATTCACTCCATCACGTCTTTCCGAAGGTGCTTTACACTACAGTTTTTAAAATGCAAAAATTAAAACCCCTCCTTCAGGTGCAGGCGCTGTATACCTTGTGGGTTTGCGCTTTTTTTTGATTATAATAATTAAAATAATCAAGGCAGCCTGACCCCATCCCGGGCTCAAGTCCGCCTCCGGGTTTCCCCGAAACCCCTTCATAAATGTTACTTTCCCCACTCCAAAAGCACTAAAATATTAAAAACCATTTGTCTCCATTTACTCCTATCAAACACCTCACCATGCCCCTGGGAAATCCAAGCCCCTCGCCACAAAACCTCCTTTTTCCCCCCCCCTCCAACCTTTCCTAGGCCGACCCCACCCCGCCTTCCTTTCCCCTACAAATGATCACTCTTGAATCATTCTGTTTTGCTCCATTCTCTCTACAGTCCCAACCACATCAACAACCCTTCCCCCCCTGGGCAAAGTTTTGGTATCCCGCACCTCCTCATAACTTCCAAAAATGGAATTTTCGCATTATATTTAACCACACTTGCTCTCAGCAGACTCTCCCTGCCTCCCGCCTTCTCCTCGCTGCAAATCACACCCATGTTTCACACCCCTATAAGAGGGTTGGAAAAAAAAACTTCATACATTCCCCCCTTTGCCTCCCAAAACAAAGTTCTTTGTCTCCCGACTCCCAAGTGCACCAATCACTCTTTTCCCCCCCTCAATTCATGAATCACCTCACTTTTTAGACCCAACCGCTGACAGTCCACTCCCAAAAATCAATACATTCACCTCCTCCATAAACCCCCCTCCAAAACTGAATTCAATCTTTTTTCACCAATCTTTTTGTTTTCCCCATAAAACCCTTTCTCTTTCCTGTTTTTCACCTTTAAATTTTCTTCTTTTTCACACCCTACCAAAAATTTACCCCCAATTCGCAATTTTCTTTAAATCTCCAAACACGTGTCATCACAAAGAGCAGCTGTGACAACTCCCACTTTGTGTGTGATTCTTTTTCTTTTAACTCCACGCCCTTGCTAAACCCTCGCTTTACTTCTCACAACCCCACTATAAATAATTAAACAACCAGGGGACACACCATCCTTGTCTAAGGCCTTTTTTTACTGGAAAAAAATTTTCCCCCTTTCCTACTACTCTAACTTTAGCCTCACTTTCCCCGTAAAAAACTCTTCACTGCTTTCAGTAACCTACCTCCTACACCATACATCTGCACACGCCACATTGCCCCCTATCCCCCTGCATACCCTTTTCCCAAAACCATAAAAGCCCAAAGACCTCTTTGACCCTTTTCAAATGCTGTTCACTTATATGTTTCACTGTAAACACGGTCCACACACCCCCTCCCTTTTCCCAAAGCCTCCTTGCTCAAGCTACCTATTCTCAGTCTTACTTTTTAAATTTTTTCAATAATAAAATCTACCATACATTTTACCAGGGAAAATCAACAACTTATTCCCCCATAATTTTTGCACCTCTTTTGTCCCCTTTGCCTTTTACAAAGGAACTAGACTCTCTGCCAACCTAGGTACCTTACCCTCTTCCATACATTTATTTAAAAAATTGCACCAACCCTCCAAAAACATATCCCCCCCTGCTTTTAAAATTTTTTATCTTTACCCATCAATCCGGCTGCCTTACCCCCCTTTTTTTACCTACTGCCCACGAACTTCCCCCACACTACAACTGGCCTTCCTCACTCCTACAAGATGTTATTCCTCCTTTCCCTAACCGAATCACAGCTTCTCTATCTTCACAAAATTTAACAATTCCTCAAAAAATTCCCCCCATTCCCCCCTACCTCAACTCTCCATTTAATAACTCTCCTCTCCTATTTTTAACGAAAATCCATTTGTTTCCCAGCTTCCTTAAATTTTTAATCTCACTCCAAAACTTTTTCTTTTTTTTCAACAAAAATTTTTTGATAAAATCTCACCCCCCCCTCATTTGCTCTCTTTTTTTCATTGCTTCACCACTTTTTACCTCTCCTTTTTCTCCATATATCTTCCCCCCCTTGCATCACTTTTACTTTTTAAAAATTTCATATGCTAACTTTTTTTCCCTTACACTCTCTTTTCTTAATCATTCCCCCAATCCCTCCTTTCCCCCCCGCACCCCTTTTTTGAACCAAACTTCTGCGAAAACTCTAACACTACATTTTTAAAATACCCCATACTCTTCGACCCCTTGCATGCCCCTTCCCCCTTTCCAAAAGGGTTAGCTTTCCTAACCTGCCTCCCTTTTTGTTTAAACCGCATTCTCTTCCCCGTCTTCTATTCCCTGTTTTCCCCCCCTTTTACCTCATGTGCTCCAGAAAGACTGAAAAACTTCCCTTATAAACATGTCCCAATTACTAACAGCTTTTTTTTAAAAAAAACCAAAAAATACGCATTTTTCCCTCATATACTTTATACATTTAACTTTTTTTAAAAATTGTATTACCTATAACTAAACCCCTTTCTATACAAAGTTCAATCAAAGGGCTCCCATTATCTTTTACACCTGGCACCCCAAACTTACCTACCACACCCTCTCTAAAAGTTTCTCCTACTTTAGCATTCAGGTCCCCTACCACAATTACTCTCTCACTTGGTTCAAAGGCTCCTATACATTCACTTAACATCTCCCAAAATCTCTCTCTCTCTCCTCTGCATTTCTCTCTTCTCCAGGTGCTTTACCCCGCTTATTATGACCCACTTCTCGCATCCAACCTTTACTTTAATCCACATAATTCTTGCATTTACACATTCATATTCTCTTTTCTCCTTCCATAACTGATCATTCAACTTTTACTGTTACCCCTTCCTTTGCTCTAACTCTCTCAGATACTCCAATTTAATCCCATTTATTTCCCCCCACCGAAACTCCCCTACCCCCTTCAGCTTTGTTTCGCTTAGGGCCTGGACAAACCAACTTCTTTTCATTCATAACATCAGCAATCATCTGTTTCTTGTCATCTGCACTACATCCACGCACATTCAAGCATCCCAGTTTTATAAAGTTTTTCTTCTTCTCTTTTTTAGTAAATGTCTACAGGAGAAGGGGTTACTAGCCCATTGCTCCCGGCATTTTAGTCGCCTCATACGACACGCATGGCTTACGGAGGAAAAATTCTTTTCCATTTCCCCCATGGACAATAGAAGAAATAAAGAAGAACAAGAGCTATGTAGAAAAAGGAGAAAAACCTAGATGTATGTATATATATATGCATGTGCATGTCTGTGAAGTGTGACCAAAGTGTAAGTTGGAGTAGCAAGATATCCCTGTTATCTAGCGTGTTTATGAGACAGAAAAAGACACCAGCAATCCTACCATCATGCAAAATAGTTACAGGCTTCTGTTTCACAGTCATCTGGCAGGACGGTAGTACTTCCCTGGGTGGTTGCTGTCCACGAACCTACTACCTAATATATATATATATATAAAATATATATATATATATATATATATATATATATAATATATATATATATATATATATATATATATAATGTATAATATATATTAGTGTTCAAATTAATTTGGACAGGAGTAAATGTTGTGATTATGTCATAATATGTCTTGGTCTTCCGCTTAATTAATGTAGTTTGGGCTCTTTTCGTAAGAGCTTGCTACAGACTTCTGGCAGCCATCCAGCTGTGGTGTTACCTTGGCTCCCTGAAGTTGGCAGAACTTCCAAAATGCCAGTAAAGATGTGATGTAGTTCAACTGGGCTTGTGAGGTCTCTGGGGAGACCTAATTTAACCAATTATATGGTCACCTTGCCTTGGCAAATGTCTGTTGGAGACACGCCTTTCCGGCTTAAGTCTCAGCACCTTTGTTCGTCACTGGCGTCAAATCCAGGCGCCAGGTCGTACACGTACACGTTCAGAGGGCAGTTCATCACAGGAACTAAGCCACAGGTCCCAAAACCTACACAGCACGAGTACTGTGCTAAGCCAGTACTCTGCCCAATGCCTCCAACAGTCTCCTCCAGAGACTTCAGCAGCCTTCTCCCGAGCCCTGCACCCCAGCAGCAGCTCCACTTGAAGTCTCAGCTCAGGAGCTCTGCACCCAGGCCAGAGCTCCGCACGAATCTCTCTACTCAGCTGTTCCTTGGGCTTATATGGTGGTCCAAGCACACCCCACAACCACGTGTACGACCTGACGCCTGGATTTGACGCCAGTGACGAACAAAGGTGCTGAGACTTAAGCCGGAAAGGCGTGTCTGCAACAGACATTTGCCAAGGCAAGGTGACCATATAATTGGTTAAATCAGTTACACAACCCAGGGCAACATGGGTTTAGAACAGGTCGTTCCTGTCTGTCTCAACTATTGGATCACTACGACAAGGTCCTAAATACACTAGAAGACAAAAAGAATGCAGATGTAATATATACAGACTTTGCAAAAGCCTTCGACAAGTGTGACCATGGCGTTATAGCGCACAAAATGCGTGCTAAAGGAATAACAGGAAAAGTCGGTCGATGGATCTATAATTTCCTCACTAACAGAACACAGAGAGTAGTCGTCAACAGAGTAAAGTCCGAGGCAGCTACGGTGAAAAGCTCTGTTCCACAAGGCACAGTACTCGCTCCCATCTTGTTCCTCATCCTCATATCTGACAGACAAGGATATCAGCCACAGCACCGTGTCTTCCTTTGCAGATGACACCCGAATCTGCATGACAGTGTCTTCCATTGCGGACACTGCAAGGCTCCAGGCGGACATCAACCAAATCTTTCAGTGGGCTGCAGAAAACAATATGAAGTTCAACGATGAGAAATTTCAATTACTCAGATATGGTAAACATGAGGAAATTAAATCTTCATCAGAGTACAAAACAAATTCTGGCCACAAAATAGAGCGAAACACCAACGTCAAAGACCTGGGAGTGATTATGTCAGAGGATCTCACCTTCAAGGACCATAACATTGTATCAATCGCATCTGCTAGAAAAATGACAGGATGGATAATGAAACCTTCAAAACTAGGGAGGCCAAGCCCCTGATGACACTCTTCAGGTCACTTGTTCTATCTAGGCTGGAATATTGCTGCACACTAACAGCACCTTTCAAGGCAGGTGAAATTGCCGACCTAGAAAATGTACAGAGAACTTTCATGGCGTGCATAACGGAGATAAAACACCTCAATTACTGGGAGCGCTTGAGGTTCCTAAACCTGTATTCCCTGGAACGCAGGAGGGAGAGATACATGATTATATACCACCTGGAAAATCCTAGAGGGACTAGTACCGAACTTGCACACGAAAATCACTCACTACGAAAGCAAAAGACTTGGCAGACGATGCACCATCCCCCCAATGAAAAGCAGGGGTGTCACTAGCACGTTAAGAGACCATACAATTAGTGTCAGGGGCCCGAGACTGTTCAACTGCCTCCCAGCATACATAAGGGGGATTACCAACAGACCCCTGGCAGTCTTCAAGCTGGCACTGGACAAGCACCTAAAGTCAGTTCCTGATCAGCCGGGCTGTGGCTCGTACGTTGGTTTGCGTGCAGCCAGCAGCAACAGCCTGGTTGATCAGGCTCTGATCCACCAGGAGGCCTGGTCACAGACCAGGCCGCGGGGGCGTTGACCCCCGGAACTCTCTCCAGGTAAACTCCAGGCCTCCCCAGAGACCTCACAAGCCCAGTTGAACTACATCACAAAGAAACAATTATTGACTTCTTTTATGAAGAAAAAATGGCTGCGGTGGGCACTCGATTATAAGGGATAGACGACAGATGAATGGAGAAAAGTTATATTTTCAGATAGGCGCATTTTGAAGTACATGGGTACAGATCAGTGGTAGTGAGATGGAAGAAAGGCGAACCTCTTTGGAATGGATACATTCAACAAGCGCCAAAACACCCATCAAAAATTTTTTGCGATAGTTTACTACTAAAGGCCCTGGATGGCTTGTTATTGTTGAGGGAATGATTAACAGTGGCCAATACAAGGTAGTCCTGGCAACTCATTTGCTTTCCATTGTGGATAGAGACTTTGCTGATGGAGAAGGCATTTTCCAGCAGGACCTTGTTGCCACACCTCCAATAAATGCTGACATTCTTTGAAGGGAGTGGGCTAAGTGTTCTAAATTGGCCTGGAAACTCTCCTGACCTCAACCCAGTTGAGAATCTATGAGCAATAATTTCAAACACAGGATAACGAAACAGGTCTGTTCAGCTGTGGAGAAGCTAATTGATGCTGTTCTTAGGACCTGGTACCACGATGAACTTGCCAAAATGTGTTCTACATTTGTCGATTCTATGCCAAAGCGTGTAGCAATGCTTATACAAGCAAAGAGTAGTTATATCTTATTAAATCAATTATCTGCCATATCCTTGGTGTATATTTTTCAAATAGACATTAATTTTCCAAATATATCTCTTATTTCATCACTGCCCTAATTAATATCCACACTACTGTATAAAGAAACATTGCAGTCAATAGGATTTGATCCCACGTTTGGAAGGTGGCGTAGTTCACTATTTGACGACTTAGACCACTCAGCCACAGATACCTCAAAACGCCAGGTAGCATAATTACAAGCCATGTTTCTTCCTAGCGCCGGGCGCACCATGGCTCGTTGTTCCACCTGTCTTTCCTGGACTCTGTATAATGCATTCAGTTTGAGCTTGATGTTCGTCATTTCTCTAACCAGTGTTTTTCCTTTCGTTCTTAAGATTGTTAGCTGCCTTTGAGAAATCTCTTTGCTATCTGTCGTCTTCGCCTGTAGAGGAAGTACCTCTCTTTAATTTGTATATTCTTCTCCTTTTTCATAATAGTACGTCGGGAGCATACTTTCAGTGCTGATAAGCTCACCTAACGTGAACTAATTTAGTAACCTAACCTATTTAACGTAATCTGACGAAATTTACTTAACCTAACATAACTTCTCTTAGCTTTATGTAGATAAATTTTCCAAAGCAAATGCGTAAAAATATTATTTTGGTATTAGGACACGTTGGTTGGGTTCGAATATAATTTTCTGACCCTGTCTCTTAACCCATAATCACCCGGCGTTTTACTGATTTCTGGTCTCTTGGGTCCTATCGTGCCTATTTTTGAAATTGTATATGTAGTTTGCTTCCACCACTTCCTCATCTAACTCATTATACTCATGTACCACCCTCTTGTGGCTCATCTGTGTTTTTAGCCTCCCTTTATACCCCGTCGCCCTTGTGTGCCTCATGTTGCAAATAGTCTTTCCCACTTCTCCCTGTCATATCCTCTGAGTATATTTTATGTTATAAGCATATCTTCCCTTGTCCTTCTGTATTCCTAGGTCATCTGGTACAGTTTATTCTCTTCTGATACCCTTCTCAGCTCCACAGTCTTATTGTAAACCTCTGGGCCTTTTGGTGTTTCTGAACTTAAATGATCAGGTGTGGACTCCATGCTGGTGGGACGTACTCTGTAGTACGACAGATATATATCGTGCACAGAATATTAGAGGATTCTTTGTTAAGGTGTTTGTGGGCAGTGCTGAGATCTGCTAACCTTGCAACTGCTGTCAGTGTTATGCGGTTTATTTGCACCTCTAGCAATGTCTGATGTGATGTTCACTCCATGATATTTCTCCTTGAGATATATTTTGTGTTCGGGACATTTAACCACAGCTCACCCAGAAGAACGTGATTAGTGTGCAGGGAACTCAGCACACTAACAATCAGCTGCAGCTAACACTTGACTCCAATTATTACTGAAGATTCCAGTGGCTTGTCGCGCCCGGGGGAGCGTGTACCAACCCCTCAGCCAAATAATCCCAGAACTGCATGTCAAATTTATATCGAATGTCTGAAGTTGATTCACGGGTCCCAGTCCACTTATTTTCTAAAACGTTTTCTCGGGGATATGTTTTTTTTTTTTTTTTTTTTTTTTTTTTTTTTTTTTTTTTAAGAAAAATTATGATGTTAATCTACAGGTTCGCTGTAAGGTATATATTTTTTTAAGAAGTGTGTGTGGTGTTGTGAAATTGGAAAAGAAGAAACATTTACCGCCATTCATTAAATCGCTATTGTGAGAGATATTACAACCCAGGATTCCAAATGGCCTGTTATCCTGGGTGTAAAGGGAGCAAAATAAACACAGCAGAAAAGTTTTGCCTTATATTATCCTTCACCAATTTAGAACAGAAGTATGTACACTATATACACTATGTACAGTGATAGGTATTAGTGCACTCCACGGTAAGCAAGGCAGAATAGAAGCCACTAGAGAGCAGACCGTGCTTCAACCAGCTCTAGAATGGGAATGACAAGGGCAGACAGGAGAGTGGTACCCACATAACCTCTGCGATTGCCAAAACCATCTTATTGGCTGGAACCTGGTTACTGGTTGAACGACGGGGCCCCATCGTCAACCCTCAGTTACCTGGTTTGCTGGTTGGGGGAGATAGCCTGTGAATGAGGGTGTGTACATGCGCCGAATAAAGGTTACGTACTCTTTGCATGCCACAAGAGAAGTGCGCTGACAACACACATCAGTGACCCTCCAAACCTAATGCGATATCCTCACCCCTCGAGAGTGCAGGAACTGTACTTTTGTCCTCTCAGACTCAAATCTGACTAACCAATTACTCAGAATTCCTTCATAAATGATACCCTGCTCACACTACAACTGCACGTCAGGTGAAAAAAATAAACTTGCTTCCACTCCATCTAACGCACTCACACAAGCCTGTTGGATGTTCAAGCCCCTAACACTCAAAGCCTCATTTACCCCCTTCCTCCAACCCTTTCTGGGACGACCTCTGTCTTTCCTTCCTTACTTCCACCTCATATTTAAATTCCCTCCTATCCATTATATTTTGCTCCCTCCTCTCAGTCCCCCAGCCACCTCACCAACCCCTCAGCCCTCTTCATTATACTCTGGTAACCCCTACACCTAATCTTTACGCTCCAAATTCTTTGTATAATATTCACACCGCACATTGCCCTCAAACATATCTTCTGCTTCCAGCCTTATCCTCGCATCAACATTTAAAACCCAGCCTTCACACCTATGTAACAATATTGGTACCATTATACTCTGGTACATTTCTTCTTTTGTCTCCATGGATAAAGTTCTTCGTTTCCACAGATACCTCAATGCACCTCTCATTTTTTTCCCTGCTTTTGTATTCTGTGGTTTACCTCGTCTTTCATAAACCCATCTGCCGACAGGTTCACTCCCAAATGTCTGTTCACAGTTGCTTCCTTTACACTTCCCCTCTTCATTCTAATAATCTGTCTTGCATTACCTTTTATCTTTTTGTTACTCTCATCACCTTGCTCTTTCCCATATTCATTATTAATTTGACTCTTTTATATATCTTAGCAATTTCCTCAACAAATCTTTGTAACTTCTGTTCAGAATCTTTCAAAATAACAGTGCTATTGGCACAGAGCAACTATGACAACTCTACTTTGTATCTAATTCTTCTTCTTCTTCTTATGACCAGAGCTTTGGTAAGATGGGTAAGGAAGAAGGATGGGTAAGGATAGAAATTTTGGAAAAGGGTGGGAGGGGGAGAGAGGTAGGATATAAAAGGTAAGTGGCCCAACCACTTTGGTGTAATTTAAAAGTGTATGTGAAATGATAAGATATTCTTTAAGAGGTATAATACTAACCCATCAGAGTCACATAGATATAACAGATATATAAGTACATGACTCTGAATTGGTAGTAATTATACAAGTTGCAATTTTTTTTTTTTTTTTTTTTTTTTTTTTTCGATTGCACAACAGATATTTATGCGACAATGAAGGCAATAATTTTCTGGACAGTTTATAATTTCGTGACAATGGCTTCTTATAGGTGGTGTCCAGCCATAGTAAATAGCATAATTTTTACATTGAAAGTTATATAAGATTGTTCTCCGAATTGGGGCGATGATTTTCTCAGTATACATAGAATGGTGTTCTGGTGTTACCAATCTTCTTTCGCAGTAAGTTGCTCAAAATCATGGTCGAGGGATAATCATCTTTAGAATAAAACACGGACCCACTGTGGGAGATCATTCTCTGAGTCCTGTGAGGAGGCCGTATTGATGGTATTAATCTGTGTATTTACCACTTGTATAAGAATGTCTCTATATGGCATGTAATAGTTTCATGCTTAAAAGTTGTTTTCTTATTTTTAGGGTGTCAAGGCGTACATTTTATGGCAATAAATCTGTCTGTGTAAAATCTGCCATTTTTAACACTGTCTCTCCTCCTGTGTATCCGTAATAAAGCGAAGATCTCTATTCTGGACCTTTTGTAACGTAGCAAGTTTGGTTTTTTGTTGTTAATGACATTGGGACACAAGGGGAATGAGTATTGTCTTATTATCATTTTATACAGATGTGTTTTGACATGTTAGGGGCTTGATTGAATCGAATGAGACTGCTAAGACGGCTTTGGCTATATTGATCTTTTAGTTACATGGAGATGTGAGTGGAGCAGCCTGTCTATTTCAATCCAAAATCTTGTTAGGGTTTCTAGTGGCTACAGGTGTACCTCTGATTGAAGTACCCCCTCAACTTTAATTGTTGATGCAAAACATTCCTATCGTGCTAACAAGGACCTTGTCAGGATTATCCGTAATTCTCCAATTTCTTTTTCCCAATTAGATGTTCTACGAAGTTCAATATCATTTTTTTCTATACTCCCTCATACTTGTAATGTCCTGTTACCGGAGATGATGAGACGCATGAATAACCTCATCTGCAAAACTGTGTCACAATTGTATCAATTAAACTCTGGTTGAGGAGGTCATTCACATAAATGATGAACAGAATTGGAAACTTCGACAAGAACTTGTGGGACACCACTGTTGATAAAAGCTCTGTCGACTTTGCCATGAAAGGTGGGAATGATTTTTCGTGAGATATAAGAAATTATATATTATCTGAGAAATCCCAGTTATGGTCTGGTAGGTCCATGAGTTTGGTATATAAGGCCATCATAGTCATAAGCTATCAAAAAGCTTATATGACATCTCTGGTGGCAATTAAAGGCAAGATTGCCCTGATTGTTTTAGACTTGCCTACAGTACGAAATAACATTTATTGCATATTGGTACCTCTTGTGTTTTAAAGCCAAATTTAGTTTTTTCAGTAAAAAAGTGATTAAACTCCATATAGTAGTTCA
The DNA here is from genome assembly GCF_026875155.1 of Cherax quadricarinatus. Lineage (NCBI taxonomy): Eukaryota > Metazoa > Arthropoda > Malacostraca > Decapoda > Parastacidae > Cherax > Cherax quadricarinatus. The sequence continues at coordinate 17,599,329 of NC_069440.1, forward strand.
ATCGTTGGAAATGACTTTCTCAAGAACTTTTCCAGTGACTTTCAAGTAAAAGAAATAGGTCTAAGTTCCCAGTAGGCGGATGTCTTTATTGGGCATATCAAGAAAGGGATCATCGTAGCAGTCCTTAAAACAACTGGAAAATGTCCCCTGACCAAGATGGCATTAAAAGATATTTACCAAAGACTGTTTACAATTTCTAGGTAGGTACTTTATTTTTTCCAATGTTATTCCAGAGAGGCCAGGCTCATTTCTCATTCTTCCAATAACCTGACTTATCTCTAGTAATGTAATAGGTCTAGTAAGCGGGTGGGGTATCTCAAGAGCTGAAAGTATCGATGGAAGGTAGTTGTTGTAATCATCCAATCTCATTCTCCATTCCAATTGACCAACTGATAAAGATTATAATTCAATGACGACGTTATTGTGGGAGAGCATTTCTCCCATACATCACCATCAATTAGCCTGGTCCTTGTGGATCGGTCCACGTTATAATTCAACATCTTCATCATCCTCATCAGTGAAGGTATGAACAAGGTAGTTAGGAGGCTTGTGCTTTGCCCTAAAAGTTGTCGGATACTTATCTCCAAAATTTGCTGGTTCAGTTATACTGATAAGCTTGAAGAACTAGAAATTTCCATATGTCCCCGTTGGTTGACTACGTCATGTTTAATTAAATGCTTGCCTTAATCGGCAGTGTAGCTGCTGGTGGCTGTCCGCGTTTGGAAGATGCCTTCGACATTCTCCTTTGATAATGTCTAATTGTCTCTATTTCCCTAGTAGTTTATATTGTTGGTATAATCTTTGTGGAAGCTAATTGACAAGTTCATTAGTAGCTTCAATAATTTCGATTATGCAGGGGACCTGATTGCATCATCTATTGCATTGGAAGGTAGATTTTCCAATGACACAATTTGCATCCACACCCAGATATGCCCGAAGGGTCAAATCCTAGGGTGTTAAGATGGGTTTAGGAGTTTACAGGTATTCTAAAGGGAGAGTTTGTAGTTGTATTATAACAGATATGGTCAGTCCTACTTTTCCACCAGGAGAATATACGACAGTGAAAGATGTCACAAGTCTCTGTTGTCAGTATTATATCTTGGGTCCCTGATGAGGTCCAATGTAACGATTTTAAAGAAGGCTTGAACTGGACAAGTTTCTAGCTGTCATGATAGTAAGAGTTGTTTGCCTTTTAAGTCACCAGTGACACAACCAGCTCCCAGTTGAAGAAGGGCAGGTGATGAACCTTAAAATCGCCCTAGAATTTGGAATATTCTGGCTTAATATCCTATGTAAGGAATTGACTCTATATAGGGTTGTCTCGGGGAGAAATCCAGTTTCCTATCACTAGTTGTCCTATGAGACTTTGTCATTTCTATTGCAAGAATATTATCTTGTATAAAAGGCCATCAGTCCATAAGCATTCAAAAGCTTTTATGAACATCTCTGGTGCAATTAAGGCAAGATTGCCCTGATTTTAGACTTCTACAGTATCGAAAAATAACATTTATTGCAATGATTGGTACCTCTATGTGTTTTAAAGCCAAATTGTTTTTTTCAGTAACAAAGTGATTAAACCCATATAGTAGTTCAATCTGTTGGAAATGACTTCTCTCAAGAACTTTTCCAGTGACTATCAAGTAAAGATATAGGTCTATAGTTCCCAGGTTGGTGGATGTCTTTATTGGGCTTATCAAGAAAGATCATCGTAGCAGTCTTAAAAACAACTGGAAAATGTCCTGAGGCCAAGATGGCATTAAAGATATTTACCAAAGACTGTTTACAATTTCTAGGTAGGTACTTTATTTGTTTCATTGTTATTCCAGAGAGGCAAGGGGCTCTAATTCGATTATGCAGGGACCTGATTGCATCATCAATTGCATTGGAAGGTAGATTTTCCAATGACACAATTTCATCCTCACCCAGATATGCCCTGAAGGGGTCAAATCCTAGGGTGTTAAGATTGGGTTTAGGAGTTACAGGTATTCTAAATGGGAAGTCTGTAGTTTATTATAACAGGGATATGGTCAGTCCCTACGTTTCCCACCAGGAAAGATATACACAGTGAAAAAAAAAAAGAGAAAAAAAATCAAAGTAGATGTCACAGTCCTCTGTTTGTCAGTACTATATCTGGTGCCCCCTGGATGAGGCCCAAATTACGATTTAAAAAAGGGGCCCTTGAAATGAAAAGTTTCTACTGTCATGATATTAAAGATGTTTTCCTTTTAAGTCACCCAGGGGAACACCAGCTCCACAGTTGAAGAGGGCAGGGTGTGAACATTAAAACCCCCCGCTAGAATTGTTGGAAAATTTTGCTTAAATCCTATGTAGGGGAAATTTGACTCTAATAGGTTGTCTCGGGGGAGAAATCCATTTCCATCACTGTTTCCAAGACATTGTCTTTTTCATTGCAAGAAATTATCTTCATCAACATGTATTTTTTAAGTAACCTAATTTAACAAAGTGGCTACCCCAAAAAGGGGGCCTTCGTTTTTCCCACATAGGTAACCACGAAATTTTAATAGTTGTCAATTTTTGGCAGCTGTTGTTAAAAAGATAACTGGGGATTGTAGTTAGTAGTTCAACATCAGAAGGTAACGGTTATTAAAAAAGTTGAACATTAAGTTGGAAAATTTGTAACCCCCATTTTTCTTGCATTCGTCGTGTACTGCGGTCTGAACGCCGCAAGTAATGTACGTGTTGTTCCACACTATCCCTGCTGGACTCGTAAAGGGGGGAGGAACTTTTGCGTGGGGCTTGTGTATTAAAAATGAATCTTCCTAGAGGTGGAATATTAACAGATCATTAAAAATCGTTAATCTCATCAAAAACTGAGGTATGCTTTTCCCCCAGACAAAGCAGGGGCTCGGAGAGTTAATGGGAGACGTGGAGGCTCCAAGGAATATTGGTAGGAAAGGGTGAGTTCCTTTGGGAAAAAGTTCCTTTTTCAACAGGATCCTTCTATAGCGGGAGAGTAGGCCCCAAATTTCGGGGGCATTTTTATGTTCTTTTGACTTATCGGGTGAGGGATTGAAAACCCTGGGTTTGCGAGGGGCATCTCGGGGCCGGGGTGATTAGGTTTTTTTTAGATGTAGAGTATGGTACAAATATTCTTGTTAGAGAAGGCGGGGCATAATCCTTTGACACTTTGGGATGTGTGGGAGTGACCCCATTACCATTAAACGATCATTTAAAACCTAAAAAGAGAGTTGAATGTCACCCCTGTTTGTCTTTGGCATCATGTACATTATTTGCTCGTCATACCCCGGCTGGGATACCTGAGACATGGGAGTAGACTGCCCCTTGTTTTGCTTTTGTGTTGTTGTAAGTGAGGCTTAGATTGGGGCGCCCCAAATGGGGCAGAATTCCAAACATTAAACCATTGGTAAGACCTGAGGAGCCCACTGATCCAGGCAGAGCTGGAAAGGGAAATTTGGGAAAAAGTTGGCGGTCCGGGGGATGGTCTTAGAAGTGGACAGTTTTTTGGCTTCAAGAATTTTCGCATTTCCTTTTTTTTTTCAGGACAATAAGAAACACATGATTTTTCCATTGCAGGGACCATTTGGTGTATTTTTTTTTGTTACAATCCGATACGAATGTTTGGCCCAAACAAAAGTACAAATCTGCCTTGAGACTGCATTTGTTGTTTTTATGACCAAAGGGAAACATTAAAACATTGGGGGCACATGACAAAACGTTTTAAGAAAAATTTTGGCGGTTTTACATTGGTGCCAAAAAAAATTTTTAAGCCATTTGACACACAAGTTTGGCCCCCTCAGGGTCCCAAGTATTTAATTTTAAGGTTACTTTGTTGTTAGATTAAAAATTTTTGTGTTCTACAGCCCTAAATTCAGAATTCTTTTTAAAAGTCCCAAAAAATTTCATTCATAGTGCATGTTTAAAAACTGTTGATTTTTGGCCCAAACACAGTTCCCCCTGAGCTTTATACTTCCCGGTGCAAGGGGGAAAACCAGAATCTTTAGGTTTTTTAAACACACTTCTTAGCAGTTGAAGTAACTCTTCTTCCGAAGAGAGGAGAAGTACTGCTCCGGGGGGGTGTTTTGAAAAACTCCCCGGAGCAACAGTTGAGTTGGACAAATCATGTTAGAATTTTTTCATGGACATTTGATTACCCTCAATGTGTAATCTTCACGTATCCTCGCCATGAGTTTAGGAAGGAACAGGGGAGAGGAGTTCGTAAAAAAAAGGGATCTTTCCCTTTAATGTTAACCACCTCCTATTTAGTATTATGAAGGCAGCCCCTAAGATAGCCTCCCCCGAGTAGTGAGGGAAAAGGGCCAAGGCAAAGATGGCCGGATTTTAAAAAACCCCACGGGCTACCCGGGTGGTCAAAATGCCTTTTGTTAACTCCCCAAAACGAAGTTCCGAAAAAGAAGAAGTGGAAATCAGAAAAGGGTAAATTATGTATGTGTTAAGTGTGTGGGGCCCGTGTTGATGTTTTGGGGGAGGGGGGATGGGGAAAGGTGGGGGGGTGGGGGTGAGAGGGGGAACAAGCAAGCAATCCCGCCTTTTCCCTCTTTTAAAGTGTATTAATTTTACTTTTAATCCCCACCCCCATATTCACTTTTCCTTTACATCGCCGCAAAAAAATTAAATAACCATGGTCCCCATACACCCTGCAGGGGCGTACTTTCACTTTAAAATTAATCCCCCTTTTCTCCTACAACCCAGCCCCGAGCTCATACCACACAAAAATCTTCTACTTACATTAACTTACTACCCTTTCCCTACATTGCTTCCCTTCCCCCCTAATAAGTCTTTTTTTTTTTTTTAAATCTAAAGAACCAAAAAACCTTACCGTTATTTTAATCGTTCATTTTTGCTTTTAATACTTCTGGACCCTTTTACTTTTTGTTTCATTGCAAACACTTGGGCTGCCCCCCTCCTCTCTTCCTAAATCCTCTTTTTCTTTTGCAATCCACTTTCTGTCTTACTTTTCATACTTTCAATAATTCTACCTACATTTATCCCTAAATTTAATAGGTTATTTCCCTATAACTCCCATACCCCTTTGTATCCTTTTTCCTTTTTAAATAGGAAATGCATGTTTCCCGCCCCTCCCCTTTGGGACATTCCCTTTTTTCGTACATATATTGAGCAAATATATCAACCACTCCAAAATTATATTCCCACCTGCTTTAATATATATATTTTAATCCCATCTATCCCCCTGTTTACTCTTCATTCTCCAAAATGCCTCAGGTACTTCTCCCACTCTCACATCTGGCTGTTCCTCACTCCTACTTCTCTGCCCAATGCATTAAATCACTGCCCTCCTTTCTTAATCAACATTTAACAGCTCCTCAGAATATTCTTGCCATCTACCTGGTACCTCCGCCTCCCCATCTAACATCTCTTTTTCAACAAACAGGCCATATCCCACTGAGGCAGGTTGGTCCAAAATGAAAAACTAAAGTTTCTCTTTAAATTTAGTAATAAATACAAGAGAAGGGGTTACTAGCCTATTGCTCCCGGCATTTTAGTCGTCTCTTACGACACGCATGGCTTACGGAAGAAGAATTCTGTTCCATTTCCTATGGAGAAAACTTTCTTATTCTCATCAAAATTTTTGATAAAGCCTCACTCTCTCATTAGTTTTGTTTTTATGACACTCCCTCCTCACCACACTATTAACCTCTTTCTCTCAATATACTCTGACCTCTGTATATCACTTTTACATTGTAAACCTTCTCATGTGCTAACTTCTCATGTGCCTATTATTCACACCACACACTGCCCTCAGACACATCTCCACTACCTCCAGCCTTCTCGCCGAAATGTTTCAAACCCATGCTTCACGACCATATAAGAATGTTGGTACCACTGTGCTCTGGTGCATTTCCCTTTTTTTGCATCCATGGATGAACTCATTTGTCTCCACAGATGGCCTAATGGACCACTCACCTTTTTTTCCTCTCGTCAGTTCTGTGGTTCGCGAGAAGTCAAATCCCGATTATCTCAATACATTTACTTCGTCCCTGCAAGGTTATGAAAACGGGAAAGGGGCAAATGGACTGGAAACTGAGTCTTGACTCAGGGGACGGGGTAAGAACCTCACACCAGGAGAATGACCTAGGGGTGAGCATAGTGCAGAGCATATCGCCAAGAACACACATCAGCTTAATAACCTCTGCAACAAATACTCGTTTGGCATATCTAAGAGTAGCCTTCAGAAATCTTAACAAAATTCAAGGGTTATGTAATGAACCTAGCAAGGAAAGGCTAAAGGAACTGGACCTGACAACTTAAGAAAATCCAAGGAAAACATGATAACATGCAAAATAATCATTGGACTTGAAAGAGTTGACAGGAATTGACAGATCGAGAGGCAGGGACCACGTACACAAGAGCACATTAGTAAATTTAAGACAGATGAGTGACGGGAATGTAAGGAAGTATTTCTTCACCTTCAGGTTTGTGAGGAAGTGAAACCTGGACGAAGAAGTGGTGGAGGGAAGACTCTATACATAATTTTAAGAATAGATATGACAGTCCCTGTGAGGCTAGGAGAGAGCAAATCCAACAAGTGACACAAGACAGGACCCGGAGCTGAGACTCGACCCGTGCAATCAAAAATAGGAAAATACAAATAGGTGACTACACACACAAATACACACACGCAAATGCTCACACACACACACACACACACACACACACACACACACACACACACACACACACACACACACACAAACACACACACACACAAACACACATGATAACGACATATAAAATACTGCGCGGAATAGACAAGGTGGACAAAGACGGGATGTTCCAGAGAAGGGACACAGACACAAGAGGTCACAATTGGAAGTTGAAGACTCAGATGAATCAAAGGGATGTTAGGAAGTATTTCTTCAGTCATAGAGTAGTCAGGCCGTGGAATAGCGTAGAAAGTGACGTAGTGGAGGCGGGAACCATACATAGTTTTAAGGCGAGGTATGATACAGCTCATGGGGCAGGGAGAGAGAGGACCTAGTAGCAATCAGCGAAGAGGCGGGGCCAGGAGCTGTGACTCGACCCCTGCAACCACAAATAGGTGAGTACAAATAGGTGAGTACACACACACACACACACACACAGGTCACAATAGAGAGGGCTCTATTGTGACCAGGGCGTCACCACAGTGACCACAAAACAGTCAACTGGGCCACACAGCGTCGTGTGGGGTGATACTGTAATTTGTCTTGTGAGACTCAAGGAACAAGCGTGGGGACATAGCGTGAGATTGTCGCCATGACTGACACACACACAGTCTCTCTCTCTCTCTCTCTCTCTCTCTCTCTCTCTCTCTCTCTCTCTCTCTCTCTCTCTCTCTCTCTCTCTCTCTCTCTCTCTCTCTCCTCTCTCTCTCTCTCTCTCTCTCTCTGTCTATCTATCTATCTATCTATCTATCTATATCTGTCTATCTCTATATATGTATCTACCTATCTCTCTAAGTAGGAGAGAGTAGAAAATCACTAAAACCAATACCAAAACCCTTGCACATACCAAACACTTAATATTTGTAAATACCACATCTTAGGAGTTCTAAAATAGGTTTGGTATATTGGATCTATGAAGGCTGTCTAAACTAAGGTATCTGATGTGGTTACCCTTCAGACTGATTGGTGGGGTATGTTGTTATGTTATTATCTTAGTCTTAGATGCAGATACTATGAGTCCTGACTCAGGAATTCGTAATAACGCGATTGCAACAAAAATATGGTGCGGATGGGGTCAGAACTCATTGCGAGTGAGTCGTAAAACTCCAGGTCAGTACGTAAGCCACTGAGCCAGCTGGCTACAATAAGATTCATCGTACTACCTATATTTATACATCATAGGAAGGTTAGCATGGGTCCCACTGTGACCACAAATGCATTCGTGGTCACAATGGATGAGAGGTCCAGTGGCTTACGCACTGGCCTGAAGTTTTACGACTCACCTGCCATGGGTTTTAACCCCACCCATACCCTGGTTTATTATGAGCACAGGTCTAGCACGCGTTGTTTCAGCTTCATTAAAAATGGTGTCATTATTTTATGACGTGTATAGATCATGCTATCATCATGATAGCTTATTGTTATGTTTAGGTGAGCAAAGCATTTATAAGAACATTAATTCTTTCGTTAAATATCTCTGTGTGTCTAATGCCTGATCTTTAATCTCCTGAAACCTTGGTAGAGAACAAAAGTTACTCTGTTCCACCTGAGTAGACTCCTATTAGCATATATTTTGACTAGTTCATATAGAATAATACGCCTGTTCACGATATCAGATGCGGATATTGAATCCAGAAAATATATTCGTTGGTTCAGGAAGAGTGAAGAGGCGGAACAACAACTTCTAAGTGCTTAAAATATATTAGAAAATAGACAATGGGGATTTCTTATAAATTTCGAGAGGAAGAATTCTTGTAAACTGAGGAAAAAAAATGTAAAAGGGCACTAGAAATTGCATTTAGTCGAATAGAGTAGTAGAGTACAGGAATAATATCCAGGGGAAAATAGTAAATGCTACAACAACCGGAAATATTAAAGAATTATATGACCAGGTTTCGGGGGCGTTGACCCCGATTCACTCTCCAGGTAGGCAAACTAATCACCGAAGACTGGACACACAAAATACAATTTCAACAACAAGAACATCAACTGGGACCAGGTAAACCATGTCCTAAACGAAACATGTTGGGAGGATGTCTTAAATGACATGGACCCAAACCAGTGCCTTGAAAGGATCAACTTCCTGGTAGCCGAAGCATGTTCTAGGCATATTCCCCTAAGAAAGAAGAAGAGCAGGAGTAAACTGGAGAGAAAAAGACGCTCCCTCTACAGAAGACGACGAAGAGTCACTGAGCTCCTCAGGAGTGCTAGAATATCTGATACACGAAAGGAGGCGCTGACCAGGGAAGTGGAAACTATCGAACTTAAGCTAAATGACTCTTACAGGAACCAGGAAAAGGCGGAGGAGCTTAAAACTATTAGTGAAATTGAAAGAAATTCAAAATATTTCTTTTCATATGCCAAAAACAAGGCAAATACCACATCTAGTTCGGGCCCTTTACTCAGACAGGATGGGACTTACACAGACGACAAGGAAAAAGAGTGAAATATTGAAATCCCCCGTACGAACTCTGTGTTTAGTGAACCACTAATCGGTCTGAGGGTCGACGACCCAAAATTTTCTTCATGAATGAGCCTCAAAACTCCATAAATGTTTGCCAGATTTCCGACATTACCCTAAAATCCGATAGATTTCGAAAAAGCCATTGACAACATGCCTATGCACTCAGCCCCCCGGCCCAGACTCGTGGAACTCTGTTTCATTAAGAACTGCAAGAAACCCCACTCGCGTGCCCTAAGTACACTATGGAGGAGGAAACTTGACATGGGTGAAAAATCACATCACTTAAAAACAACGGATATAGCCCCACTCCATAAAGGTGGCAGCAAAGCATTAGCTAAGAACTAAACCAATAGCTCTGACTCCCACATCATAAAATCTTTGAAAGAGTCTAAGAAGCAGGATTGCAAATCACCTGGGTTCCCCAAAATCTGCACAATTTCCCGGGCAACATGGGTTCAGGGCATCCCCTCCCCCACAACTATTTACTATACATCCTTTGGGGAAACTGGGAAAACCCAGAACAAGTAATATAACAACTTTCAAAAGTTTACTGCTCTCAAAAATACCCAAAAAATGAAAAAGGAATAACGGGAAAGGGGAGAGGAAAAAATTTTAAAAAGACCCGGGAGTGTTTAAAAAAATCAGGTTTAAAAACCCTGTTCCACAAGGCCGAATCCCCCCATTTATTTATTAACACTAAACAAGTTTAAAAAACCCCCAGAATTTTTTTGCATGAAAATTTTTAAAACCGTCATCTGCTGGGGGAACCTCAAAAAAATTTTAAACAAATTTTTAAGGAAAAATGATTTCAAGAGGAAAATTAAACATCCTTAAAAAACTAATAAAAATAAACAAGAACAGAGGCCCATTAAAAAGGGGGAAAAAAAAAAAGGGGGCCCTGGATTTGGAAAAACCACCAGGAAAAAAAACCCCCCCAAAAAAAAAAAATTTTGGATGGAAATGGTTAAAGGGTCCCCCCCATGATACCCCAAATTTTGCCGGGGAATACTTCTTTAACACTCCTCAAAACATAAACCCAAATTTAAATGTAAAATTTTTTTCCCTATAATTCTTCAACAACCTTAACATAATTTAACACTTACTTTCCTTAAAAAAAACTAATCACCTTAAAATTTGGGGAAATTCCCCCAAATCTCCCCAAAACACTCCCTACGAAAAAAGAGGGGCAGGCGAGCAAAAACCGCCAATAAAAAGTAGGGGCGCCATTGGTACACTAAGAAAACACCATAATTTGGGGGGCCCAAAACGTTCAACAGCCCCCATCAACTTTAGGGGAATTGCCAATAAACCCCTGGCTCCCTTTCAAGAGAGAGCTGGGGCAGATACCTAAAATCATGCCGGACAGCCGGGCGTGGCTTACTGGCGCGGCGGCCAGCATAACAGCCTAGTTGATCAGGCCCCGATCCATCGGGGGGCCTGGTCTGGACCGGGCCGCGGGGCGTTGTCCCCGGAATAACCCCCCAGGTAACCTCCAGGGAACCCAAACTCGGGGTTGTAACACAAACCTAAATAAAAAAATAACTCGCGTTGAATTCAAAAACCCCAACCACCAACATAACTCTGCTGTTTAACTAAAACACTGAAAACTGACACCACCAACAAACTCTGCTGTTGTAATAAAAACACGAAAGACGGACACCACCAAAATAATCTGCGTTTTAACTACAAACACGAAGACTGACACCCCCAAATAACCAGTGTAATTACAACAGGTAATCGAAATAAATAATTCACACAACACATCTAAAAATAATTAATAAAGTAAATTAAAACTACTTAAAAAAAATACTTAGAAAAAGTAAATTACATCTGTTAATTTTGGTTACATTTTGGGCCCCGGGGGCCTGGTGCAAAAACCTTTCATCACGCACGGGGGGTCCAGTTCGATTCCCGGGGATGGGAAAAATTTCGACCTTTTTTTACACCTGTTGTCCTGTTATCCTAGCAGCAAATAGGTACCTGGGTGTTAGCCGACTGGTGTGGGTCGCATCCTGGGGGACAAGATTGAGGACCACAATGGAAATAAGTTAGACAGTCCTCGATGACGCACTGACTTTCTTGGGTTATCCTGGGTGGCTAGCCCTCCGGGGTTAAAAATCCGAACGAAATCTTATCTTATCTTATCTACAAAATAACAGTGTACCGTGGTCGGTTACATTACTGTGGTATCGGACAATAAAGATAAAAAGACAGTTCTTTGTTTTCTGGAATCTGGGAATCTTGGAATGTGGACCAGTGAGTCGTTCATTTTGTTTGTGGTTTGCTGTCTTGTGGTGGTGGTGGTGGTGGATGGCCGGTGGAACGAATAGTGTCAGGACATTGTAAGATTAGATGCTGGTAGTTGTGGTGGTGCTACAGATGGTTGTAGTATTAGACGGTGGCGGTGCTAGAGATGTTGATAGTATTTCAGACGTGGCATGTTACGTCATATATGGTAGTAGTAGAAGACCAAATGAGGTGTGGGGTTTATGAGGTTCCTCCCTCCCCCTCCTTTAAGGAATGGTTCCCGCAGGAATGAATTGTTGTGGCGAGGTTTGTGTGTAAACAGAGGTGGGTGGGGTTGTCTGAACCTCCCCAGGTGTGCTGGGGACCAGCGCCACCACAACAATAACTTCAGATACCCCTAACACTCTCTCCATCCCTGTCTCCCCTTTTCCCCCCGACAAACACATCAACCAGCCACAATGGTTACCCTAACCAGTAGACTTTTTGTCATGCATCTGCTCTTGTTGCCACCTCCCTAGATAAGAACTCTAGCAACCATGCTGAGTTAGGAATAAGAATTAATAGCTGGCCTTCTACGCTGGAAAGTGAATTGTTTATCATCCTAGTGACACTATAGTCAACTTATGACGCTGAGCTTGACTCTTTGATTATTACTGATTCTGTGTCATCATTGAAGATTCTTGATTCACATAAAGACTCAGCAGAATGCTTATTGGAGAAGACATAGATATTGACAAAATAAGAGAAAGAGGAATTAATTTACAACTCTTATGGATAAGAACGTTAGATACTGAATAATTCTTACATAATAAAAATGATAAACTACTTAAATTACCTTGAAGAAAAATGTAGAATATAACATGGGTATATCTGTGTCAAGCATTAATAATACTGTTACGATAGAAGTAATTAATGAATCTGAATGCCACTGGAATTCATTTAGAAGCCTGAGTAGATCTGTAACTCACCATGATAACACAGGTAAGTGCATATATCTACGGAGTGATTTCATTGTAAACGGACTGACTGACGGATGAAAGGACATATTGATAGTGTTAGGCTTGCTGACACCAATAATTCTCTTTTCTGTCATGTTAGAGATCACAGTCATCCTATTGACTGGTCCTCTGCCAAAACTGTCTATCCTACTTCTAGACTTCACAGTCTCCGTCTTGTTGAAGCATCCTTTATACACAACTTTCCTAATATGAATCTTAGTCCTGGCTTTGTCTCTGTAGATGTCTTCCTTTCTCATTACATTGTCAGATGCTCCAAACTTCAGAACACTCGTGACTTGACCTGATCTTTTCTTCTCCTCCTCTCCCTACCTCTTTACCTTTCCTAATTTTCTTTGTCTTCCTATCTTCTGATTAGGTGTGTTCTTTCCAAGGACATCTCTATTGTATACATTTCGGCCCTGGGACCTTGGTCACTCCATGAAACAAGAAAATGAGAGAACCTCGTATAAATAGTGGAGAAAACAGGTCACTGGTAAAAGTCAGGTGAAGAGCCGTGTCACATGACAACAAACAATCAGCGTGGAGTATTAACATGCGTACAAGGGCAGTTGAGATGGTGTACTAGCCAGATCTTTCTTTTACGGTGTTGCTAGTAAGTATGCTTCAGTAGAGTTGCAGTCTCTGTAGTCGTAGATCACACTCACATTACCCACCACAAACAACCACACTAACATCCACAAATACCACACTAACCACCACAAACAACCACTACCTCACGCACTAAGGGACACCATGAAAAGATCTTACCCTTTGTACATTACCTCTCCCAGCTAATCACTCAGTAATTACATGTTAACTGCCATAAGCTACACTAATCGCCGACTAAAAACCGGAGAACTAACCCTAATGCTAACCACGTGCTAACCGCCAAGACTAGCCTCTTGGCTCCACTAGTAAGCCATACACAAACCATCAGAGAGAACAAAAAGAGTGAACAATACTGAGAAATAAGGTGTGTGTGTGTGTGTGTGTGTGTGTGTGTGTGTGTGTGTGTGTGTGTGTGTGTGTGTGTGTGTGTGTGTGTTAGTTACCATTTTGTCCTAGGCACATGTCAATTAGACACTTGGCCTGTTGTATATAAGAGTGTGTGTGTGTGTGTGTGTGTGTGTTAGTTACCATTTTGTACTAGGCACGTCTATTAGACAATTGGCCTGTTGTATATTAGAGTGTGTGTGTGTGTGTGTGTGTGTGTGTGTGTGTGTGTGTGTATTAGTTACCATTTTGTCCTAGGCACATGTCAATTAGACACTTGGCCTGTTGTATATAAGAGTGTGTGTGTTAGTTACCATTTTGTCCTAGGCACATGTCAATTAGACACTTGGCCTGTTGTATATAAGTGTGTGTGTGTGTGTGTGTGTGTGTGTGTGTGTGTGTGTGTGTGTGTGTGTGTGTGTGTGTGTGTGTAGTTGAGGTTGCAGGGGTCGTGTGTGTGTGTGTGTGTGTGTGTGTGTGTGTGTGTGTGTGTGTGGTGTGTGTGTGTGTGTGTGTGTGTGTGTGTGTGTGTGTGTGTGTACTCACCTATTTGTGGTTGCAGGGGTCGAGTCTTAGCTCCTGTGTGTGTGTGTACTCACCTATTTTTACTCACCTATTTGTGGTTGCAGGGGTCGAGTCACAGCTCCTGGCCCTGCCTCTTCGCTGATTGCTACTAGGTCCTCTCTCTCCCTGGCCATGAGCTCTATCATACCTCGCCTTAAAACTATGTATGGCTCCCGCCTCCACTATGTCACTTTCTAGGCTATTCCACGGCCTGACTACTCTATGACTGAAGAAATACTTCCTAACATCCCTTTGATTCATCTGAGTCTTCAACTTCCAATTGTGACCTCTTGTGTCTGTGTCCCTTCTCTGGAACATCCCGTCTTTGTCCACCTTGTCTATTCCGCACAGTATTTTATATGTCGTTATCATGTCTCCCTGACCTTCCTGTCCTCCAGTGTCGTCAGGCCGATTTCCCTCAACCTTTCTTCGTGGGACAATCCCCGTAGCTCTGGGATAGTCTTGTTGCAAACCTTTGCACTTTCTCTAATTTCTTGACGTGCTTGACTAGGTGTGGATTCCAAACTGGTGCTGCATACTCCAGTATGGGCCTGACGTAAATGGTATACAGAGTCTTAAACGAATCCTTACTCAGGTATCGGAACGTTATCCGTAGGTTTGCCAGGCGCCCGTATGCTGCAGAAGTTATCTGATTGATGTGCGCCTCAGGAGATATGCTCGGTGTTATGCTCACCCCCAGATCTTTTTCCTTGAGTGAGGTTTGCAGTCTTTGGCCATCTAAACTATATTGTGTCTGCAGTCTTCTTTGCCCTTCCCCAATCTTCATGACTTTGCATTTGGCAGGGTTAAATTCAAGGAGCCAGTTGCTGGACCAGGCTTATAGCCTGTCCAGGTCTCTTTGTAGTCCTGTGTGTGTGTGTGTGTGTGTGTGTGTGTGTAAAATCAGTGCAAATTTAAACTTGAGACAGGAAAATGTTTCATGGTTTATAGCAAAATACTAACTAAAATTAAATTAGATAAACTTCTAAAGCCTTCCCATTATTAATCCCAAGAACCAGTAGACTGGCGAGTATGTACCAAAAGGTTTCCCGGTAACAATCCCAAGCAGTAGTAGACTGGCAAGTATATGCCAAAGATTGATAATAAATAACCAGCTGTAAGGGTACAATATAATACCTGATAACATTATCACAGCTTTCCAAACAAGAACTGTTCATTAATTTTTTTCACAGCCCAAATTAATAACTAATTTTGGCCTTGCTACTCAAGTAACACAAAATAAGTAATCTTAAGCTATTTCCATTTTGACTTTCATATAATAAAGTGAATCATACTTCAAATGTAATGCAAATGAAAAATGTCTCAGCCACTTTAATACTGTATGTTATTTATAAGTGTCATTAACAGATGATAATGCTGACCTCATTTTTAACAAATACATTTGTATATACAGGTATCTAATCAAATTACTATATACTGTACTGCAATAAACAATACTTTGTCATCCAAACATAATAAATTTATCCATAATATTCACTGAGGATAGAGTTTGAATTCATTATTGCTAACATTTTTGCACCATACTTGAGTGTGCACCAATAAGTCCAAAATTTCCTTTAAAACTAATAAAATCTTAAATTATTAGCGATAGGTGAACAACTGCTTTGTTGATCCTTTTAGTTATCATGCACCCAGTGTATTTGTACTTCTTGAAAGTCACATCATTTACTGTAATATTAAGTACAATAACCTAACCAAGTATAAATGTGCCCATTCCCACACCAAATGTACTTAGGCAGTGAACACTTCAGAACATCTTGGCATGATCAATCCTCCTCACTGAGAATAATACATCTATTAAATAATAAAAAAGTACCTATTTTTATATCACCATTCCTAACAACAACAACCTGGCAATCATACCCTGAATATTTGAGCGAATCTAAGTGTGTTATAACAGTTAAACTATTTTCAAAAAAATATTTATCATAGAAAATGACTGCCAGTACCTAAATCATTCAAGAATTTTATATTCTTTTTGGCCAAACAATTTCATCAATACAGCATCAGCCTATTTTTCTAACATCACTCAAATATTTCAGTCTTCACCAACTACTAGACTATTCCCCAATGCTAATGGCTCTTGTAGTTTCATTGTCATATGCAGCTAGAAACAGTCTGACATCCTGAATGACATGGATGTGTATGAACACTATCTCATCTACTTCCTGGGCTGCTGGATGATGGGAGGTTTGCTGTTATGGGAAGAACGTACTTCATGTGTGTGTGTGTGTATGTGTGTATGTGTGTAGAACTCACCTGTATGTGGTCGCAGGGGTAGAGTCATAGCTCCTGACCCCGCCTCTTTGCTAGTCGTGTATGTGTGTGTGTGTACTCACCTATTTGTGGTTGTAGGGGTCGATTCATAGTGCCTTTTCGCTGGTCGCTACTACTGTGTGTGTGTGTGCTCACCTATTTGTGGTTGCAGGGGTCGAGTCTTAGCTCCTGGCCCCGCCTGTGTGTGTGTGTGTGTGTGCGCGTGTGTGCGTGTGTGCGTGTGTGTGTGTGTGTGTGTGTGTGTGTGTGTGGGGTGTGTGTGTGTTTGTGTGTATGTGTGTATGTGTGTGTGTGTGTGTGTGTGTGTGTGTGTGTACTCACCTAGTTGTACTCACCTAGTTGAGGTTGCGGGGGTCGAGTCCGAGCTCCTGGCCCCGCCTCTTCACTGATCGCTACTAGGTCACTCTCCCTGAGCCGTGAGCTTTATCATACCTCTGCTTAAAGCTATGTATGGATCCTGCCTCCACTACATCGCTTCCCAAACTATTCCACTTACTGACTACTCTGTGGCTGAAGAAATACTTCCTAACATCCCTGTGATTCATCTGTGTCTTCAGCTTCCAACTGTGTGTGTGTGTGTGTGTGTGTGTGTGTGTGTGTGTGTGTGTGTGTGTGTGCGTGTGTGTGCGTGTGCGTGTGTGCCTGTGTACTCACCTATTTGTACTCACCTATTTGTGGTTGCAGGGGTCGAGTCTTAGCTCCTGGCCCCGCCTCTTCACCGGTTGCTACTGGGCCCTCTCTCTCCCCGCTCCATGAGCTTTATCAAACCTCGTCTTAAAACTGTGTATGGTATCTGCCTCCACTACGTCATTTTCTAGGCTATTCCACTGCCTGACAACTCTGTGACTGAAGAAATACTTCCTAATATCTCTCTGACTCATTTGTGTCTTCAACTTCCAATTGTGGCCTCTTGTTTCTGTGTCCCCTCCCTGGAACATCCTGTCTTTGTCCACCTTGTCTATTCCACGCAGTATTTTATATGCCGTTATCATGTCTCCCCTGACCCTCCTGTCCTCCAGTGGAAATAAATGGTATAAAATACCGACACAATGGAAATATAAACACATATGCAGTATAATGTGATCCTTTATTGACTTCGTTTCGCCCACACAGTGGGCTTTTTCAAGTCACAAACTTGACTTGAAAAAGCCCACTGTGTGGGCGAAACGTAGTCAATAAAGGATCACATTATACTGCATATGTGTTTATATTTCCACTGTCCTCCAGTGTCGTCAGGCCGATTTCCCTTAATCTTTCTTCATAGGACATTCCCCTTAGCTCTGGAACTAACCTTGTCGCAAACCTTTGTACTTTCTCTAGTTTCTTGACGTGCTTTATCAGGTGCGGGTTCCAAACAGGTGCTGCGTACTCCAGTATGGGCCTGACATACACGGTGTACAGTGTCTTGAACGATTCCTTACTAAGGTATCGGAATGCTGTTCTCAGGTTTGCCAGGCGCCCATATGCTGCAGCAGTTATCTGGTTGATGTGTGCTTCCGGAGACATGCTCGGTGTTATACTCACCCCAAGATCTTTCTCCTTGAGTGAGGTTTGCAGTCTTTGGCCACCTAGCCTATACTCTGTCTGTGGTCTTCTGTGCCCTTCCCCTATCTTCATGACTTTGCATTTGGCAGGATTAAATTCGAGAAGCCATTTGCTGGACCAGGTGTCCAGTCTGTCCAGGTCTCTTTGAAGTCCTGCCTGGTCCTCATCTGATTTAATTCTCCTCATTAACTTCACATCATCTGCAAACAAGGACACTTCTGAGTCTAACCCTTCCATCATGTCGTTCACATATACCAAAAATTGCACTGGTCCTAGGACCGACCCCTGTGGGACCCCGCTCGTCACAGGTGCCCACTGTGATACATCATTACTTACCATGACTCGTTGTTGCCTCCCTGTCAGGTATTCTCTGATCCATTGCAGTGCCCTTCCTGTTATATGTGCCTGATGCTCTAGCTTCTGCACTAATCTCTTGTAAGGAACTGTGTCAAAGGCCTTCTTGCAGTCCAAGAAGATGCAATCAACCCACCCCTCTCTCTCTTGTCTTACTTCTGTTATTTTATCATAAAACTCCAGAAGGTTTGTTACACAGGATTTGCCTTCCATGAATCCGTGCTGGTTGGCATTTACACTCTTGTTCCGTTCCAGGTGCTCCACCACTCTGTGTGTCTGTGTGTCTGTGTGTGTGTCTGTGTCTGTGTCTGTGTGTGTGTCTGTGTGTGTGTGTCTGTGGTGTGTGTGTGCGTGTGTGCGTGCGTGTGTGTGTGTGTGTGTGTGTGTGTGTGTGTGTGTGTGTGTGTGTGTGTGTGTGTGTGTGTGTGTGTGTGTATGTGTCCACCAGCACCTTGACGAGGTTAATAGTGTTATGTTGAGACTTATCGTCGGGAGAGGAACCTCAACATTTACTTGACTGAAGCTGCCGAGCTGCAGACTGACGTAGATCTTATGGAGTAAGGCAGACTTTACTCCATAAGATCAACATAAATATTAGGGATTAATAAGCTAGACTTGTATGATCACGTTAAACCAGACATTATGGATCAAGCTGAAGTAGACATTATGGATCAAGCAGAAGTAGACATTATGGATCAAGCAGAAGTAGACATTATGGATTAAGCTGAAGTAGACATTATGGATCAAGCTGAAGTAGACATTATGAATCAAGCTTAAGCATACGTATGAAAGTCTTAAGAAGACATTATGGATTAATCTCAAGAAGGTTTAGGATGTGCTCTCCAGTTACAGGAATATTGTTTATACTGCATAGTGTGAGCCATATATTATAGTGAAGTGCGGCAAGTATAATGCTGCATAATACAGTGAGGTGCGGCAAGTATAGTGCTGCATAATACAGTGAGGTGGGGCAAGTATAGTGCTACATAATACAGGGAGGTGTGGCAGGTATGAACACCCTCACTCAGAGACCCAGCACCACGACCACCACCGGATGTGTTCATCAAAGCAGTGAATGAAAGAGCAGCATCAGAGGTGTGGCCAGGTTCCCTGAGCTTCTCTTGTGAGTGATATAAACATCACAGACCCTTAGGGACCTCCACACCAGGGCCAGTTTGCCTTCTCGCCTCCGCTAACTCGGGGACAAAGCCGACGCAACCGGACCTGACCCCAAGAGATAGCAATCCTGTAGCCGATTCGTTCCAGCCGTCGCTTGGCCAAAGATGTGGCGTCTGTGATCCATCTGCGGCGCATCTTAACCTCTTCTGCGTGAGCGAGCTGCTCCAACAACCAGAAATTACAAGAGGAGGCTTAATACCCGAGCCGCCATAGACCCGCTAAAGGCTTTCCTCACATCCCAGGTCTTTTTTCCTGTGTGGCTTCAATGATACTACCTCCCTTCCTACCAGCCAGAACGCTATACTAATCCCTCAGTGTTGGGAAAATTATCCCATGCTTTCCAGATTTCAAATACTCGACTTTTTTCTCTCAAACATGGACATCTAGTGTGTAAACTTCCGCACTACTCATGCTGAAGTAGAGGTATCCCTCGAAAGATCCGCAGGGATACTAGCGACGCTGCTGATCCATCCCGCCCCCAAATCCTACCACTAACCCCCACCCGCCGCACTATCAACCCCCCATCCCCCTCAAACTCCCCCTCACCCCTAAACCACACTAGGGTCTCTTCTGGCGTGTTAACAATAGGGCAGTTTGGGGTTCGTTGGCCAATTACACGTGTCACGTCCCATTCAGTGGTTTCCCTTTCCATCGGTTTCTCTTGTTGCCTCGTTAGAGTCGGCGAAATTATCCAGTTCTGAAAATGTCTGTGTGCTTTAGTAGCTAGACACACACACACACACACACACACACACACACACACACACACACACACACATACACAACTCGTATATTATCAGCGTCATATGCAACATTAGCAAATCACAAAAAAAAATAAGAGACTTTACTAAATAACTCTTGATAACCTTATATACAACATGTTTGGCCAGTCACTGAGTATGCTGCTCCAGCATGGAGCCCCCACCCGATAAAGCATGCGAAGTAACTCGGGAAGGTCTAAAGGTTTAGGACCGGGTCAGTACCAGAACTGAGAGATGCACTTTGAAGACAGGAAAGAACTGAATCCTACAACCCAGGCAGAGAGAAGGACAGGGAGTGACATGATTACGACATACAAAATCTTAAGTGGGATAGATAGGGACAGACTGAATCAAAAGACCCAAGATCAAGAGGACAAGGAAGGAAGCTGAAAACGCAGATGAGACGTAGGGATGTAAGGCAGTGGTGGAGGAGGATCTGATACACTGCTTCAGGAGATACGATAAGACTCAAGAGACTAGAAATCAGTGATATCGACCATAGTGGTCTAGGAGGTGGGCCCAGGAGCTGAAACTCGATTCCCTGCAAACACATACACAACTCTATGAGAACAAATCTCTGTCTCTGTCTCTGTCTCTGTCTCTGTCTGTCTCTGTCTGTCTGTCTGTCTGTCTGTCTGTCTCTCTCTCTCTCTCTCTCTCTCTCTCTCTCTCTCTCTCTCTCTCTCTCTCTCTCTCTCTCTCTCTCTCTCTCTCTCTCTCTCTGATTTATATCTTAAATCATAAAATTAGCTTACCTATCAATGCACCTCTACACTTCTTCCCCTGTCTTAGTATTTATTCAGGGTACTGGATTGAAGAATCCACTGGCAGGCGACAAGTCTCATCAATAAAGATATACCCAGGTGTTGCACATGTGTCTTTTTCATAAAAAAAAAAAAATTGGGAATACATGGACACACGCAGTACACGGGAACAAGAGAGGAGCAGAAAAACCTGAAAGAAATGAAAAGAGAGGTGTGTGTGCGGGGAGGGGGGGGGGCCCAGCAGGGAGTGTTGTGACTGTTCCAGTCAACCAGGGTGATGGAGGTGACTACCCTCCCCCGTAACCCTTACCCACCCCTTATCCTCCCCGGCACAAACCATGCCTCCCTCACCACAAGGAGAGAAATTAGTGGGAGGATCAGGAAAAGGGAAATAAAAAAGGAGAAAGCAAAAGAGGCAAGGTAATATTTACATGAAGATAGGAATGGGATTACGATAAGAAGGAATTTGGTTAAGACATTTAAGTAAGAAGATGAGAATAAGCCAGGGAATGGGTGGAGTTTGAACTGATGGTGAGTCCTACAACTCCAGGCCTGTGCGTAAGCACTGTTTTAGGACTCATTCGCCGTGGGTTCAAACCCCACCCGTTCCCTGGTTTGTTTGTAATCGTGTTATTACGATTTTGTGAGTCAAGGTAAGGATGATTCTGTGTGTGTTAGTTACCAGTTATCAAAGGTCCTTGTCGATAAACACTTCGTCTGTTGTATATATGTACTCACCTTTTTGTGGTTGCAAGGTTCGAGTTGCAGTTCCTGGCCCTGCTTCTTCTCTGGTCACTAATAGGTTCACTATCTCCCTGCTCCAAGAGCTTTGTCATGTGTGTGTGTGTGTGTGTGTGTGTACTCACCTATTTGTACTCACCTATTTGTGGTTGCAGGGGTCGAGTCACAGCTCCTGGCCCCGCCTCTTCGCTGATTGCTACTAGGTCCTCTCTCTCCCTGCCCCATGAGCTCTATCATACCTCGCCTTAAAACTATGTATGGTTCCTGCCTCCACCACATCACTTTCTAGGCTATTCCATGGCCTGACTACTCTATGACTGAAGAAATACTTCCTAACATCCCTTTGATTCATCTGAGTCTTCAGCTTCCAATTGTGACCTCTTGTGTCTGTGTCCCATCTCTGGAACATCCCGTCTTTGTCCACCTCGTCTATTCCGCGCAGTATTTTATATGTCGTTATCATGTCTCCCCTGACCCTCCTGGCCTCCAGTGTCGTCAGGCCGATTTTCCTCAACCTTTCTTCATAGGACAATCCCCGTAGCTCTGGGACTAGTCTTGTTGCAAACCTTTGCACTTTCTCTAATTTCTTGACGTGCTTGACTAGGTGTGGATTCCAAACTGGTGCTGCATACTCCAGTATGGGCCTGACGTAGATGGTGTACAGAGTCTTAAACGAATCCTTACTGAGGTATCGGAACGCTATCCGTAGGTTTGCCAGGCGCCCGTATGCTGCAGCAGTTATCTGATTGATGTGCGCCTCAGGAGATATGCTCGGTGTTATACTCACCCCCAGATCTTTTTCCTTTAGTGAGGTTTGCAGTCTTTGGCCATCTAAACTATATTGTGTCTGCGGTCTTCTTTGCCCTTCCCCAATCTTCATGACTTTGCATTTGGCAGGGTTAAATTCAAGGAGCCAGTTGCTGGACCAGGCTTGTAGCCTGTCCAAATCTCTTTGTAGTCCTGCCTGATCCTCGTCCGATTCGATTCTTCTCATTAACTTCACATCGTCTGCAAACAAGGACACTTCTGAGTCTATCCCTTCCGTTATGTCGTTCACGTATACCAAGAACAGCACAGGTCCTAGGACTGATCCCTGTGGAACCCCGCTTGTCACAGGCGCCCACTCTGACACCTCGTCGCGTACCATGACTCGTTGTTTCCTCCCTGTCAGATATTCTCTGATCCATTGCAGTGCCTTTCCTGTTATGTGTGCCTGGTCCTCTAGCTTTTGCAGTAACCTTTTGTGAGGAACTGTGTCGAAAGCCTTCTTGCAGTCCAAAAATACGCAGTCGATCCACCCCTCTCTCTCTTGTCTTACTTCTGTCACCTTGTCATAAAACTCTAGTAGGTTTGTGACACAGGATTTTCCTTCCCTGAAACCGTGCTGGTTGTCAATTATACACTTGTTTCTTTCCAGGTGCCCCACCACTCTCCTCCTGATGATCTTCTCCATGACCTTGCATACTATACACGTTAGAGATACAGGTCTGTAGTTTAGTGCCTCATGTCTGTCTCCCTTTTTAAAAATTGGGACTACATTTGCCATTTTCCATACCTCAGGGAGTTGCCCAGTTTCAAATGATGTGTTGAAGATCTTTGTTAATGGCTCACACAATATCTCTGCTCCCTCTTTAAGGACCCATGGAGAGATGTTGTCTGGTCCCACCGCCTTTGAGGTGTCAAGTTCGCATAGCAGCTTCTTCACCTCCTCCTTGGTTATATGTACCTCATCCAACACTTGCTGGTGTGCCCCCCTGTTCTGATTTCTTGGAGTCCTACTGGTTTCCACTGTAAATACCTCTTTAAATCTTGTGTTGAGCTCCTGACATACCTCTCGGTCGTTTCGTGTGAATTCCCCATCACCCTTCCTCAGTCTGATTACCTGGTCCTTGACTGTTGTTTTCCTCCTGATGTGGCTGTACAACAGCTTCGGGTCAGTCTTTACTTTTGATGCTATGTCATTTTCATATTGTCTCTGAGCCTCCCTTCTTATCTGTGCATATTCGTTTTCTGGCTCTTCGGCTGATTTCTTTATTTTCCTGAGTTCTCTGTCTTCTGTACCTTTTCCATTCTCTAGTACACCTAGTTTTTGCCTCCCTACACCTTTGGGTGAACCAAGGACTCGTTCTGTTCTTCCCATTATTTCTGTTTCCCTTGGGAACAAACCTCTCCTCTGCCTCCTTGCATTTTGTTGCTACATAGTCCATCATTTCTTGTACTGGTTTTCCTGTCAGTTCCCTCTCCCACTGAATGTCTTGAAGGAAGTTCCTCATGCCTGAGTAGTTCCCCCTTTTGTAGTTTGGTTTTTCCCAGCCTATTCCTGCTACTCTCTCCACTTGGAGCTCAACTATGTAGTCGAAGCA
>NC_069440.1:17633264-17640764 GCF_026875155.1 Cherax quadricarinatus
CGATTATTATTATTACCACTATTGTTATTAATATTATTTATTATTATTATATTATTATATCATTTAATATTATTATATTCTATGATTATTATTATTATTTTTTATTTCTATTATTATGATTATTATTATTATTATTTATTATTATTATTATTATTATTATTATTATTATTATTATTATTATTATTATTATTGACATGAAATAGTGACGCCTAAATGGGTCAGAGAGAAAATTTATTATGTTAAATTGGGAATTACTTTGTCACATAGAAAACGGTGGATGAATTATTCCTGCATGCAAGAAAGTTGATAGTGATCCATTGCTCTGATTGGCATAAAGGTGGGATTTCGATGTCTCTCTGTGAGATTTTCGTTCTTGTGGAAGGAAGTGTTTTGGCTACTTAAATATCAGTGTTTCTGGGTTTGATTTAAGACTGGAGGAGCATGAGTCTTGACAGTGATGAAAATTTCACGTAAAAATGTTGATTTGTGTTTCATTTTGGCGTTGGTTTACCTGTGTGTTGGTTATGGTGTTGTTGTGGTGTGGGTTTACTTGTGTTGGTGGGTTTACTTGTGTTTGGTTTAGTATTGGTGTGATGTGGGTTTACCTGTGTTGTTTCTAGTGTTGTGGTGGTGTGGTTTATGTGTGTTGGTTCTAGTGTTGTGGTGTGTGGGTTTACATGTGTGTTGGTTCTAGTATTGTTGTGATGTGAGTTTACTTGTGTGTTGGTTCTAGTGCTGTTGTGGTGTGGGTTTAGCTGTGTGTTGGTTCTAGTATTGTTGTGATGTGGGTTTACTTGTGTGTTGGTTCTAGTATTGTTGTGGTGTGGGTTTACCTGTGTGATGGTTCTAGTATTGTTGTGATGTGGGTTTACTTGTGTGATGGTTCTAGTATTGTTTGTGGTGTGGGTTTACCTGTGTGATGGTTCTAGTATTGTTGTGATGTGGGTTTACCTGTGTGTTGGTTCTAGTGTTGTTGTGGTGTGGGTTTACTGTGTGTTGGTCTAGTGTTGTTGTGGTGTGGGTTTACATGTGTGTTGGTTCTAGTTGTTGTTGTGTGGGTTTACATGTGTGTTGGTTCTAGTGTTGTTGTGGTGTGGGTTTACATGTGTGTTGGTTCTAGTATTGTTTTGATGTGGGTTTACCTGTGTGTTGGTTCTAGTGTGTTGTGATGTGGGTTTACCTGTGTGTTGGTTCTAGTGTAGCGTAAATTCGTGTAATGTAGGTCACCATAAGAGAGATATATGATATGTGTTGTTTCAGTAGATTTCCTCATTCACTTTCTTGTTCATTTCACTTTCTTTGTAACTTGTGGTGAATGTGGAGCACAGTTGAACTAAACATTACTTAGACCTTGCTTACGTCATGGGTTATACAATTTCCAGGCTGCCTGTAGGGACATCGGGGAACTTTTAGGACAATCATTCATAGCTATGTCACTGATGTGGGTTGTTTTACCTTGGTGTGAGAATATTTATTGTGTCGTGTGTAAGTCTTTATGTTCATAGTTTTGTGTTTATTTCACACCAACCGTCTCCTATGAAAGTAGAGTGATCCTTGAGAAGTTAGCAGCACTTCCTAGCTAACCGGTTTCTCTGAAACCCTTGATAAATGTTACTTTTTTCTCACTCTAACAGAAAGTCAAGATATAAAAACTGCTTGTCTGTGCTTATTCCTATCTAACACTCTCACATTAACAAGCTTTTGGATGTTAAGGCCTGTGGAATGATCTATTCCCTTCTTGGCCATCCTATTCTGCTTCATCCTCTCTAAATTCCCAGATCACCTCAACAGCTCTTCAGGAATCTGAATTATACTATTGGTAATCCCACACCATCCTCTAATTTTCAAAATCTCTGCATAATAGTCGCACCACATATATTTCTTAATTATTGCCTCTCTGCTGCCTCCAGCCTCTTCCTCGCTGGAACATTTAAAGCCTATGTCTCATACCCATAAAAACTGTTGACCTGAGCAGATGAACTTATTTCTTTCCACGGATACCTCAGCACTCCACCCATCTTTCACCCCCCTCTTCTATACACTACATTACACACACACACACACATCACTAACATTGCAACAGGCAACATAATTTGCAAGACACCATAACCACACAGCTGCTATCTTGCTCTATAAGTCACATTCTTCTGCTTCTCCCTTGTTACCCCATTAACATCCTAACTATCTGATGCTCGTTTACCTTAGCAACAGACAACCCACTGTTAGATAGAGAGTTACAATACGGGCTATCTCAGACGAATGACTCTTCACGTATACCTAAACTGTACCATATGGTAATTGCTTATGTTTGCAACATACCTGCATTTATAACAATTGATTTTGAGGGGCCCCGAGAAGATTGTATGAAGCAGGTCCATGGCTGAGCGAAATACAATCGAATCAAGCTTCATAAAAACTAATATTGATTGTCATATGAATATAAGTTCCGAGTTATATATATATTAGATTCATTTATAATGAATAGGATTTGTGAGAATTTTAAATTATGCCTGACATGTCACTCGTAAATTTTCACTTGACATGTGACATGACTATATCTTCGCTACACTCCCACGCTCAGTCAGTAGGGTCATATGTGAGGTCATATCTCAGCTCTATAAGTCTTCTGTTGTCCCATTACTTTTACTGTTCCTTGATAATGTGAGAAATCACGAGAGTACTTTTCAGGAGTGAATTTAACTATTTTTTCACTGTGGTTATTATATACTATATATATACATATATATAACAAATATATATAATATAAAATATATATATATATATATATATATATATATAGTTGTGTGTGTGTGTGTGTGTGTTTGTGTGTGTGTGTGTTTTAGGTATCTCCTTCAACTTTTCAATTTTTTTCGTTCATCACACGAGAAGGCCTCATCGGATTCGCTTCACATTGTCACCACTAGTGTACGGTAACTAGGGCAAAATTCTTGGAATAATGTACTGTTGGTACCTTATTAAGCCCTCTGTAGCAAAGCTTCAGACGTTAAAAATGGTTCTTGTTAATTCAGCGACGGCGGAGAGTGAAATTCCAGTGTGCAGATAAACATCTGTCAGTTTTAATTCTAGAGCCTTCCTGAAGAGAAGACCTGCCCACACACTTACAATCTTCATGTAACTGTGATCATTAGAATAAGAGAAGTGGATGGCGATGGTATTAGTTTCAGCATTTTGATCTGTAGTTACTCGCACAGGTATTGTTTCTTATGTAACAATGGGAAATTGTTATTTCATTTTAATCACGTTAAACGTACTTGAGTCTGCGTCTTCAGAATGGCTTCTGACTGACAGGATAGTACTCGTCATGTTTATCTTAGGTTAAAGGATACATGTGCAGCTAATGCAGCATTTTCATTGTGGCAACGTTTCGCTTTCCAGGAGCTTTATTAAGCTCCTGGTGAGTCACAATAAAAATGTCGCAGTAGTTGCACTTGCGTCCTTTTACCTTACATACTGTCGGTAATTCTACCAACATTATTGCAGTTTGTCGTTAATTTAGATTGTGTAAAGGCAGATTTGTCAATGCACAAAATTAGTTTATAGAACTTGAAATCGTTGGAGTCCTTGTGATACCTGGAGAATTCTTTTTTCTGATCAGCTTTAATGTTTCACTTCTAAATAATGAAACAGAATGTTACAGGAATGCTATTAGAAGCCTGAGTAGATCTATAATCATGATGATATATTGTAGATATACGTTTATGGAGCAACTTGCAGTGTGAACAGACTGACTGATGTTGTAGTGGCCAGGCTTAGGCTTTTGTACAAGTACTTCTGGCAGTCTGGGAGACACACAGATGATGATCAAACCAAATGCAAAGTATGTGACCAGCCGTATGGTCACTATCTTAAACTCTGTGAGGTTAATTGTCCACTTATTGAGGAAGATAGACAGTGTAATAACCTACGTGACATGTCAGAATATATTATTAATGAAAGTAAGATACCAGACATATTGAGCAAATTTCTTAAATTTGCATGTAACAGATAAGTGAACTGTAGATATAAATCCAGATGTTCTCCTGTTAACCCTTTTGGGGTCTAGTTCCTAGGCCTTTTGTGTATCCATATTCTCTTCCGCTACTCTCCACAGGATGGATATGGGGTGCACAATAAACTAGCCACTTCGGTGGCAAAATATAAAAATCTAATCACTTCTAGTGTGTCCTCCAGAAAGCAAGGTTTGTCTTGTAATTGGGATGCATAAGTTCCAATTTACCACTCTTGTTTAAGGAAGTGCTCAAGTCGAATATTTGTTTTTCATTATTTATCGTCCTATTTCATTAATTTTTTTTCTAGAATCGTCGTACATGACTTATTGTTGGATGTAATGGAAATAGGATTTGGCAGCCAGCCAGTGTTTTGGTCACTACCTACTGATAAAACAATACTAAACCGATTTTACTGCAATAAGTAAACTATTCCTTGTCTTTTAGGCTTCAAAATATTAACACTGATGCATTGCCTAAGATGAATGACGCCTTACAAGTTTACACTGTTTGGGTTCATATATGAAATTTTATTGAAATTGTTAAAAACTTAGACTGGTTGGATTCAGAGCAGTTACTTGAGAATGTCTCTCTTGATAATCTTCAGTTTTCGGTGTTGCTTGGCTTCATTAAGAGAATACTTAGGCAGTTTTAAATTGCCTCTTTCATTAAATACATTGGTTTCTGTGTAATAACTGGAGAATTGGAAGTAGTTTGGTATTGCATTCAGGCAGTGAAAGTACCAGTTTGTGGACGCCACATAACTTAATAATACAACTTCTGAGCGGCTTCAAATTTAATATGCCGGTGTATTTTAGGATATCAGTCTATCTGAGATAACAAGGTAATGCCTCTTCAGTTTGGCTTCAAAGCCGGTGTTTCTTAGTGGAAAGTTTGAATTAATTTTCGACTGTGTATGTCCTAAGTTGTCATTTTTATTGGGGAAAAAAATTGGATATTGGTTTCCATGTGATAACTTGTGAATGACTCTTCTGACTGGCTTCAGATCCTCAACTGCATTAGAAACTTACGCCGCACTCTGTACTAACGCTATGGCTTGCAGGGGGCTGGGGTTTTGTAATACGGGAATACCTTTCATGGATCGCACAGCGACCGAAATGTATCTAGTTTGCTTTTTTTTGCGGGTAATACATACATGATCCCTTCAACCAGCTTGCTTGTATACACAACATCATCCCTTGTATAGTACGGGCGGCCTACAGTTCTGTGTCAGTGGGCGGAGCTTCCCCCATCTACAGCCAATCATCCCACCGCATCGACCTGTGCTGGCCAATAACAGCCATGTTTACGTTTGACGGGCCAATCACAGACGAGAATCTTCCGTAACTTCGTGGTGATGCTCATTCAGATATCACCAGATGTGGTTAGCAGTGAGTAATATCGTCATCCGGCTGTTTTAGCTTACTTTGTTGTAAATTTGGACCATGGGGCAGGAACGTAGACTATATGAGTGGAGAGCTGTTTGTAATATACACACGTCAGGTGACGAATTTTCCAGCTGTCTGCCTCGAGACAAGATAAGTGGAGAACCAGCTGGGTTATCATTACCATCACTATTATATTCTCCACCACCATCAGATGGAGTAATAAAGATAACTCTAACCTCATGCATTATTCTGGGGGAAAACAGAGGGAGTGAGAGGGAGAGAGAGAGAGAGAGAAGAGAGAGAGTAGGAATAGGAGAGAGAAAGAGACTAAGGGGTAGGAATGAGAGGAAGAAGAGGGGGAGTAGGAATAAGAGAGAGAGAAACTGAGGAATAGGAAAAGAAGAAAGGAAGAGACTGGGGGTAGAAATGAGAGAGAGGAAAAAGAGAGGTAGTAAGACTAAGAGACAGAGAGAGAGAGAGAGAGAGAGAGAGAGAGAGAAGGGAGAAGGAATGAGCCAGTTCTGTAAAGAGCGCCAGTTAATTTACAAGAAAAGCATACACCAAGGTAAGTAACATTAATATTAACATAAGACAATCAATTATACCTTACAAATTATTATTATTGCGCATTATCAATTCCTCCTAGCATAAAACCACATTTAAATTTTAATAAGCCCATGTGCCTCTCTTAAAAATGCCAGCCAATAGGCAAGCAGCACCCCGTGTGGGCTAATAGACGTATTAAGCCGTCCAGAGATAGCATCAGACTCTACATAATTCATAAGTTCCTGAAATACGAGCATCGCGGAGATGGCATTAAAGAATTGGAATTGCACAACATGACTGGCTTGTCTCTGCCCAGTATGACAACACCTGAAGTCTGCTAGTTTATGAACTATTAAGATAATATTGGGACATTCAGTGTGGGTTGTGAAACAAATAGGATTTCTCTCTCTCTCTCTCTCTCTCCTCCTCTCTCTCTCTCTCTCTCTCTCTCTCTCTCTCTCTCTCTCCCCTCTCTCTCTTCGTTAATGTTAGAAAGTTAGAGAAATTTGAGCAAATATATATATATATATATATATAATATTAAAATATATATATATATATATATATATATATATATATATATATATATATATATATATTTTAGCACCAACGATACAGTGGATGAGATGCCAGTACTTAAACTGTGAGATACCTACACTTATACTGTTGTGAGATACCAGTACTTATACTGTCTGACATACCAGCACTTATACTGTGTGTGATATACCAGCACTTATACTGTGTGAGATTCCAGCGCTTACACTATGTCTGAGATACCAGCACTTATACTGTGTGGAAGATACCAGCACTTATACTGTGTGGGAGATACCAGCACTTATACTGTGTGAAAGATACCGGCACTTAAACTGTGTGAGAGATACCAGCACTTATACTGTGTGAGAGATACCAGCACTTATACTGTGTGAGAGATACCGGCACTTATACTGTGTGAGAGATACCGGCACTTATACTGTGTGAGAGATACCTGCACTTATACTGTGTGAGAGATACCGGCACTTATACTGTGTGAGAGATACCTGCACTTATACTGTGTGAGAGATACCTGCACTTATACTGTGTGAGAGATACCTGCACTTATACTGTGTGAGAGATACCTGCACTTATACTGTGTGAGAGATACCGGCACTTATACTGTGTGAGAGATACCTGCACTTATACTGTGTGAGAGATACCGGCACTTATACTGTGTGAGAGATACCTGCACTTATACTGTGTGAGAGATACCGGCACTTATACTGTGTATGACGTATTTGCTCTGAAGTTTAAATCTGTTCATATAGAGTGTTGGTTTTTCATGTGAAGTGTTGGTTTGAAGATTGAGACACTTATGCAGCATATGGGAATCTTTATTCAGGAACAGGAAACGTTTCGCCACACAGTGGCTTCATCAGTCCAATACAAAGAGGAAGGCGTAAGGAAAGGAGGAGTATGAGGTAATCAGTCCCTCAGCCCCTGAGGGACTGATTACCTCATACTCCTCCTTTCCTTACGCCTTCCTCTTTGTATTGGACTGATGAAGCCACTGTGTGGCGAAACGT
>NC_069440.1:17645764-17758212 GCF_026875155.1 Cherax quadricarinatus
TATATATATATATATATATATATAATAATATATATAATGTATATATATATATATATATAATATAAATATTATATATAATATATATATATATAATATATATATATATATATATATATATATATATATATATGCAAAACAAATACTGTGAAAGACTAGAGAAATTCCAAGCGCTTTCGTGAATACCACCCTTATCAAGGAACTATGAAAGTAAAGCATCCAAGAAGATATAAGGGTCTGGCCAACACCTCACTATCAGATCCCACAACAGTTAAACACCTGACGCGCCCGGCCCAACTGGACAGGTCCTTCGCACAACCCACCAACAAACTATTCTACCAAGAAAATTTTTAAAATTATTATTTGTCCAGTGTATTATTAAATTCTTCCCAAGTTCTATTAACTATAAATGGATCTAATTTATATAAACCAAAGGAAATATTTCATATTATTGTCAAAACTGCTTTTATGAAACAAGATTCAATTTATATTCCTGTCGACCATGGACTTGCTTGATACTACTTTCTCAACTTTTTGAAAATCAATTGGATGGTTAAAATCTCTTACATGAATAAATAGAGCATTGGAATCTTGTCCAGTTCTAATGCTATATTTATGTTGTTTTAATCTTAGTTCGAGATTTTTACCAATTTGACAGTAATAAACTTCATCGCAAATTTTGCAAGGAATCTTATAGACACATCCATCAGCATTTTGGGGGGAATTCTTTATCAAAGTTTTTTTACTGTATCAAGATTTTTTAATACAACTTTAATATTAAAAGTCTTAAGAAGAGAAGGCATATCAACCAAGTTTTCATGGTAAGGGAGAACCAACATATTTTTTGTTGAATAAGGCTAGTTGTCCCTTTTTGGATTGTAAAAAGTATTTCTAGCAACTTTAAAAGATTTATCAATTACATTTCTTGGGTATTTTAAATCATTACCTATTTCATAAATTTTGGATATTTCCTCATCTATGAACTCAGGACTACAAATTCGTAAAGCTCTCAAAAACATTGATGAGAAAACAGACAGTTTGACTCTATCTTGATGCGAAGAATAATAGTGGACATAGGAACAGTTATTTGTAGGTTTTCTGTAAATTTTAAATTTGAATTCATTATTACCCTTAATAATTATAACATCTAGAAAAGGCAATGAATTATTTTCTTCAAACTCAACAGTAAAGTTTATAGAATGGGCTAAGCTATTTAATTTTCCAAGGAAATGGTGTATATCTACATTTTTGGGCATAAGACACAAAATATCATCAACATATCTGAGCCATTTAGCTCTATTAGGGAGGATTGTGTTAAGCAACCTTGTTTCAAAAAAATCCATGTATAGGTTACTAAGAACAGGTGAAAGAGGATTTCCCATTGCCATACCAAACTTCTGAGTGTAAAACTTATCATTAAATACAAATTTTGCATCAACAATGCAAAGTTTAATAAGTTTAATGTTAGTAGGAACTGGCAATGGTAAATCATAGTTAACGAGTTCTTCAGATAAGAAACTTAATAAATCCTCAACAGGAACTTTCGTAAAACAGGAAGTAACATCAAAACTAATAATTAATTCAAATTTAAAATTTACAGAAAACCTACAAATAACTGTTCCTATGTCCACTATTATTCTTTGCATCAAGATAGAGTCAAACTCTCTGTTTAGACTGTTAGAATGTTGGTGGGATGTGCGAAGGACCTGTCCAGTTGGGCCGGCGCGCGTCAGGTGTTTAACTTTTGTGGGATCTGATAGTGAGGTGTTGGCCAGACCCCTTATGTACCTTCCTTGGATGCTTTACTTTCATAGTTCCTTGATAATGTGAGTAGTCACGAAAGCGCTTGGAATTTCTCTAGTCTTTCACAGTGGTTGTTTTGCATATTCTGAAATCACCTGTTTACTGTGATCTTATTGCATATATATATATATATATATATATATATATATATATATATATATATATATATATATAAATATATATATATATATATATATATGTCGTGCCGAATAGGCAGAATTTGCGATCTTGGCTTAAATAGCAACGCTCATCTTGCCATATAGGACAAGTGAAAATTTGTGTATGCAATAATTTCGCCAAAATCATTCTGAATCTAACGAAAAAAATGCATTTCACTGTGTTTGTTTAGTATTAAATTATTGTAAACAAATCTAAAATATATTTAGGTGGATTAGGCTAAAATAAATTGTTCTTGTTATAATAAGGTTAGGTAAGTTTTTAAGTTCCTTTTAATGCAGAATTATAAATTTTTACATCAACATAATGAAAAAATATATCTTTAAACGTATAAGAGAAAATTTTGGAAAGGACTTAATTTTAAATGAGTTCTTGCTAATTGACCAGTTTTACATATTCGGCACGACATCTGTCTCCCATGAAGTTCGGGGTTACCCTAGAAAAAGAAAAGGCATTCACTGTCATTCCCTCAATAGGTGTCGTGTCAAGAGTATGTAGAAATCAGTGTAATCCTCCAAACTGTAAAATTGTCACCTTTCCTTCAGAGTATAGGCACTGTACTTCTCACCTCCATGACTCAAATTCCAACTAACTGGTTTACCTGATTCCCTTCACAAATGTTACTCTGTCCACAATCCAATAACACCTCAAGCCTTAAAAACCACTTATCTCCACTCCTAGTGCTCAAGCCCCTAGCACTCAAAATTTCCTTCACCCTCTGTCTGTGTCTGTCTGTCTGTCTGTGTCTGCCTGTCTGTGTCTGTCTCTGTCTGTCTGTCTGTCTGTCTGTCTCTCTGTCTGTCTCTCTCTCTCTCTCTCTCTCTCTCTCTCTCTCTCTCTCTCTCTCTCTCTCTCTCTCTCTCTCTCTCTCTCTCTCTCTCTCTCTCTCTCTCTCTCTCACCCTTAGTAGGACGACCATTTTCCCGCCTTCCTTCCATCCTATATATATTCTCCCTGTTCGTCATCCTATTCTGCACACTTAAATGTCCAAACCACCTCATCAACCCCTCCCCAGCCAGCCCTCTGAATTATACTTGTAGTTACCCCGCGCTGTCTTCTTTATATGCCTCGGATTAGCTATATAATAGTCACACCACCCGTTGCTGTCAATCCACACCACCTATTTCTGTTTGTCGCTGGATGTCCACTGCTTGAAGTCTCCTCACTGCAACGTTGAAAACCCATGCCACACACTCATATAAAAGTGTTGATACAGCAGTACTCCAGTATATTTTCCTTTTTGCCCCCATATATAAATTTCTTTCTTTCCATACATTCCTCAACACTTTTTACCTTCTTTTATTGCTGCTCTCATCACCTTTCTCTGGTATATGTGTACTTTTAATTTCCTTTGTTTACACACCCTCCCAGATTCCTGAACCAACTTTTGCAACTTCTCTTCAGAATCTTCCAAAAGAACTATGTACTCGGCAACGATTATCTTTGTTAAATCTCACGTCGTATTATATTCGTCATCATTTGATTCCACACCTAGCTTTCGCTTCTTTCATTATATCTATAACATATTAAATAGCCATAGTGACATCATTCATCATTGTCTAGAAAATAGTCCATTTCTCTCTTGCATCCTCTCACATGAGCCTCATTCTTTTATTAATACTGTTACTACTTCAGTAATGTACTACCTATTTCATATATTTGCAGATTATGCCACATTGCGTCCCTGTCTACTTCTGTTATTTGTCTGTTCTAGCTCACGTGATGAAATTATTTAATAATTTTTTTCTAAAGATGGGAATTTATTTAATAAAATCTGAAGACGGGATACAACGAGCACAGCCTTGGTCCTGGACACATACACACGCACACACACACACACACATACACAACACACACACCACACACACACACACACACACACACACGCACGCACGCACGCACGCACGCACGCACACACACACACACACATACACACACATACACACACATACACACACACACGGAGGAGCTAGGACTCGATCCCTGCAACCACAAATGAGTACACATACACACAAAAAAACTCTCCAAAGTGTCTATCGGCAAATTCCTCTGACAAATAGTAAGTAACTAACACACACAGACAGGGGTCCCTCTGGGCTGTGCGGGTATATCCATTACATCCCGTGAGCGTTTTATCGTAGGCGTATCTTCTGTCTCCCGCAAAGTAATAGCCCATTCCAGGAGGTCTGAAGGAGGCGTGTTCGACCGGGCACGCTTCTTCGGCACGTATATTGGTATGCATAATGCCCCTATGTATTGCTCTTGGGGAGGGGTTCTTAGTCTGGTTCATACCCAACCTTCCTCTCCCTCTCTTTCCACC
Source organism: Cherax quadricarinatus (assembly GCF_026875155.1). NCBI lineage: Eukaryota > Metazoa > Arthropoda > Malacostraca > Decapoda > Parastacidae > Cherax > Cherax quadricarinatus. Next base: position 17,650,062 of record NC_069440.1, read on the forward strand.
CGCTGTCCTCTACCCCCTGCCCCTGCCCCTGCCTCTTCACCCCCCTCTGGATAACATATTGCCACAACGATATTTCATCCCCTCCGGAGTAGGCAATAAAGGCAGCTACCCCTGGGAGAGGCCGACGCAGCGGGAATAGAAAACTTGATGGCGCACAGTATTGGCTATATTATTTCTGCAATCGCGAGCTGACCATGGATTTTATTCTGTCTTTGTCTTCCTCGTTTATTTCCTGAATGCAGGTCTCTTCTCGTTTATCCACTTATAATCTTTCTCACTGTGAATTGAGTTACTCCTGTTTCTGTTTATCAACATTCTCCCTCTTCCATCTCCTTATTCCCTCCCTCTTTGTGGTACCTCTTATAGGTGGTTCCTGTACTAGTAGCCTTACACAACTCATCGTATGGGAGCCTTTTACTTTTTTCTTAAAGAACAAGAGAAAAAATTAATCGGCTTGTGCAGAAGCCGAGATGGAGGGGAGGGAAGGAGGAAGAAGTGGGAGGGAAAAGTGATTGAAACCAACTCATTAACAATTCTTTGAGACAAGATGGAGAGGTCGACGTGACAGTGAAAAGCCTTGGAATTTTTGTAAAAACCTCAGCTAACGTCCTTCTTGTGTAAATGGCGGGCAGGTCGCAGCTGGGGGCGCTCCTCATTGGTTGAGGGTTGTGTCGGGAGGAGCGTTGATTGGCTGCAGTCTCACAACTTGTCGCTCTGCACCACAGCGGGTGAAATATTGACATGATTTTGGCGGGTAATTTGGTTGTGGTGTGTGGTGTAACTCCCCCCCGCAGTGGGGGGGGGCAGGATGTGTAATGAAAGAGGAACTCACACACACACACACACACACACACACAGTGGAAGTGGAATAGCCTAGCAAGTGATGTAGTGGAGGCAGGAACCATACGTAGCTTTAAGACGAGGTATGACAAAGCTCAGGAAGCAGAGAGTGAGAGGACCTAGTAGCGATCAGTGAAGAGGCGGGACCAGGAGCTGAGTCTCGACCCTTGCAACCACAATTAGGTGAGCACAATTAGGGGAGTACACACACACACCTAGTAGCGAGAGTGCCAGGAGCTGTGAGTCGACCCTGCAACCACAACTAGGTGAGTACACACACACACACACACACACATAGAGGAAGTACGGTTTAATCATCATTGCCTTAGCCATGATGAGGTATAACTTGATCTCCATTATATCTAATTACCTCCAGCAGTTTGAATGATAAGTTAGGTATCTTTATTCTGGAATAAAGATACCAAACTGTTGCATATGTCTTCCTTATCAACTTGTCGGTATTATATACCATTTTCATACTCAGCAGTTTGATTGCCAAGCTTGGCGTTAAGTTGCTGGTGGTAGCCAGATCAATAGAGGGGACGTCATGCCTCTACGAGGTATGACCTCGCTTCTGTTCACCTGAACAGATAACATTACACTGCATAATGATACTGTTTCTTGTGAGGTTACTAACAACCTGACTGGTCACAGACCGGACTGTAATTAGCAGACGGATGATCGAGGCTTCACCACTCCTTGCATAGAATGAAATACACAATACTGGTTCTTTGTCTCTGTTAATACTGATTTTCTCTCATTAATTTCCACGTTGTTCGGTTATCAAGTTAGACGTGTATATAAAAGGTATCGTAACAGTCCCTTTACCCTTGATATGCGTCAGGTGGTAACGTCCTATGGCTCACAGCTGAAGAACCCGGGCTCAAGCCATGAGTGAGTGGGAACGTTAGGCATATGTTTCCTTATACCTGTTGCCCCTGTACACTTAGCAGTAAGTACCTGCGTGTTAGCCAACTGCTGCGGTTCGCATCATGTGGAGGGGGATCACGGACAATAACACACAACACAATAAGTGTCAGGGGCCCAAGACTGTTCAACTGCCTCCTAGCATACATAAGGGAGATTACCAATAGACCCCTGGCTGTCTTCAAGGCGCTGGACAGGCACCTAAAGTCAGTTCCTGACTAGCCGGGCTGTGGTTCGTACGTCAGTTTGCGTTCGGCCAGCAGTAACAGTTTGGTTGATCAGACCCTGATCCACCACAAGGCCTTGGCTCAGACCGAGCAGCGGGGGCGTTGACCGCCGAAACCCTCTTCAGATATACTCCAGGGACAATTGAAAATAAACCACGATCATTAGCTTTCTTGAGTTATCCTAGTTAACTAACCCTTCGAGTTAATAATTCAGTACAATCTTCTTACTCCTGTGTACTGCTGTGCCGAAAAAAAAAATTACCTTAATATTTCAATTCATATTATTTATGGTGGTCACAGAGGTACTTCCTAACACTTACTATTCCTCTCCCTCTCGTGCTGCTTTCACTGATCCCCTCACTCCCATACGAACTCACTCCAGAAGTCGGTCCGAACACTAGAAGTCCCAGTATAAAGTGAAAGGTCAAACAAAGGCAGACTGTATCACAAAAAATAGTTGTACTAAAGAACAGTAGTAGCTAAGTATTCAGATATTATAGATATCACAGTGACAAAAACTTTCTGGAATATTAACCAGTGCATTATTCCCAGAGAGGTATATCATAGTGAGAAGAGAGAGAGAGATCAGAGGAAAGAGATGAGGAGGCACTGTTGGTAAAGAATTAGTTGAGTTTTGAAATGGGTTACATAGAGACTGGTAACTTCAAAGACTATGTGGTACATAAGAACATAAGAAAGAAGGAACACTGCAACAGGCCTACTGACCCATACGGAGCAGGTCCATTACCCCTCCCGGATTAGCACAGTGACCTCCCCCCCCACCGCATTAGCCCAATGACCCCCCCCCCGGATTAGCCCAATGACCCACCCAGTCTGGCCACCTCCACTCAAGGAAGGAGCACGGCACCAGACCCAGCAGCACAAGCTAGTCAGGTCCAACTCACACCCACCCACACCCACTCATGCTTTTATCTAACCTATTTTTAAAACTACACAACGTTTTAGCCTGAATAACTGTACTCGGGAGTTTGTTGCACTCATCCACAACTCTATTACCAAACCAGTGCTTTCCTATATCCTTCCTGAATCTGAATTTTTCCAATTTGAAACCATTGCTGCGAGTCCTGTCTTGGCTGGAAATTTTCAGCACGCTATTTACATCCCCTTTATTTATTCCTGTTTTCCATTTATACACCTCGATCATATCCCCCCTAATTCTACGCCTTTCGAGAGAGTGCAGATTCAGGGCCCTCAGTCTATCCTCATAGGGAAGATTTCTGATACATGGGATCATCTTTGTCATCCTCCTCTGTACGTTTTCCAGAGCATTTATATCCATTCTGTAATACGGTGACCAGAACTGAGCAGCATAGTCTAAATGAGGCCTAACCAAGGATATATAGAGTTGAAGAACAACCTGAGGACTTCTATTATTTATACTTCTAGATATGAAGCCAAGAATTCTGTTAGCTTTAATACACTGTTGTCTTGGTTTTAGATTACTGCTAACCAGCTAAATCCTTTTTTGCAATCATTAGTATTAAGATCTACATTATTTAGTTTATATGTGGCATGGTTATTTACCTGTCCAACATTTAGAACTGCATTTGTCAATATTAAACTGCATCTGCCACTTCTCCGACCATTGCATCAGTCTATTCAAATCATCCTGGAGTGCTCTAGTGTCCTCATTAGAATGAATTGGACGGTCTATTTTGGTGTCATCAGCAGGAGAAATAATGACTGGAGTAGCCAAGGTAAAAGTAGCAGTGGTTTATAATTACCCACCTGAAGAATTGAGACACTTATGCAATATACGGAATCTTTATTGAAGAAACGTTTCGCCACACAGTGGCTTCATCAGTCCAATACAAAGTAGAAATGGGTAAGGAGAGGAGGAGTTTGAGGTAATCAGTCCCTGAACCTGGAATCGATTTGTTCAGTCCATCACTCTTATAGGAAGTACAGTATAGGGCCAGAGAGGTGGCTTATATACTGCAGTCAGAAGAGTCAAAGCAGGAGGAGGCGGGATCACAGTGGGACCTGCCACTAGTGTAAGTAGGTCATCGTCCAAAGGTTGGACAAACGTTGAAGTCTTTGTACCAAGATCCCATGATGTTGCATTGTCTGACAGATGTGATGAATGGTTTTGAAAACCGACAAGTTGAAGAATTGAGACACTTGTGCAATATACGGGAATCTTTATTGAAGAAACGTTTCGCCACACAGTGACTTTATCAGTCCAATACAAAGTAGCAATGGGTAAGGAGAGGAGGAGTTTGAGGCAATCAGTCCCTCAACCTGGAATTGATGTGTTCAGTCCATCACTCTTGTAGGAAGTACAGTATAGGGCCAGAGAGGTGGCTTATATCCTGCAGTCAGAAGAGTCGAAGCAGGAGGATTCTCGTATGTTGCACAAGTGTCTCAATTCTTCAACTTGTCGGTTTTCAAAACCATTCATCACAAATGACCCACCTACCAAACAAAAAATGACCGAAGCAGGAGTATGATGAGAACAACAGAAGAGCCATAATTCTAATTCTAGAAAAAAAAATGGCAGAGAGAGCAACACCAAAACAAAGGTTCTGATTGTACAAGATTTCAGTCAAAAGGAAATTGATTGTGAGCCACATGGAGGGTCCAAAACTTAGAGAGCAAAACTAATGGAAGCAACAATGGAAAATTTCATGACACAACATGTCAAAGAACCGCAATTGTGTGAACCTATATCAGTGATCTACAACATGTCCCTGGAGAGGGAAAGCGTACTAAACAACTGGAAAACAACAACGTGATCCCAATATACATGCATGGGAACAGACAAGAGGCACTGAATTATAGGTCAGTATCACTGACGTTTATTCTGTCCAGGATATGGGAGAAAGATGATAAAGAAAAGAGTGGTTGAACATCAAGAAAAGTGAGACTTATTATACAGGAAGCCAGTATGGATATAAGGATGGTAACCTACTCGATTTCTACGACAGTAGTGGAAAACAAGCAAGAAAGACAAAGATGGGTTAACTGCATATTCTTGAACTGCAGAAAAGCATTTGATACTGTACCTCACCAGAGACTAATTCACAAATTAGAGCACGCGGAGATGCTAGGTGGAGTCCTAGAGTAAACTGAGTAATACGTAACGAATAGACAACAGAGGGTGATGGTAAGGGCAGATGTTTCAGAATAAGAAAGTGACACAAGTGTGGTTCCTTAAAGTCAGTTCTGTTATTCTTAAGATACGTAAATGACCTGCAAGAGAAGGTTGACTTATATATCTTTTTGTTTGCTGCTGGCGTAAACCTAATGAGAATAGAAACTACTGAGGATAGAGACAGTTTGCAGGTAAACCTGGACAAACTTAAAAATGGTCAAACAAGTGGTTGCTAGAGTTTAACCATAGCAAGTGTAAGGTGAAGATTGAGACACTTATGCAGCATGTGGGAATCTTTATTCAGGAAACGTTTCGCCACACAGTGGCTTCATCAGTCCGATACAAAGTAGGAAGGTGTAGGGAGAGGAGGAGTTTGAGGTAATCAGTCCCTCAGCCTGGAGTCGATGTGTTCCATCATATTGTAGAATGCACAGCATAGGGCCGTAGACGTGGCTACAGTATATAAGCCATATGTTGCATAAGTGTCTCAATCTTCAACTTATCGAATTTTTTAAACCATTCATCGCAAGTGCAAGGCTATGAAAACTGGGGATGGAGAGAGGCGACCATAGACGGAATACATCTTGAGAGGCGTAAAACTACATATTTCGTTCAGGGAGTGAACATTACATTCAATATATCATCAGAGGTGAACATAAATTGAATAGTATCTGTAGAAATTTGATGAAAACTGATCTCAAAACTGCCTTTAGATACCTCAATAACGAGTTTTTATAGACTCCCTACACAACATGTGTTAGGCCCATCATGGAGTATGTAGCAGCAGCATGAAGCCATCACCTGATCAAGCATCTACAAAAACTAGAAAAGGTCCAAAGGTTTGCGACAAGAGTAGTCCCAAAGCTGAGGGGAATGGGTTATGAAGAGAAATTAAATGAGATGACCCTAACGACTTTAGAAGAAAGGAGGATTAGGGGAAACATGATTACGACATTGAAGATATTCAGAGGGTTTGACAGAGCAAATAGAGACAAACTTTTAAAATCAAAGGCATGGGCGAGACGTCATAGATGGAAACTAAAGACACAGATGAGCCACATGGATGCCAGGAAATACTTTTTTTCAATGTCTGAGTGATAATAAATGGAATGAGCTAATGTCGAAGTGATATAGGGAAATTCAATACACAGTTAAAAAAATTCACAAATAACCCACACTTATGAAGGAAACTTTGGATAACTTTTTGGTTCGTCTCAACTGAGCAAGAAAAAACAGAATAGAAGACAGGTGGGGAACTTGAAGAGGTAGCAGTAGTAGCATTAGTAGTAGTAGTAGTATTACTTCTAGTAATAGTAGTGGCGGAAGAAGCAGCAGTAGCAAATAACAGTCTAATAACAAGGGTAATACATGGCCAGGGGATGGAGGGGCAGGTAACAGCAAGCTGACACATGTCAGTCACCAAAGGACTTACCAATGAATAAGAAAAGATCAACACTGCAGTCACTCTCATCACCTGTGCTAGAAAAGAAAGAAGAAACAGGTAAGGAGAAATTCAGAAGGCAAGAGAGGTGAAGCAAAAGAGAAGACAAGGCAAGACGATAGGTAAGGGGAAGACAAAGGTCAGATCAAGCCCTTATACACAACATTCTTAACCAGAGTCTTGGTCCCTGTTTTGTTTCAGTAGTTCATGGCCAGATTCTAAAAATTTTAGGACACTAGTGACTTTACTTGATCTTTACCTTCTCATATTTTCTCTTGATCTGTCTTTTGACTTTCTCGTGTACTTCTTATTCGCTCACTTGCCTCTCTCACCACCTTCTGTTTTTCTCCTCCTCCTACCCCTCCTCCTCCTCCTTTTCTCTCTCGCTCCTCCCTCATTCCCTCTCTCTCCTCTTCATTCCCCACCCCCCTCATCTGGTTCACAGGGCTTCCCTGTGACACCACCCTGGGGGTTAAATTAGTGTCTATTCAGTCGTCAGTTAGGCCTCCCCTAAGTTCCTAAAGTTCCCCATGGGATATCCATAAACGTTTTCTGTGAGCGACTTGGTGTTAATATTCCCTTACATCCCTCCTCCCTCGTCTCACTCTCTCTCTTGTGCATGATTAAGTCGAATGAATAATAGATGAGAATGACTCAGTGATTGCTGACGATTTTTAGATATATCAGTAATTAACAGTGTTCTCTTTTTTAATCACTAATTTCGGTATCGCAGAGTTACAGTGGCCTGGTGGCTAAAGCTTTAGCCACAAGGGGCTTTCTGTGTAATAGTAAGTCATTGATGTTTGCTAGGCCTGTATACCTTGTACATATATTTGTAGTAAATAAAGATATTATTATTATTATTATTATTATTATTATTATTATTATTATTATTATTATTATTTATTTTTTGAGGTTTTCTTCGTATTTTTTCAAAGAGAATATCTGTATGGCCGTCACTGCCCTGGCAAGATAATATACACCAAGAGGTGTATGTTTCTCAGTGTATCTGCGAGTTGATATAATCTGTATTTGAGGGATTAAAGTATTCTTGAGTGGTGGTGTGTAGTTGGCATGCAACCTTCATGATCCTCTTGTAGCCGATAGTCTTTCAACCCAGTCAGCCAGCTTCTGCATTGCATTAATTGATTGTAGTGTCAACAGTGTAATACCCATAGAGTAATGAATCTTAACTAGTCATAAGTTGGCCTGTGATACTCCAATACTGAAGACTATGTTGTGCCTAAACAGAAAGCTTCAATTGCTAACTCACAATCTATATTTAGTCACTTAGCAATAATACCAATTACCTCATAATTTTGTATATTTTTAAACATTAAGATTTAATTTAAGTCTGGCCCGTGCCTAGCATGCTAGGGTCTAGTGGTACACTCTAATTATTATTTTCTACAGTAACCACACAATAAACAAATTCTGTAAACTCAGCATTGTAATCCTTATAGAGAATAAATTTTTGAATTTGAATTTGAATTTGAGTATATATTGTTATAGCTCAGCTTTATAGGCAGGCTCCCTGGCCAAGTCTTAGTCACGTGACCCCCATTTGAAGCTCATTGTTTGTGTTTCTAAGACAGGATGAATGAACTTGTGGTTATTTTTATCCTATTTTTTTTCTCTCTCTTTTGATCCACGAGTGTGACAACAGATGGAGGGCGTGGCATGTCATGACACTTCGAAAATTTCGTGTATAGTCTGCAGTTGATACATTATTCAGATCTATTAAGTGCTGTGCTGGTTGGACATAAGGGCAAGGATTATTAATTATTTTCTAACAGAATCGCAACATATAAACAAAACATATGAACGCTATAACCAAAATTATAGAAGAAAAAGAGGACAAAGAACCCTGATGGAAATATGTCACAGTGACTTCAATGGGTTATCCTCGGTTAAAGCTACATAATACACTGCATACATGAACCGGTAACATCTATGTACCCTGAAGAACCATTCTAAAAAAATGGCATGGTATGCTTGCATACATAAGTAAAAACTTAATTAACATAAATATAGTGTTGCCATCTTCAGTTACATTTCTGAAGAGTAACCAGGCGAGAGCTTAATTTACTTTAGGATCTTCTTGAACTTTGTATCATGCAATGTGAGCAACCTCAGTGGTAGTATGCCACATTGTTTAGCTTTATTGAGTCATCTTAGGATTAGTTCTACATAGTTTACTGTTTGTTACCATTGTAATACAGTAGTTTAAAATTTTGTATGACGCTTAAATAATTGCAGACTGCAATTCCACTCCCTTCATTGTCCTCCTACACTCCCATCCTTCCCACTTCTGTTATTAAGCCAATGGAGTAGAAAAAATGACAATAATCGAGGGACAAACAAGTATAAATCAATAAAGCGTCTCAACCCTCCGCCTCATCAGTTACGCTTTCCGATCCTCTCTCTTGACTCACAGTATTGCCATATAATATGAAACAAAAAGAACCCGCCTAAAAAATCTATTAATACAATTTTTACGCATTTTAGACACGATGCGAGCTTCTAACACCTTTTAAGATGTCCAGAAATTGTTAAAATTAATATTGTTTGATAAAATTCCCCTTAAAAGAACATAGTGGTCCTTCCGGCATTTGGCAGTTGGGCCAATCAACTGGTGGCCGCGTCCGGGAGTACAAGCCCGGGATGTGCTCGATAAACCCTACACAAGAGGCTGCTAATGGTCGTAATTGGCTTGGATGGCCAGGGGTAAAAGTAGCACCAGTGGCTGCATGTGGGGGAACATAAGGGGAAACAAGAGGAGACGACTGGAACGGGGATATATGTGACGCGAGAGGGGAAGAGAAAAGGGGGATATACGACAATGAGTGTATCAGTGTTGGTAGTTAATAACGTCGTGTAGTGGCGGGGAAGACCCTCCCCGCCTCGTGTTTCCTTGCCTCTTGTTATGATTAATAAGGAGAGGGGGTGGGGGATTTAGCTCCCTCAGGGCTCAGATTCCATTATGAGATTGATGGTAATATAAATAGCAGCTGGGATCCTCCTCTTCATCGTGCCCTTAGCAGATATATATTACAATATTAATGCAGGACCTTAATAGAGACAACATTGTTCAGTCTTCCTTCTTTAGGACTGAACTAATACTCGATATATATATGTCGTGCCGTATAGGTAAAACTGGTCAGTTAGCAAGAACTCATTTAAAATTAAGTCCTTTTTAAAAATTTCTGTTATACGTTTAAAGATATATTTTTTCATTTATGTTTATGTAAAAAATAATAATTTGTACCAAAAGAAGCTTAGAAAACTTACCTAACCTTATTATAACAAGCGCAATTTAATTTAGCCTAATCCAACTAAATATATTTTAGAGAAGTTACAATAATTTAATAATAAACAAACACAATGATATATACTTTTTTCGCTAGGTTCAGAATGATTTTTGCATACACAAATTTTCGCTTGTCTTATTAGGCAAGAAGAGTGTTGCTATTGTAGCTCTTTCGCCAGCGCACTCAGCTCACACACTGAAGATCGGGGTTCGAATCTCCTCCGGTACGGCTGGAAAACATTAGGGACGTGTTTCCATAAGACACCTGCTGTCCCTGTCCCTGTTCACCCATCAGTTTAAAATGAATACCTGGGTGTTAGTGGACTGGTGTGGGTCGCATCTGGGACAAAACTGACCTAATTTGCCCAAAATGCTCAGCATAACTAGGGGCTTTCTATATAGTAGTATGTCATAAGTGTCAGCTAGGACTGTATACCTTGTACATGTACTTGTAGCAAATAAAGATATCATTATTATTAAGCCAAAATCGCAAGTTTTGCCTATTCGGCACGATATATATATATATATATATATATATATATATATATATATATATATATATATATATATATATATATATATATATATATATATATATATATTATTTTTTATTTATTATCACACTGGCCGATTCCCACAAAGGCAGGGTGGCCCGAAAAAGAAAATCTTTCACCATCATTCACTCCATCACTGTCTTGCGAGAAGGGTGCTTTACACTACAGTTTTTAAACTGCAACATTTACACCCCTCCTTCAGAGTGCAGGCACTGTACTTCCCATCTCCAGGACTCTAAGTCCGGCCTGCCGGTTTCCCTGAACCCCTTCATAAATGTTACTTTGCTCACACTCCAACAGCACGTCAAGTATTAAAAACCATTTGTCTCCATTCACTCCTATCACGCTCACGCATGTATGTGTGTGTATTTGCCTGTTTGTGGTTGCAGGGGTCGACACATAGCTCCTGGCCCTCGCCTCTTCACTGCGGTGTTAGGTCCTCTCTCCCTGCTCCATGAGCTTTATCATACCTCGTCTTAAAACTATATTTGGTTCCTGCCTCCACTACATCGCTTCCCAGACTATTCCACTTCCTATGTGTGTGTTAGTTACCATTTTGTCCTAGGCACATGTCGATTAGACACTAGGCCTGTAGTATGTGTGTGTGTGTGTGTGTGTACTCACCTAGTTGTACTCACCTAGTTGAGGTTGCGGGGGTCGAGTCCGAGCTCCTGGCCCCGCCTCTTCACTGATCGCTACTAGGTCACTCTCTCTGAACCGTGAGCTTTATCATACCTCTGCTTAAAGCTATGTATGGATCCTGCCTCCACTACATCGCTTCCCAAACTATTCCACTTACTGACTACTCTGTGGCTGAAGAAATACTTCCTAACATCCCTGTGATTCATCTGTGTCTTCAACTTCCAACTGTGTCCCCTTGTTACTGTGTCCAATCTCTGGAACATCCTGTCTTTGTCCACCTTGTCAATTCCTCTCAGTATTTTGTATGTCGTTATCATGTCCCCCCTATCTCTCCTGTCCTCCAGTGTCGTCAGGTTGATTTCCCTTAACCTCTCCTCGTAGGACATACCTCTTAGCTCTGGGACTAGTCTTGTTGCACACCTTTGCACTTTCTCTAGTTTCTTTACGTGCTTGGCTAGGTGTGGGTTCCAAACTGGTGCCGCAATATGGGCCTTATATGGTTCCAATATGGGCCTAACGTACACGGTGTACAGGGTCCTGAACGACTCCTTATTAAGATGTCGGAATGCTGTTCTGAGGTTTGCTAGGCGCCCATATGCTGCAGCAGTTATTTGATTGATGTGCGCTTCAGGAGATGTGCCTGGTGTTATACTCACCCCAAGATCTTTTTCCTTGAGTGAGGTTTGTAGTCTCTGGCCCCCTAGACTGTACTCCGTCTGCGGTCTTCTTTGCCCTTCCCCAGTCTTCATGACTTTGCACTTGGTGGGATTGAACCCCAGGAGCCAATTGCTGGACCAGGTCTGCAGCCTGTCCAGATCCCTTTGTAGTTCTGCCTGGTCTTCGATCGAGTGAATTCTTCTCATCAACTTCACGTCATCTGCAAACAGGGACACCTCAGAGTCTATTCCTTCCGTCATGTCGTTCACAAATACCAGAAACAGCACTGGTCCTAGGACTGACCCCTGTGGGACCCCCCGCTGGTCACAGGTGCCCACTCTGACACCTCGCCACGTACCATGACTCGCTGCTGTCTTCCTGACAATTATTCCCTGATCCATTTTTGTGCCTTCCCTGTTATCCCTGCTTGTTCCCCCAAGTTTTTGCACCAACCCTTTTGTGTGGAACTGTGCCCAAACCCCTTTTCTTGCATTTCCAAAAAAGGGAAATCCACCCACCCCCTCTCTCTTGTTTTAATGCTGTAACCATGCCCTTTAGAACTCCATTTGGTTTGTGCCCAACGGATTTCCGTCCCTAAAACCATGTTGGTGTTTGTTGATGAGATCTTTCCTTTCTGGTGTTCCCCCAAACTCTTCTCCTAAATAATTTTTCTCCATTTTTTTGGGTTTTTACAAACAGGGCAGTGACACTGGTCTGTATTTAATGCTTCATGTCTTTTCCCCTTTTTTTAAAAAGATTGAGACTACATTCGCGCCCTTCCCATGCCTCGGCATTTCCCCTGTTTCGATAGATGAATTAAAATTTTTTTGTTAGGGGTACCATAGCGCCTCTGCCCCCCCCCTCCAATAGCCAGGGGGAGATTTATCGGGGCCCCTTTGGGCCTTTTGGGGAAACAAACCACTCAAAAACCCCTCTTCCCTTCTTCCTGGGTTGTGTGCACTGGTCCCAGCACATGGTGGGGGGCCCCAAACCTCTCCGTCTTTTGGACCCCTTTCCCGTCTCCTCTGGAACATTTCTTTGAATCTCTTTTTGGTTCCTCACTTTACCACGGTAAATTTCTTGTTGTCTCCCCCCTTCCCTTCCCTTAGCCTGTTTTCCCTGGTCCTTGACTTTTGTTTTCCCCCCTGATTGGCTGAACAACATTTTCGGGTCGGGAATTTGGCTTTCGCTCCCTATGTCATTTTCAAAATTTTTCTTTGGGCCCCCCTTTTTAATCTGTGCATATTCTTTTCTGGCTCTAGGGATTTTTTCTCTCCTTTTTCCCTCCGGGGTCCTTTGCCTTCTATATTTTTTCCATTCCCTAGAAAACATTTGGGTTTTTTGCCCCCCCGCCCCTTTTTGGTTAAACCAGGGGGCTCATCCGGTTTTTTTTCAAAATTCCTTTTTTCCCCTTGGGGTCCCAAACCTCCCCCTAAAGCCTCCTTGCATTTTGTTGTACATTTTCCATCACTCATTAACGGGCCCTTCCCCCCAGTTTTTGTCCCAAAAAAACCCCTTCAGGAAGTTCCTCTTTCCCCTGTGTGGCCCCCCTTTCTTGTTATTTGGCTTCATTCGTCCGGGCCTTTCCCTTTCTTCTACCTCCCTTGAAAGCCCCCCTACTTTTATTCGAAAGTTTAAAAAAACCCCCATGGTAAACGGGCCCCAAGGGGTTTTTCATATGTGATTTTCCTCGATTTCGCATCCCAAAAAGGTGAATCCTAAGTCTAGCCTTGCGGGTTTCATCCTCTCCTTTCCTCTTGTAGTGCCCCTTACGTGTTTTTCCCCATAAAGGGTTTTTCCCCAAAACCACCTCCACTCTTAGCCCCCTTGTATTTGGGCCCCCCATGGGGGTCCAAGTTCCCCCTTTTTTTCGATCTCCTTGGGGTTTTTAAAGTCACCCATAACGGAGCTTTCCCCGCAGGGCATAGCTTTTCGGGCCAAACTCAAAGCCAGGGGTGTAAAACCATCGCTCTATTCCCTCTCGTAATACCTTGCCTTCTCCTCCTGCTGTTCTTTTTGGGGGTTTTTACATCATGCAAATTACCACCTTTGGGGACCCCCAAAGGTAAAGCTTTTTCCCCTGGTGTGTTGGTTGTGTGATGGGTGGTGGGGTTTTGTGTGTGTGTGTGTGTGTGTGTGTACTCCCCAATTTTGTTGGTTGCGGGGTCGAAATCAGCCCCTGGCCCCGCCGCTTCATGATCGCTATTGGGTCCACTTTTTCGTTCCTGAGCTGTAAATCCCTTTCTTTTTTAAAAACTATTTTTTTTTCCCTGCCTCCACTACTTCATTGCTGGGCAAATTCCCACTTGTTTGAAAATTCAAATGACTGAAAAAAATATTTCCCCAAACGCCCCGGGAAAAATCGTCCTGAGTTTCACCCTTCCAGTTGGGGCCCCCTTGTCCCCGTGCCCCCTCTCTGGAAAATCTATCTCTGTCCACCTTGTCTATTCCCCCCCCCCCCCCCCCCCAAGTATCTTGTATGTCGTTATCATTTCTCCCCGGGACCCTTCTGTCCCCGTGTCGTCGGGCCCAAACCCCCCAAAATTTTCCTCGTACGACTTTCCCCCTGGGGCTCTGGGACTACCTTGTTGCAAACCTTTGTATTTTCCCTCTAACTTCTTACGTGCTTAAAGGTGGGGGTTCCAGACGGGTGCTGCATACCCAAAGAAAGGGGCCTAACATACACGTGTACATGTCTTAAACGTTTCCTTATTAAGGTATCGGAAACGCTATTCTCTTTTTTTGGGGGGCCCAAGGGGGGGGGGGGGGCCCCCGAAACCCGGGCGCAGTTTTTGGGTTTAAATGTGTCCCTCCGGTTTATTTTTTTGGTGTTATTTCCCCCCCAAGGTCTTTCCCCCCGGGAGCGGGGCTGTAGCCCTTTTTTCCACCTACCCCTAAAACCTGTCTGCGGCCTTCTTTGCCCCCCCCCAAAATTTTTTTTCTGACTCCCCTTTTGGTTTGGTTTAAATTTTCGAAAAACCCATTTTACGGGAAACCACATGCCCCAGCCTTCCAGGTCTCTTTTCCCCTTCCTGCCTCATCCCCCATCCATTTAATTTTTCCCTCATCAACTTCACATAAACCCTGCAAAATGGGGGCCCCACTTCAGAGTCAAAACCTTTCCCATAATTTTCGTTAACTATATAAAAAATTGCACGGTCCTAAAAAATTTGCCCCTTTTGTGCCCCCGGCCGCACGGGCGCCCAGGGAAAACCCTCTTCAGGTACCAGGGAATCTTTGCGCCTCCCGGTCAGGTTTTCCCTATCCTTTGGGAAGTCCCCTTTCCCTTTGTTAAATGCCCGGGGGGGAACCCCCACCCTTTGAACCCAAATCTCTTGTGGGAACTCGGGAAAAAGGGGCCTTCCTGGTCTGGGGAAAACGAAAACCCAAACCCACCCCTCTCTCCCCTTTGTGTTCTTCTGTTATTGTAAAAAAAACCCTTCCAGGAGGTGGTAAACAAGTTTTCCCTTTCCCATGAACCCATGCGGGTTTTCCTTATAATCTTTTTCCTTTCCCAGGTGTGTGTGTGTGGGGTTTTTGGGTGGTGTGGTGTGTGTGTGTACTCCCCTTTTTGTACTCACCAATTTGGGTTGCAGGGGTCGAGTCAAAAGCTCCTGGCCCCCCCCTTTCGCTGATGTTTTACTGGTCCCCCTTTTCCCCCCGGGCCCCATGAGCTCTACATACCTCGCCTTAAAACTATTTTTATGGTTCCCCCTTCTACCACATCCCCCTTCTGGGCCCTATTCCATGGCCAATACTCTATGCTAAAGGGAAATACTTCCTAACACCCCTTTAAATTCATTGAGTTTCAATTTCCCAAAATTGTGACCTTTTGGTGCCCTGATCCCGCTCTGGAAATCCCGTTTTTTGTCCACCTCGTCTTTTCCCGCGCAGAAATTTTAATGTCGTTATCTTTGGTCTCCCCTGACCCTCCGGGCCCTTTCCAGTGTCGTCGGGCCGATTTCCCTCAACCTTTCTTCATAGGAAAATCCCCGTGTTTCGGGGACAAGTCTTTTGAAAAACCTTTGCACTTTCTCTAATTTCTTTAAACGTGCTTGTAGGTGTGGATTCCAAACTGGTGCTGAAATACCCAGTATGGGCCTGACTAAAAGGTAACAGAGTTTTAAACGAATCTTTCCCGAGGTATGGGAAGTTTATCCGTTAGGTTTGCCACGCCCGTATGCTCCCGGCAGTTATCTAAATTGATTTGCCCCCTAGGAAAATGTTCGGTGTTAAAAACTCCACCCCAGATCTTTTTTTTCCTTGAGTATTTTTGGGCAGTTTTTGGGCCCCATCTAAAACTATATTGGTGTGCGGTTTCTTTGCCCCTTCCCCAATCTTCATGACTTTGCATTTGGCGGGGTTTAAATTTAAAGGGAGCCAGGGGCAAAAACCAGGCCCTTGAGCCTGCCCCGGGTTCTTTGTAGTCCTCCCAAAAACCCGCCCGATTTGATTCTTCTCTTTAAACTTCCCCTCACCCTGCAAAAAAAGGACACTTCGATTTCTACCCTTTTTGTTATGTGTTCAGGTGTGGGTGTAACTAAACCTATTTGGGAATAAACCTAGTTGGGGTTTTGCGGGGGTCGAGCCCGACTCCTGGCCCCCCTCTTAACTGTTCCTACTAGGTCCCCCCAAAGCCCCCGGGGAGCTTTTTTCATCCCTTGCTTAAAGCTAGTATGGATCCTGCCTCCCCCTACATCGCTTAAAAAAAATTTTCCCACTTACTAAACTCTCTGGGGCCCTGAAGAAATACTTCCTAAAACCCCTGTGATTCATCGTGTCTTCACCCTTCCAACGTGCCCAAATTTTTGGGGAAAAATCCTGTCTTTGTCCACCTTGTCAATTCCCTCATATTTTGTTTTCGTTACCCATGTCCCCCCTATCTCCCTGCCTCCGGGGGCGTCAGGTGTTTTCCCTTAACCTCCCCCTCGAAGGACATCCCTCTTAGCTCTGGGCTAGTCTTTTTGAAAACCCTTTGTACTTTCTCTAGTTTCTTCACGTGCTTGGTAGGTGTGGGTTAAAAAACTGGTGCCGCTTACTCCAAGGGGCCTAACGTACACGGTGTACAGGGCCCTGAATGATCCTTAAAAAGATGTCGGAATGCTTTTCTGGGGTTTCCCTAGGCGCCCATATGCTGCGCAGTTTTTGGTTGATGTGTGCTTCAGGGGGATGTGCCGGGGTTTTAAAACTCCCCCAAGATTTTTTTCCTTGAGTGAGGTTTGTGGTGTGTGGGTGGTGTGTGTGGGGGGGTGTGTGTGTGTGTGTGGTGTGTGTGTGGTGTGTGTGTGTGTACTCACCTTTTTGGGAAACTAACCTTTTTTGGGGTTTGAAGGGGTCGATTCCTAGCCCCGGGGCCCCCGCCTTTTCACCGGTTGCTACTAGGCCCTCTCTCCCCCCGCCCCCAATGGTTTTATCAAACCTCGTCTTAAAACTGTGTATGGTTTCCCTTGCCTCCACTACGTCATTTTCTAGGCTTTTCCCAACTCCCTTACAACTCAAAGGAACTAAAAAATTTATTTCCCTTTACTATCTCTCTGCTCAATTGTGTCTTCAACTTCCAATTGTGGCCTCTTGTTTCTGTGTCCCCTTTTTTGGAAAAACCCTGTCTTTGCCCACCTTGTCTTTTCCACGCAGTTTTTTATATGCCGTTATCATGTCTCCCCTGACCCCCCCGTCCTCCAGTGTGGGTCGGGCCCGTTTTCCCCTTTAAATTTTTCCCCAATAGGAAAATTCCCCTTAGCTCGGGAAAACCAAACCTTTCGAAAATTTTGGATTTTCTCTAGTTTCTTGACGTGTTTACCCAAGTGGGGGTTTCCAAAACAGGGCCCCCATACTCCAGAAAGGGCCCTGAATACCGGTGTACAGTTTTTCCTTGAATGTTTCCTTACAAAGTTTTCGGGAATGCTTTTTCTGGGTTTTGGGCCGGGGCCCCTTTTTAGGGCTGCAGCAGTTATTGTTTTATGTGTGCTTCCGGAGAAAATGCTCGGTGTTAACCCCCCCAAGATCTTTCCCTTAGTGGGGGTCGGGTTTTGGGCCCCACCTGGGCCTATACTCTGTTGTGGCCTCTGTCCCCTTTTCCCCTATTTCATGACTTTGCATTTGGCGGGAAATTAAATTCGAGAACCCCTTTTGGGCGGGAGCAGGTTTCCCGTTGCCCAGGTCTTTTTAAAAGGCCTGCCGGGTCCTCAACAGTTTTAAAATTTTTCCTCAATAACTTCACATCATCGCAACGGGGACATTTCTGAGTCAAACCCTTCGTCATTCGTTTTTGTGTGTGTGTGTGTGTGTGGTGTGTGTGGTTGTGTGGTGTGTGTTTGTGTGGTGTGTACTCACCTATTTGTGGTTTAGGGGTCGAGTTTAGCTCCTGGCCTCCCTCTTCCCCGGGTTTGCTACTGGGCCCTCTCTCTCTCTGCTCCATGTGTGTGTGTGAAATTTTATATGCTTTATGTACTAATGTTTTTATGTGGAATTCACTAAAAAATAGGGGAAATTGAAATGTAAAAAAAATACTAGTAGAAAAAAAACGTAAGGTGTAGTATCTCAGTGAAAAGTGCTAAAAGTTTATTGCCCATCCCTGGGTTTAAATAAATTTAAAAGAAATTTTTTAACTTGTGGTGAACAAAACCCCCCAATAAATTGAGCGCATCCAAAGAAACCCACTGCTTTTTAGAGGTTTTAAAATAAGTATAAACAAAAAAAACCCTTTTTTAAAAGGGCTGTTGTTTCCAAAATTTAAAAAAGAACTATAAAAAAAAGTCAAAAGTGATGAAGGCCTGGAAAATTTAATTATAGTTTAATTTTTGGTCATGTTTTCCCTTTTAGAAAGTTAAAAATTTTCAAAGGTTTAAAAATTTTGGGTTTCAAAAAAAAACTACAATATTTTAAACTTCTTTATCAAATCCTTTGTTTTAATTTTTAATAAATTTAAATTTTTTTAAATTCAGTTTAATGTTTAAACTAGAAAAAGGGTTTTTGCATAAAAAATTAAATTTTTTCAATTTAAACATTTTCCGCCTAACATGAAAAAATAAAAAAATAATGCCGTTTTAATTTTATGATAATTCAACAGAGTGAATCACTGCCTGCGCAGTGTAAGTTTATTGAAAATATAGGTATGCAAAAATACAGGTTTCATTTTGATCATTTCATAGCACGGACTGTGTCTCCTAACACTGTTCCTCCCGGGAAAAAAGGGGGAGGTTCCTTAAAATTGTTCCCCAGGAAAAAAAGGCGTGTCTCCAAAAATTGGGTTTTTCAGGAAACAGGGGCTGGTCTCCTAACATTGTTTCCCGGAAACAGGGCAGTGGGGTTCCCAAAAATTTTTCCTCAGGAAACATGACTGGTCTCCCCAAAATTGTTTTCAGGAAACAGGGGTGTAACTCCTAACATTTTTTCTCAGGGGGGCAGGACTGTGTCTTTCCTTTTCATTGTTTTTTCAGGGAAAAAAGGACTGTGTCTCCTAAAAATGTTCCTCAGGAAACAACAGTGTCTCCCAACACTGTTCCTCAGGAAACCCGGACAGTGACTCCTAAAAATTGTTTTCAGGGGAAACAGGACTGTGTCTCCCAACACTGTTTTTCTCAGGAAAAAAGGACAGTGTCTCCCAACACTGGGTTTTCAGGAAATAGGGGGCAGGTCTCCTAACCTGTTTTTTCAGGAAACAGGAAAAGTGTCTTTCCCAAATTGTCCCTCAGGAAAAAAGGGCAGTGCCTCCTAACCCCGTTGCTCAGGGAAAAAGGACTGTGTCTTCTAACATTGTCCCTCAGGGGAAAAAACAGGCCTCCCAACCGTTTTCTGGAAAAAGGGCAGTGGGCTTTTAACATTTTCCCTCAGGAAACAGGACAGTGCCCCAAAAACCCCGTTTTCTCAAAACAGGACAGTGTTCCTAACCCCTGTTCCTCAGGAAACGGAAATGTGTCTCCTAACACGTTGTAAGGAAAAAAGGAATGTGTCTCCCAAAAACTGTTGCTCAGGAAACAGGACAGTGTCTTTTAAAAACTGTTCCCCCAGGAAAAAAGGAAGTGTCTCCAAAAATTTTCCCCAGGGAAAAAAGGGCTGGGTTCCTAACTTTTTTCCTCAGGAAAAAGGGTGTGTCTCCAAAAAATGTTTTCCCCAGGAAACAGGGCAGTGTCTCCTTAAAACTGTTCCCCTGGGGAAAAAGGGGGTGGTCTCCTAACATTTTTTTCCCCAGGGAAAAAGGCAGTGTCCCCTAACAAGTTCCTCAGGAAAAAGGGCAGTGTCCCCCCTAACCCCTGTTCCTCAGGAAAAAGGGGCAGTGTCTCCTAACACTGTTCCCCCGGGGAAAAAGGACAGTGTCTCCCAACAATTTTTCCTCAGGGAAACCCGGACAGTGCTCCTAAAATTTTTTCCTAGGAAAAAGGGCAGTGTCTCCTAAAAATTGTTCCCCCGGGAAAAAGCCAGTGTCTCCTAAAAAAGTTCCTCAGGGAAAAAGGGCAGGCTCCTAAAAAATGTTCCCCGGGGGAAAAATGGGCTGTGTCTCCTAACACGTTCCTAGGAAAAAAAAGGGGCAGGCCCAAAAACCCGTTCCTCAGGAAAAAAGGACAAATTCTCCTAAAACTGTTCCTCAGGAAACAGGACCCGTGCTCCAAACATGTTCCTAGGAAAACAGGACTGTGTCCCCTGACACTGTTCCTCCCGGAAAAAAGGGCTTTCTCCCAACACTGTTCTTCAGAAAAAAGGGGCTTTTTTCTCCCGAAATGTTCCCCAGGGAAAAAGGACAGTGTCTCCTAAAATGTTCCCAGGAAAAAAGGCAATTTTCCCCTAACATTGTTCCTCGGGAAAAAGGAAAAAGGTCTCCCAACACTGTTTTCCCCAAAAAACAGGACATTTTCCCTAAAAAACTGTTCCCCAGGAAAAAAGGACAGTGTCCTAAAATTTTTCCCCCAGGAAACAGGACAGTGGGCCCCTAACATTGGGTTTCCCCAAAGGGAAAAAGGGCGGTCCCTAAAAAAAGTTCCTCAGGAAACGGACAGTGGGCCCTACATTGTTCCTCGGAAAAAAGGGGCAGTGTCCCCTAACATTGTTCCCTCAGGAAAAAGGAAAAGTGTCTCCTTAAAAAAATGTTTTCCCTTTGGAAAAAGGACAGTGTTCCCCAAACGTTCCTCAGGGGAAAAAGGACAGGTCTCCTTAAAAAATGTTCCCCAGGAAACATACATTTTTCCCCCTAAACCCGTTCCTCAGGAAAAAGAAAACAGTGTTCCTTTCCCCTGTTCCCTTTAGGAAAAAGGACGTATCTTAACCCTTGTTTTTCCCCAAAGGGAAAAAGGACAGGGCCTTAAAACTGTTCCTCAGGGGAAAAAGGAAGTGTCCCTAACACGTTCCTCAGGAAACAGGACGTGTCTCCTGACACTGTTCTTTTAGGAAAAAAAGGGCCCGTGTCTCCTAACATTGTTTCCCCAGGAAAAAGGGCAGTGCTCCTAACAATTTTTCCTCAGGAAAAGGACGTGCCCTAACATTGTTCCCCAGGAAACGGACAGGGTCTCCTAACATTTTTTCCCCGGAAAAAGGACAGTGTCTTTCCCAAAACTGTTCCTCAGGAAAAAGGACCGTGTCTCCCCAACCCCTGTTCCTCAGGGAAAAAAGGACTGTGTCTCCGGGCCCCGGTTTCGGTTTTGTTTTCCCAAACCATTAAACGACCCAAATAAGAGGGCGGGGCCCGGGGCTATTTACTCGAAACCCCTTTCCACCCCAGTTTTGGGGTACAAGGGGAAAAAAAACCATAATTTTAAAAAATGTGGGGCGTTTTTATTAATAAAACGTTTTTTTTATTAAAAAAATTTTTTTTAGTCTCCCGATAAGAAAATTTTTTAAAACAAATTGAAGTGTAATTTCAATTTGGGAAATTTTAATTTTGTGATAAATAACCCTAATTATAACAAACAATTTAAGTTAAAAAAAAACCCGAAAATATTTAGGGGGGGAAAAATTTTCGACCCGTCCTGGGGCCAAGGACCCGACCGAAACGCGTCATTAAATTTTCCCCTCCCAAGTTTCGGGTTTTTTTGGGGGAAATTTTTCCAGCTTCGTATTGTGAATTTTAATTCTTTCATTATCTAATTAATTTAAAAATTTCAGAATAAAATTTTTCGTCTCCGGTTCGAGAAACTAAATAAATTTTTTTTAAGAAAAAACACGGTATAAAAGAAAAATAAAAAATATAATGTAAATAAAGAGGGAAAAGGGGGGGAAAAAATGAGGACGCTTTTGCATCGTCGAACTTCCCATACTTTCATTCAGATAGAAATACGAGGGTTTTTAAACTTGTTTGACTAAGAATTGCTTCCGTGTTAAAGATTTTAAAATTTTTGGAAAAAGAAGATGCTAATTTTAAAGTTAAGGGTGGTAAGTAGTTGAAAGGTGATTAAATGGGAAATTTAAGGGGTTGTTTTTGGGAGTTGAGGATTGGTGTGTTTCAGGGGGAAATGTAACGCGCCCTTTGCCCGCAAAAACAAACCCAAAAGGGTGATGTTTTATAAATAACAAACCCGTCCCAGAAGGGTGCGGGAAAAACTTTTAAATCACATCAATTTTTGGTTTTTTTTTTTTTTTTTTTTTTGCAAAAAAAATTATTACTAGCAAGAGGGAAGGGGGGGGTATGGTGTAAGCTCCCCGGTAAAGGGGTGGTTCTCATTTTTCCCGGTAATGGAAAATGATCTTAAACAGTTATTTAACCAGTTAAATGTTTATACTTCGGGAAACCCCTTTGAGTATTTTTCTCACGGGTTTTTTTCACCCTTTTTTCCCCCTTTTTTAGGTGTTTTTGAAAAAAAGAAAACGTAAATACGCTAAAATTTTTTTTAACAAATTAAAAAAAAATCACTTTTAAATTTGTAAACTGGATTTTTAAAATGGAAAAATTAAAATTTTTTCCCCAAAAAAATTTTGTTTTTGTTTGACGTTGTTAAATGATGTCCTCGGACATAAAATTACAACGCAATTTACTGGTTTGAGATTCAGTCAAGGGTCGCTGGAAAAATTTTTTCAAGTAAATTATTTTCATTTAACCACATTACCGTGATACCAAAAAGCAAGGGGAAAACAAATTCATTGGTGTATTCCCCCGGGGGGCACACAACTAACAGGTTTAGAGTTTCCCACATTTTCACTATAACCCCAAGAAAAAGAAGCCAAAAAAGGCAAACACCATCGGATTTTTTCCTAAGAGCATTTTTTTTTCCTTCCTTTTTTTATCAAAAAAACTGCCCAAAAAAAAAGGGTCTTCGATCATTAATTCTCCCCGCACCAGCCCCATCCCTAACAAAAAATTCAATTTTCCCAACAGCCCGGGTTTCATTGAACGTTTCTAAGGGACTGCACAAACTAACACTAGGGGTCGCCATCCCCATCCACACTTCCCTAAGGAATCTAAGCAGGACAAAAAACGAATTACCCCGAACCAGTCAATGCAGGGGGTTTAACTATACCTTGTGGAGGCTTTGGGCAAAAATATGTCGGGGGAAACAGCAAGGAAATCGAAACACATCTCAGTAAATCATTTTAAAGAAATTTTAAAAACGATAAAATTTAAAAGCGCCTGCGTTTTTACAAAGGGGAATTTTCCCCCAATCACCTCAAAATTCAACGACCCTAAATTTCCCCAGACGTAAATGCCTTAAAAATTTCATTAAAACGCTGTTTTTAACACAATTTAAGCAAAATAAAGGCAGCTTCATCATCCTGAAAATATTAGCAAAAACCCCTCTAAAAAGTAAAACCCTGCCATTTACATAGTCCTATTCCCGCTAATTTCTCACAAGAACTTAACAGGGGAAGGGGAAAACTGTTGTCCTTTTCAAACCCCAAAAGCAGAGAAAGGAAACACCTGTTGTCCTGTTAAACCCCCCCCCCCCCCCCCACCCCGCCCCCCCTTTAACCCTGGGGTTTTTAAACGACTGGTGTTTGGGTTTGCATCCTGGGGGCAAGATTGAGGGCCCCATGGAAATTTAAATTAGACGTTCCCCGATTTACGCACTGACTTTTTTTGGGTTAAAAAGGGGGGCTAACCCCCGGAGTTAAAAAACCCAACGAAAACTTCTTAAACTTATCTGTTTCCCTCGCGAAATTTTATTTTTTCCTGAAAAAGACGCACATTCTGGTGACACGGTGGCCCCGGGCCCCACACCACATAAAAACTTTCTTAAACCCCTTAAACCCGCCCTCTTTCTTTTTCATCGACCTCCACAGACCTTCCCGTCTTTTTTTCCCAAAACACTCTCACGGGGAGTGACAAGCGCAAAGTGCCGGGAAAAGTTTCATTTAAAACTTATCCTAAGTGTTGCACAAGTGCCTTTACAAAAAGAACATTAAAAAATTTTGGAAAAAAGTTTCACTCTATGTAGAAGGGGTTTTATGCTAATGCTTGAAAACAAAAAAAGGGTTTTCTGTGGAGGGGGATACTTACTTTAACACTCGAGCGCCCCCCGAGCTTTTTCCCGCCCGGGAAAGGGCAGGGGCCAAACGTGCCTGGAAGGGAAGTTTGGGAGCGCCTCCCGTTTTGTTGGTCTGCTCGGGTCATCGTCTTGTCATCGCAGACTGGGTACAAAACACGCTTTTTGCTTTAAGTCCAGTCTTTTTTGGTTTTACCTGGGGATGAGGCGGCCGGTTTGCAGAGGTCGGGGGGCCCGCAGCACTCTTTAAGCGACCATGGGAAGGTGTGTCTCGTTTTTGCAAACCAAAAAAGCCCCCGAGCCCCTGAAGTTTGGGGACAGAGGGGGTCGAGGGGGTCAGGAGAAAGAATCCCGTGCCGGGGAAAAATATGTCCTATAAGACAGATATTCATGAAAAGGGATATTATCCGTTTTAAGCCCGTGTTCCCCCCAGCGTGGGGAGTGTAACAGTAAAAGACGGGAAAACCTACCTCACAGTGGACCCATTGGGGGTACCTTTTCTTTTTATTTGTTTCTACTAAGGGGCCCCATACTATGTGAAGGGATTTGGGGGGGAAAAAAAAAAAGCACCCCGAAAATCCCGGGGTTTTTGAAACCCATTTTTGTAAAGTTTCTTCTTTTTTTTGGGAAAAAAGTAGAAATTTCCTTTTGGATCTGTAAATTAGGCCAGAGGCCCCCATAAAGTGTGGTACCCGAGCTTTTAAACCCAATACTAAACAAAATCCTCGAGGGGTTTTCCCTGTTTCAGGGGGCAACGCCCCCCGGACCCCGGGCTGAAAAAATACATTGAATTTTTTTAAAATGCGGATTGTATTCGAAATTTCATAGCACTACCTTTCCTTTAAATTTTACTTTAAACATGTTGAATCACCCCTTGATTTTCCCCCCTCTTAATTAAATCAAATATGATTCTCTTTTCCCCCGGAGCTGTTTACCCCCACGGAATTTTGCCTTCTCAAGACTATAATAAAAAATAAATATTTTGAAAAAACCCAAATTTTTTTTTCTGAAATTTTTTAACCAAGGGTTTGATGTTTAAAATTCGTGTTGAATAAAAAAATTTTTATATTCATAGGGGAAATTTGGGGGCAAGCCAAGGGAAAGGGGGGTTGGGATTGGCGAATTTTAGTCAAAGATAATTTTTAAATTTTTGTCTTAGACCTTTAATAAAAACATAAAAAAAGAAGGAAAAACTTTCCCAAAGGGACGACCCCTGGGGGGCAGGTCCAAAGTCCCCCCCCCCCCCCATTAGCCCAAAGGGCCCCCCCAGTCTGGCACCCCCACCCATTAAGGGGGCACGGCACCCAAAAAAAACAGCACAAGCAAATCAGGTCCAAAAATCACACCCACCCAAAAACCCACTCATTTTATTTAAAAATAAGATTAGGGAAAAATCGGGAAAAAAAATATGTTTGGCTACAGTTTTTTCGAGCGTTGTGGACAAAATTTAAATTTTTGGGGGTGATTTATAGGCCCCCCAAAACCCTTAAAAGGGAGGCAGTAAGATGTTTGGGACGAAATTCCTAAAGGGAACTAGATTTAAAAAGTTGTTTTAAAGGGGGATTTTAATTTAGAAAAAATTGATTGGGAAAAGTGCGACAGGAAAACTTGAGTCTAGTGACTTTCTTGTACGGTTCAGGATTTCTTTTTCGAACCCCCTTTTTTTGACAGAACCAACTGAACATAAGAAAGAAGGAACACTGCAGCGGCCTAGTGGGCCCCTACGAGGCCCGGTCCAAGTCCCACCCGGGTTAAGCCAATGCCCTTCCCAGCAGGTCAGGTCACATTCACTTAAGAAGGAACACGGCAACTGACTGTAGCAGAACAAAACGGGTCCAACCACACCTATTTATGTATTTATTTTAACTTTTTTTAAAAAATATAAACGTTTTAGCTCATTAACTGTACTTGGGGGTTTTTCCACTCATCCCCCAACTCGTTTAACCCAAAACCCTTTTTTTTCCCCCTTTTCTTTTTCCCAATCCCAAATTTTTTTCCAACTTAAAACATTGCACGAGTCAGCACTTTTTACACCCCCTTTTATTTTTTCCCTGTCTTCCATTTATACACCTCAATCATGTCCCCCCTAATTCTACGCCTTTCTAGAGAGTGCAGATTCAGGGCCTCAGTCTATCCTCATAGAGAAGATTTCTGATAATGGGATCAACTTTGTCATCCTCCTTCGTATGTTTTCCAGAGCAAACTATCTATTTGACTTGGTTCTTGCCAACAAAGAATCACTAATCAATAATCTTGAGGTTAATGATGAGCTTGGGGAAAGTGATCACAAATCGCTTAGTTTCAATATATCATGGAATTACCCAGATAACTGCAAGCAAATCTCTGTTCCAGACTTTTGCTTGGCCGATTTCATGGGACTGAGAAATTACCTGGGTGAGCTAAATTGGGATGATCTGACTATGGGTCAGGGAGGTGATCTTGTTTGCCAATATGACGTTTTCAGAGCATAGTTCTAGCTGCCCAGACAACTTTTGTTCCGAGTAGGGAAATTAGATTTAACAAAAATGATCCCAAATGGATGAACAATAGATTAAAACATCTCATTGGTCAAAAGAGAGGCATATATAGGCGTATCAAAAGAGGGGATGGGCAGTTAAGAAATCAATATATTCAGTTAAAGAGAGAAATAAAAAAGGAATAAGAAAAGCAAAAAGGGATTATGAGGCTAAGGTCGCAAGGGATTCGAAGACTAACCCAAAAGGGTTCTTTCAGGTATACAGAAGTAAGATTAGGGACAAGATTGGCCCACTTAAGAGTAACTCAGGTCAGATCACTGACAGTGATAAGGATATGTGTGAAATTTTCAATACTTACTTCCTCTCAGTTTTTGCCCAGGAAAATACTAGCGAAATTCCTGAAATAATAGATTATGTAGAACAGGACGATAATAAACTATGCACGATTGCTGTAACTAGTGACATGGTCCTCAGACAAATAGAGAAATTAAAACCCAATAAATCCCCAGGCCCTGATGAACTGTTTGCAAGGGTGTTAAAGGAATGTAAAGAGGAACTTAGCATACCTTTGGCTAATCTTTTCAACACATCACTACAAACTGGCATAGTGCCTGATAAGTGGAAAATGGCAAATGTAATACCTATTTACAAGGCAGGTGACAGGTCCTTAGCTTCGAACTATAGACCAACAAGCCTTACCTCCATAGTGGGAAAATTTATGGAATCAATAATTGCCGAAGCAATTCGTAGCCATCTTGATAGGCATAAATTGATTAATGAATCTCAACACGGTTTTACAAAGGGGCGCTCCTGTCTTACGAATTTACTAACTTTTTTCACTAAGGTGTTTGAGGAGGTTGATCTTGGTAATGAATATGATACTGTGTATATCGACTTCAGTAAGGCTTTCGATAGAGTTCCACATCAGAGGCTATTGAGGAAACTTAAGGCACACGGAATAGGAGGAGAAATTTTTTCCTGGGTAGAGGCATGGTTGACAAATAGGCAGCAGAGAGTTTGTATAAACGGGGAGAATTAAGAATGGGGGCACGTCACAAGCGGTGTTCCACAGGGGTCAGTGTTGGGCCCGTTGTTGTTCACAATTTACATGAACGACATAGATGAGGGAATAAATAGCGACATGAGCAAATTTGCTGGTGACACCAAAATAAGCCGGTCAGTTTATTCTAATGAGGACATTGGAGCACTCCAGGATGATTTGAATAGACTGATGCAATGGTCGGAGAAGTGGCAGATGCAGTTTAATATAGACAAATGCAAAGTTCTAAATGTTGGACAGGAAAATAACCATGCTACATATAAACTAAATGTAGATCTTAATACTACTGATTGCGAAAAGGATTTAGGAGTTCTGGTTAGCAATAATTTAAAACAAAGACAACAGTGCATTAGTGTTCGCAATAAAGCTAACAGAATCCTTGGTTTCATATCTAGAAGTATAAATAATAGAAGTCCTCAGGTAGTTCTTCAACTCTATATATCCTTGGTTAGGCCTCGTTTAGATTATGCTGCACAGTTCTGGTCACCGTATTACAGAATGGATATAAATGCTCTGGAAAACGTATAGAGGAGGATGACAAAGTTGATCCCATGTATCAGAAATCTTCCCTATGAGCATAGACTGAGGGCCCTGAATCTGCACTCTATAGAAAGGCATAGAATTAAGGGGGATAATGATCGAGGTGTATAAATGGAAAACAGGAATAAATAAAGGGGATGTAAATAGCGTGCTGAAAATTTCCAGCCAAGACAGGACTCGCAGCAATGGTTTCAAGTTGGAAAAATTCAGATTCAGGAAGGATATAGGAAAGCACTGGTTTGGTAATAGAGTTGTGGATGAGTGGAACAAACTCCCGAGTACCGTTATAGAGGCTAAAACGCTGTGTAGTTTTAAAAATAGGTTAGATAAATATATGAGTGGGTGTGGGTGGGTGTGAGTTGGACCTGACTAGCTTGTGCTACTAGGTCTGATGCCTTGCTCCTCCCTTAAGTGGAAGTGACCTGACTAGGTGGGTCATTGGGTTAATCGGGGGGGACATGGACCTGCTTCGCATGGATCAGTAGGCCTGTTGCAGTGTTCCTTCTTTCTTATGTTCTTATGTTCCTAATGTATTGTATGATATTTCTTTTGGCTTTTATATATTTTTAGCTTGCTTTTTTCTTGTACAGTTATTCTCGTTAACAGGGCAGCAACAACAGCCGTAATAGCATCATCAACAATAGACTGTTACTCTTGCCTGCTGGGCTGTTGATGGGTTCTCAGGCGCTGTTTCTGTCTTCTCGCTTGTCTCTATCGCTTCCTTCACCTGTAAAACACACAAACACGAATAGATGAAACACACACACAAAAAAAAAACTTACAAAAGATATGACTACATTGCCTATGTTTTAACTACTACTACTGCTACAATTTCATCGACGTCTGTCACCATTATCCTCTCAATATTGCCAGTGCCAAAAGCATCGTGAAACACTGTCATCAGTTACTTGGCATCATCGTCAAACAGGAAAAACTTCACACCTTCCACAGAGTGTATATAGATGGAAGAGTGTATCTTTTGGTGTTCGTACACCGTAAAGAGCGTTTACTTTAATCCCTGTTTTGTTAATTAGAGTATTCTTAACTGGTGGTTTACAGATGACATACGACCTTAATATTCCTCGTGTAGTCGGTAAGCTACAAACTTTAACCTGTAATGATTATCCACCACTACTAGATCTGCAGACACCAGCAGGAGGCGGTAGCAACACTGAAAACGTTGTAAACATACCTGGGCCTCTGCGGTGGAGTCGAGGAAGTGGTCTATGGCTCTGATGGCCTTCGAGACGGCGCCCACTCCGTCAGCGACGTCGTGAAGAATGCGGCCTCCAGATATGACGGCATCGTAGAGGTTCCAGAATAACGCGGCGTTGTCAGCCACTGTCGACGTCGCCGTCAGAAGTAAACACAAAGTCGTCCACGCCTGCATTTTGGAGAATTCGAGAGGCGAGCAAGGAGAGTTCCAGAGGCGAGCTTTGCCTCACTCGAAGTAAATGCTGTATCGCACGGTTCTACTGGTGTTGAGGTAAAGCTCACTAGAGCATAAAAAGAAAATTCAGGAATTCTTCCTTACACTGATGCTTGATAGTTTTCCTTCACTCGCATATTTTTCTCTCACTGTGTAAGTCGTTGTTGACTTGTTTATCAAAGCGTTAGAGGATACAGAATCACTCTTGTTATCACAAATGCCGGAGCCACCATCCCAGGAACTGAGGATCTCTCTGTCACACACACATACAGAGACAAGTAACAAAAGGAGAAGAGTTACCTCTACCGCCGAATAACGTTTGTGTGGCTGTCTTCCCACCGGGTAAATGTAGGCACGCCACGTCAGAAGAGAGCGGGTGCCACCTTACCAATTTATAACTTCCTTGGCAACGCCAATTCTTCAATTATAATTCTTTCAATTGTTGAACAAAACTCTCCTCCGAGTCTCCGAGGAGAGTGTTGTGTAACAATACTTTGTAGATGACACACACTTATCGGTATGATTTATACCTAAAAGCCTTCACTTCAACCTGTAGGGAAGCTCCCGTCTCCCCAGTGCCACCTTGCCACGTAAGACTACCACTGCCAAGATGCAGTGCCAAAAAAAGACAGTTTGCTCCTCTCTCCCTCCTCCTTACTCATTCTTCTCTCAAGGAACGAAACATTTAGGATAGTTTTCAGTGTCGTCATATGTGCATATAATGAAAATGTCCCCTAATTGAGGATATAATGTAAAGCAAAGGAAGTGGCATAAACTGTGGGCACAGTGCCAGGATTGGAGGGCCCGTGGCCTAATAGGCAAAGCTCTTGCTTCGCACACTGAAGGTCCGTGGTTCGATTCCCGGTAAGGATGGAAACGCTGGGCGTGTTTCCTTACACCTGTTGTTCCTTGAGTTGTATTTGAGTGCTAGTCGACTTGTGTGGGTCACATCCTAATTTGCCCGAAATGCTCTGCATAACAAGGGGTTCTATATAGTAGTATGTCACTGATGTCAGCTAGGACTGTATACCTTGTACATGTACTTGTAGATATTAAGATATATTATTATTATTATTATTATTATTATTATTATTATTATTATTATTATTATTATTATTATTATTATATTATATTATATTATTAAGGCTTTGTCGTTGACGGCGAGTGTGTGCCAACAGTTGGAGGAAAGCTTTTCGTTGATGGTGGGGTGTGCTAGAAGCGGTGTCAGGGGTGGGGGGTCTTTGTAGTCGGTGGTGGGGGTGCCACGGCTGCTTTTTTTCGTCACTGACGCAAAGGTTCAAGGCAGTTGACAGTGTGCCAGAGGTAATGTTGCCAAGTACAATTGGAAGTCTGTCGCCCCCATCCCCCGCCACTTCGCTTAGTGCCCTGACTAGTTTTGTTGTGAACCTCTGGGCTGTCTTGAGATTCTGGTTATGCTTTATGATAAGACTGACTTGTGTTATACGCTGGGTCCTGAATTACTGTTTGTTAAGGTTTCTACTGGTAGTTTTTATGTTTATATTGAGGCGTGTACTATCAAAGTTGAATGGTTGATGTGCTTCTCTTGCTCGGAACTGGGCTTTTCCTATGTCTTTTTTGTACGAGATTTGTAATTTCTATTTAACTCTCCAATCCCTCTCAGTATATGCTTTGCTTCTTGTCTTTTCTCTTCTTCTTAGACTTTCTTAGCTTTGCTCATACTGATGTTGAATTTCAGTATCACTTAATTGATTATTCTTGAGTCTCAATCATCTTCTAATCTGCTCTTGTCATTTCCAGTTTTCATTTATCTTATCAACTTTACATTATATATGACCAGGGACACATAGAACTCTACATTCTCCACAATATCAATGACATTTCTCGAACGTTACCGGTACCAGTACTGATCCTTGTGGGACCTCACTCATCATACTCGTCCATATTGATTCTGTCTTCGTTACTGTCAGCGTTAGTCTCATTTCTTTAGATTGTCTTTGATATATTGTAGTACTTTTCATGTTCTTTCCATTTGCACTTCTTGTTTATGTATCAGAGTCTGATGTCATACAGTGTCAAATATCTTCTTTTGCAACCAGGAATATGCAGTCTACTCATCCCTCTCTTTATTACTTTATAAAATCTACTTTGTCATGGAACCTCACCAGTTTCGGGGGACTAAATTTGTGCTGGTCATAGCACCAGTATGTACAGATACTTAGTAATTGTGATTGCGGGTGTCGAGTCCTGGCTCCTGGTCCCTCGTATAAGTCACTGGCCACATGGGTCCTATCATATCTATTTTTAATAGTCTGTATATAATCTACTGGCATTACTTTGTAAAGCCCTTGTGAATGTATCTTTACCTTTTATCTGTTTTTTTCCTGGTCCCCTGTCTCCTCTTTTCAGACTATCTTTTCATGCCCTTTCGAGTCCTCTGATAATTTTGTACATCATGATCATGTCCTCCCGAACTTTCTCTTCTACTGTATATGTTAGGGACAAAATTGATGTATGATTGGAAGATTGATACTATAGAAAATCCAGGCAGAGATGAAACTCTTCCTAGGAATCATTGTGTAGACAGACTGAGTGGATCATCATTATCATAAGGGGCACAAGCAGCACCAGCACCACCAGCACCACCAGCACCACCAGCACCACCAGCACCAGCAGCAGCACCACCACCACCACCACCACCAGCAACAGCAGCTCCAGCACCAGCACCACCAGCACCACCGGCACCACCAGCAACAACAGCACCAGCAGCTCCAGCACCAGCAGCACCCCCAGCACCAGCAGCACCACCACCACCACCACCAGCAGCAACAGCAGCTCCAGCACCAGCAGCACCCCCAACACCACCAGCAGCACCACCAGCACCAGCAGCACCCCCAGCACCACCAGCACCACCACCAGCAGTACCACCACCAGCAGCAGCTCTAGCAGCACCACCAGCACCACCAGCACCACCACTAGCAGCACCACCAGCACCACCAGTAGCACCACCACCAGCACCACCACCACTGCAGTCGCGTCATAACATCTTGACACAAGGTTTTTGACTGCCACCAAAACAACTCCATTCACAAGGCTCATCTCGTATGATTTGAGCGAGTTTCTGGCAGCTTTTCTCCACCAGCTCATGTTGTTTAATGTTTATACAGACTTGAGCCAAAGTATATTTTTCCGTCACCCTTCATGTCAAGTTTACTCAAGAGAAATATGAACGTTGTTGTGTATCTCGAGTGCATTTTTCATATACGCGTGTAGATGCCAAGCTTTATAACCAGTACTTGTCGACTTGGCTTATTCGGCAACATTGTTGGCTTTAAATAATACTAACTGTAGTTAAGCTGACTTTAGGCAGGTTAGAAACAACTAAGATGTAAAATATTACGACAGATTCTAGAAGGCTTTAGTTTGAAGCAAGGCACGCCTGAATTTATTGTAAAGAGAAGAGACGTAAGGAAATTAACTGTCACAGAACTTAATATAATATGAGTCATGGCTGTGTCAGGTTCAGACTCTCAGTTCCAGCATCCAGACTCTCAGATATGGCAAGATAAAATCTGTGGATGAGTACATTAACCAGGGGTTCTGATACTGCAAGATACAGTGGATCGAAACATTTTTAAGAGTATCTTAAGTAACATACATTCTGTATATTTGACACGTGACACTTAAGTCAGTTTACTTAAGTGTCACGTGTTTACTTAAAGGAGATGGTACCCATAGAGTAATAAAAAAAAAAAGAGTGAAATCGGAGGCTGCCATAGTGAAAAACTATGTTTCTCAAAGTGCAGTACTCGCCCCACTTCCCTGGTACATTCTCGTGCCATGTACCTCACCATGTTTTACAGACGATATTAGAATTTGTATGAGAGTGGTGTCCTTTGAGGACTTAGTAAACCTTCCAGCTGATATCAACTGGGGAATTAAAAACTGGATCGGAGTACGACATAAACTGGAAACATTCAGAGTGGAAGATTAATTAATGTGAGAGACTTGGTAGTAATAATGTCATAGGATTTTACATTCAAAGATCACAACAGTGATGGGCTGCATAACTAGAACATTCAAAAGAAGAGATGCCAAGCCAGCGACAATATTCTTCAAATTAGTTTTTCTCTATAGGTTCGAATATTGCTGTAATACTAATAGCCTCCTTCAAGACTTAAGGCAAGCAAAGTTGCATAACTGGTAAAGGTACTTGTTGTCGGTGAGGGGCTTTTGATCCAAGGAACTGGACTTATCCTACTCTTTCATGGAACGAACCTAAATGCCTCCCATTCCCCATGCACGCTTCTTGATTAAAATTAAAATGAAGAAATGTACATGCTATAGATTTTTTTTTTTTGTATATGCATTGATTTGAAATCAGGGGCTGCGTGCAGGGAGGGGGCTGCGACTTCAGCTCCCCATATTCCTTCAGCCTGAAAGACCCCAATGAAAATAGTAATAATAATTATGCAGCTTCAGAAGAAACCTCCAACTCCCTCTTCCAATCAGGGAACCACCATCAAAGCTCCCGTCTGGCTGCACCCGTGTTGGAAATAATGTAAAACTGAATCTTAGCCTTCACTGCTTGTTTGAAGGCACTCAAGCATCTGAACCACTGGGAATGTTTGAAGGTCCGCGAACCATACTCACTGGAACGTATACAAGAAATATACATCACAGTTTACACATTGAATGTTTTTTAAGGGATTGGTCCCAATCCTTAACACTGAAATCACACCTGGTACCTCTGTTCACCTAAGATAAAGAGAAACCTGGGTATTAATCAGGTTTCGTGGGCACCGTTCTTGGAAAGTCTCGAAAGATACTCAACGTGAAAAAGATACTACTTTCATTTCTTGGGTTATTTTGGTGTAATAATCCGTAAATTTCAATAAGTCACTGTGTTTGATATTTTTGGGGGGAGGGGGTTATCCCAGGTAAGTAAGTTTATTCAGGTATACACAAATACAGTTATATATATTATCATACATAGCAGGATATGTGTAGAGAACCTGGGATAACCCAAAAAAAGTCAGAGTGACTTATTTCCGTTGGGGTCCTTGTAATACCTTATTATTACACTATAAAGGAGATAATATCTTATTATTATACTGTAAAGGAGATAATATCTTATTATTGTACTATAAAGGAGATATACTAAGATATGGCAACGCTCTCGCCACACACTGATTGTACGTGGCTCGAGCCCCGGCCGGATAGGAACGTTGGACGTGTTTCCTTACACCTGCTGTCCCTGTTCACCAAGCAAGTAAGTAGGTACCTGGGTGTTAGTCGACTGGTGTGTGTCGCATCCTGGAGAAATGTAAAGGACCCCAATGGAAATAAGACAGAGTCCTCGATGGCGCACTGACTTTTTTTGAGTTATCCTGGGTGGCTAACCCTCCGGGTTAAAAATAAGAATAAAAATATTATCTCTCTTATCATCTCTTACAACAACTAACATGGTTTCAGGGACAGGAAATCCTGTGTCATAAACCTACTGGAGTTCTATGACATGGTGATAGCAGTATACAAGAGAGAGAGGTGGGTAGACTGCATTTTCTTGGACTGCAAGAAGGCATTTGACAGTTCCACACAAGAGATTAGTGCAAAAACTGGAGGATCAGGCAGGGATAACAGGGAAGGCACTACAGTGGATCAGGGAATATCTGTTGGAAGACAGCAGCGAGTCGTGGTACGAGGCTAGGTGTCAGAGTGGGCGCCTGTGACGAGTGGGGTTCCACAGGGGAAAGTCCTAGGACCGGTGCTGTTTCTGGTATTTGTGAACGACATGACGGAAGGAATAGACTCCGAAGTATCCCTGTTTGCAGATGATGTGAAGTTGATGAGAAGAATTCAGTCGGATGAGGACCAGGCAGAACTACAAAGGGATCTGGACAGGCTGCAGGCCTGGTCCAGCAACTGGCTCCTGGAGTTCAACCCCACCAAGCGCAAAGTCATGAAGATTGGGGAAGGGCAAAGAAGACCACAGACGGAGTACAGTCTAAGGGGTCAGAGACTATAAACCTCACTCAAGAAAAAAGATCTTGAGGTGAGTATAACACCACGCACATCTCCTGAAGTGCACATCAACCAAATAACTGCTGCAGCATATGGGCGCCTTGCAAAGATAAGAACAACATTCCGCCATCTTAATAATGAATCGTTCAGGACCCTGTACACCGTGTACGTTAGGCCCATATTGGAGTATGCGGCACCAGTTTGGAACCCACATCTAGCCAAGCACATAAAGAAACTAGAAAAAGTGTAAAGGTTTGCAGCAAGACTAGTCCCAGAGCTAAGAGGCATGTCCTACGAGGAGAGGTTAAGGAAAATCGACCTGACGACACTGGAGGACAGGAGAGATAGGGGGGACATGATAACGGCATATAAAATACTGAGAGGAATTGACAAGGTGGACAAAGACAGGATGTTCCAGAGATGGGACACAGCAACAAGGGGACACAGTTGAAAGTTGAAGACACAGACGAATCACAGAGATGTCAGGAAGTATTTCTTCAGTCACAGAGTAGTCAGGAGGTGGAACAGTTTGGGAAGCGATGTAGTGGAGGCTGTGGAAATTATTTAATTTCCGAAGCTATAGTGCCTAATAAGTGTTTAATGTGTTGATTTGGGTCAAAATGTATTTGTATTTTGAATAGAACCAACCGGGTTCGCCCTGCGCCTGCGCGGATGTGCGGGGGCGGGGAGGGGGGACAGGTCGACTCGGGGCAGGGGTTGGCGGCAGTGTTTTGAATGTAATGAGGAGGCTGTGAAAATATGGGATCAGGAAATTGGCATTCACGGCGGCCTAAGGATTAATATAGGCCTCACTTTCTAATAGGAAGTGTCGTAACTGTTCCTGGTGAAGAGTGAGGGAACGTGATTTACGTGACCACCGTAATAAAGTGGTAAAATGAGTGGATAATAGTAGGACCGGGGGTGACGGGTGCTCCGCCATGGAATGTGTCCAGGGGAAATTACCCGTGAGTTAATCCTCACTCACGGTCTCGATCTTAATGGAGTGACCTCTAATGTGTATAATAATTATGAGACATTAAATCGTCTTGTGAATTGTAATGTGATCAGTGATAATAACACTAAGTTAAGGAATCGTTGAAGCGATATGAGCTGCCATTCCCAGAGTGTGTGCACATGTTTACCTCGTTGTTCCTGTCTCGAGGATAGTGAAGTTTTTATGGAGTTACGACTTCTAAACTGGGACAAACCAACGGGTACCTCATCCTGCGGGAATAAAAAACCGTGTGGGTTTGTAACAGGGCATCGAAATGAGATGGTGAATGGAGGAAATAAGGAGCATCAATCACCCGCAGCTAACCTTTCTAGTTATAGCAGACTGATACTGGCCAGTTAGGTATGTTGTAATTGGATGGGTTATGGGTGATCCAGCTACATCAAGTGACCACCAGATAATATCTTGTAAGTGGTGGGATTATGTACAAGTGTTTTTCCTTGATGGATATGTCCATGTGTAACCTACCTCCCCCCCCCCCTTCATTCAGTTAAACTAATATAATCTATACAGTCCACAATTAATTAGTAGCGCCGTACTTGTGGGTGCTATCCAATTTATACTGATCCCGGATAGATATGGATAAGATAGTGAGGTCGAAGGAACCACCTGCCGTGACCAGGGGTGGTTAAGTTTTCTCACATGTCTACACGGGGTGACTACGGTAAACAATATGGTTGTCTCCCAATGAGATTACTTGTATGCATGTAATGTTGAGGTACATACAGGTAACACCCTACAAAATTTTCCATAGAGGCAGGATCCATTCATAGCTTTAAGAAGAGGTATGATAAAGCTCATGGTTCAGTGAGAGTGACCCAGTAGCGACCAGTGAAGAGGTGGGGCCAGGAGCTGTGACTCGGCCCCTGCAACTACAACCAGGCGAGTACATACAGTTTTAGTAGCTGACCTATATTCAGCTGACCAGTGTACAGTGAGAGAATCATAGCAGAAAACGCCAAATATATCTATAAACTCAAGGAAAGTCAGGTTGTAGGTGGCGTTACTCCCCTCAGTGTTTTAAAAATGGCTGAGTCAGCAGAACAGGTCAGGAGAAAACAACACCACACAACCCCCGATAAATGGAATTGAGGGGGATTTGGAAGGATAAAACCATAGATTAAACCTTTCTGATCTACCAGAATGGAAAGGAGTTAGAAGTAAATTGGGGAAGCCAGACTGTGAAGTGAGATGGGAAGGGGAGTGTGTAATAAGGGGTTAACTGTAAGGGGTTTGTGAATTTAAAGGGAAAAGTGAGCGGGTTTAAAGGGGGTTTTTTGAAGGGGAAAATTTTATTTTTTTAAATTCAGTGGTGATTGTTTAAAGAAATTACTAAGTTTACTGGGGGCTAAAAAAGGGGAAAAAAAAAATATTATTGTTTATAAAGAAAAAAGGAGCGAAGAGTAAAAAATGGCGGGGAAATTTGGGGGGTACGGGGCTGCCAAAAATTAATTTTTTATTTCTTTTTTCAACCCCCAAAGAAGAAAGAAACCCGCCCAGGGGGGCTAAAAAAGGGTTTGGAATGGAGAAACCGCGCCCTGGACAGTAAAACCCAACATTTTGGAAATCCTACCAAAAAAATTTAAATGCCCTATCGCGGAAAGGTAGGGCCCAAACCACCGTTTTCCCAAACAAAAACAGTGGTACCAGCTTTATTTTTAGCGCTCTTAATTTTTTTGATAAAAAAATTAAAAAGGCCCTAAAAATTTATTGTCCCAGAGGCAAAACAGACAGAAAAAAAAGGACGGTGATAATGACGGGTCTGGGTAGCTGGGAAATGAAAACCCTTTAAAACTCCATATGTAATGCTTTAATGGGTCAACGTGGAAAATACGATTTTATCTCAAAAAATTACCAACGGGGCCCTACCTGTACAAAAGTACGCATGAAAAAGAAAAGGCCCCCTTATGTAAAATGAAAAAGGGGGTTGGGTGCAGGGAGGGATGGGGGGAAAATTTAAATAAAAGGGTTGGGCCAGAATTCATTTTGTGTTTTAAAAAATGCATTTTGGGCCCAGTTCCCCTTTAGCAAGGGATGACTTTGATTTACCAAATGGAAAAAAAGGGTTTTAAAAAAATCCCGAAACAAGGGGAATATGACAAAAAATGCATTTATTAGGTGACCCTTTTTTGACTAGGGTTTCCCCCCCAAACCAGTGGGCTTTTTCAAGCCCAAAAAACCAAGAACTACCTGGGGTGGAAGGAAAGTAAAGGATTTATAGTGGGCCCTTGAGGTAAAGGTGAAGAATGCTGCATTTGATGATGTACCGAGTTGGGTTTTTAGAGTCTAAAATTTCTGGGGGTAGTTTGGGAAAAGGGAAAACGGGGAAATTTTGTGAGCGGGACCTTTAAGTTTCTTTGTGGGATAGCAAAGGGAAAAAGTTTTTTGGAGAAAGGAACACAGGCAAATTGGGTATTTTATTTTTGACGTTTCCCCAACCCAGTGCTTTATCAAAAAAATTCTAGGAAAAATTTGGGAAGACTAGAACTAGGGTACAGAAGATGAGGGAAACCGGCCCCTAAACCTAGGAGTAGGTGCAAACAGCACCATAGTCGTGGAGATTCGGGAAAATCTCCAAAAATATGGGCTGTTCGACCTACTCCTAGGTTGAGGGACTGCTTACCTTTTCTTTTAAAATAGTTCTACTTCTTCAAGTTAGGGTCCTAGAATTTGTTTTTGATAAAGCCACTGGATGGCGAAACGTTTTTAAAAAAAGATACCCAAAATGTTGCACATGTTTTCAAAACTCTCATCTTGTCGGTATTTTTATACCATTCGTACCCAAAAGTTTTTTGGGCAAGGGGGTTCAGCTATGTTATAGAAGCCACTATTCGGGTTTTTGAAGTTGTGGGAAATTTGGGGAAAAAAGGGGATGTTTCCAGGTTTTCTTCGGTAGGGGGTGTTGTCTTTGTGGCAAATTAAGTTTTGATTTTTCTGTAGTTTATCAAGTGGTTGTGTTGAATTACGGTTTTTGTACGCATGCTTTTCCTTGTGTCGTCAAAACTGCTTGCGTATTGGTGTTCTAAAATAGTTTTTGGAGGGTCCCTTGATGTTTCGCCCCCGTAAAAAACGGTAGAAGGTCTGCTCAAAAACTTGTCCAGTCCCCTTTCCAAGCTACCCAATTTTTTTTTGACTCACAACCCAACTCGGTACATCATCAAAAGCCAGCATTCTTCCCCTTTGACCTCAGCCGGACTATAAATACTCATTTCCTTCCACCCCAGGAAAGTTTTTTGTTTGTGACTTAAAAAAACCCCACTGTGTGGGCAAAAAAGTAGTCAAAAAAGGATCACATTTACTGATTTTTTGTCAAATTTTCCCATTGATTTCCCTTTTTTTTTAATCAAATGACCATTCCCCTATATTGTTTGATTATGATTGTTTTATGAAAAACGGGGCCTTCACTTTTTTCATGTCAATGCAAGATCACTTTTTCCTAAATTGGGGAGGGGTTTTGGATTGTAGCTAAAAAAATTAGGGCGGCATTTTTATAACATTCTAAATTTTGGGTTTTGGATGATACGGTGGACTGACGACGAGGTAAAAATAATGGTTACAATATAAAACTTAGTTTGGAAAACAGAAAGGTGGTGGGGGTATGTGCCCACATTAGAAAAAAGACTTAGCTTACAACCCAAGACCTGATTTAAATAACAATAAACGGGGGATTTCTATGGTTTTTAAGTGCTGTTCCTTTAAAACCCAAAACCCCTCTTAGTTGGAATTGTTTTTTTTTCCGCCCCCCCTACCCAGGACCCGTTCTTTGAAGATTTTTCCCGAGTTTTTGGGCCGGAGTTGAAAAAAAATTGCGAGACAATTAACTGGGCGACTTTTTTTATCTGTTTTCAGCAGCCAAAAAAACGGGCTATGCAAAAGATATAAAAAAATTTTTAGGATTAAAAAGTTTTCCTAACTAATTTAAAACTCCCAAACCCCGGGTCACACAGTTTTCAGCCACCCTTTTTGACCACTACTTTTTTAAAACCCCTCTGAGAACATTAGTCCGTCGGCGTCATTACCACAGGTCTTAGTGATCATTTCCTCATTTACTGCACCAGGAAAAAACACTAGGGATAGGATAGGCCCACAAGGGCAAAAAAAAAGAGGGTCAACTAGAAAAAAAAAGTAAAAAAACACTGGGGAAATTTGGTAAAACAATTGGGAATGGAAAAGAGATAAAAGTTTTCACGGAGTAAACGATGCCTGGGAAAAATTCAAAACCAAAGTTCACTACCTCCTTGATAATTTTTGCACCAGTTAAAGAGGGTTTTGGATTAAACGAAAAACTGAACCCCGGGTGAATGCTGAGATTTAGATAATATGAAATTCAGAGACCGTGCTAAAAAATTTATAGCAAACGGAAAAGGGTATTGAGCAAATAAATGAAATTTCCCAAAGGGTTGAGGAAAAAAGAGTATAGAAATTTTTAAAAAGGGGCAAAGGCAAAGCCCCTTGCTCAAAAATTGGGAAAAGTTAAGCCCTAACCCCCGAAAGCTTTGGCAACAAAAAAAGTTGGGGTTAGCCATAAACCCGTAGTAGGTCTAAATAGTACCACTATCGATAATGAGGTATGCCACGAAAATCTAAGGGGGAAAATTTTCTTTTTAAATTCCCTACTCACAAAACTGTTGATCAAAAAATAGTAAGTAAAAATACCAGCGGGTTTTAAAAACCCTTTTAACCCCAAAACTCTGATTAAATTTCAAAAATTTCTTTACCCAAAAAAGGGGTAACCCCCAAACAGTTTTTCAAATAGTAAATGTATCTATGACTTTATTTTAAAAAAAAAATAAGCAGGGGTTAAAACCCAACTAAGAGCAAAAGGCCCTGATAAACCCCTCTTTAAATTCCAAAAAAATGGGGGCTTCTGAATGTCAATCCCCATTGCTCACTAATAAATCTATCAATCACCCATAATACCGTTCCGGAGGGGTTCCCGGGGGGCCAGAGTTTTCTTTCCCTTTTTTCAAGAAAAAAAAGTAGGGTTTAATTTTAAGCAAAAAATTTTGGCCCCGTTAGTTTACTCAGTTTTAAAAATCTTTAAAAATTTTAGAGAGGGCGGTGTATTTTAAGTAGGTTTTAAAAAAACCCTTAAAGCAACTCATTCTCCATAGCTATCCGGGGGGTTTTGAAGATCCTATCAACCCCACCCTCCCCTTTTTAATTGATGGATTACCTGGAAATGAAATGTAAAGGGGGGAAATTTATAGGTTTTTGGTAACCCTTTTGACCTGCAAAAGGCCCCCTTTGATCTGTCAACCACAATATATTAGGGAATAAACTTCAAACTTCGGTATAGGTTCTGTAGGGTGCTTTAAATCCCCACCTGCAACGGAGAAAAAATAGTTTTAAAATCAACAAAAAAAGAATCAGGGA
The DNA here is from genome assembly GCF_026875155.1 of Cherax quadricarinatus. Classification (NCBI taxonomy): domain Eukaryota; kingdom Metazoa; phylum Arthropoda; class Malacostraca; order Decapoda; family Parastacidae; genus Cherax; species Cherax quadricarinatus. The sequence goes on from NC_069440.1 coordinate 17,692,079, forward strand.
AACCCCCGCCCTAAATGTGGAAATTCCCCCAAAGGGAGGGTTTTGGGTCCCCTTTTTATTCTTTTGTTATGTCAATGATATGGGCCCATCGTGTTTTAAATGCAAAAAATTTCCCACTGTATGCCCGAGATGCAGTGCTCTGTTTGTGTCAGGTAAGACCCAAAAAGTTATTGCTAATGTTTTAAAAACTGGAATGGAAATCCTGCAGCAAATGGTTAGTAGACAAAAAACTATCATTACACCCCAGGGGGGAAAAAAGAAGCCATTTTTCCCTTTTGGGACGAAAAATTTAAACCCGGGGAAGGGTTTAAAAAATTTTTAAAGTTCAATGTAATGGGGACCCCATCCTTTGGTTTCATCAGTAAAATATTTGGGAAAACCCCTTTGACCATCATGTCGGAGAATTGATGGGAAAAAGTGTGTAGAAGAAAGGAATGCCGCTGAAGTTCCTGTTTAGACAAACAAGTGGGCTACTATGAGGTCGCCAAAATTTGGGTTAGCTTGCTCTTCTTTGGGACTCTGCCCTTTACAAAAAAAAATGAAAGTAGAAGGGAAAATTTACCCCGAACAAAAAAGGGAAGATTCATCCCGGGGCTGGGACCCAAAAGAAAATTAGGGCCCGGGTGAACTACAGCAGTTGGATATGCTGGAAAGTTGAAAAAGAGTAAAAAAAATGAAGATAAAACATGTTTATAAAATTGCCCCAAAAATGTCCAGAATATTTGCTGTCAATTTTTGTCCGGTTGGGAAAAAAGCAGCAATCAAAAGTTCTAGGGGGGGAGAGCACAACTTTGTTGTAACCCCCAGAAATGGCCCGGCTTCCAAAAAACCTTTTTTGCCCCCCCCCTTTCACAATAAAGGAATGGAAAAAGACTGCCTTGGGACATGATTAAAGCCCCGTTTATAGCATGAACCGTTCAAGAAGAGTGCCCAAAAAGGGTTGGGCTGATTTAATGTAGCTACCGAAAGGGGGGGGAATGTTTTCTATTTTTTTTTTAACATACGTGTTTAATTTTACCCCCCTTTTTTTTGTAAAGCCCCCGTATTGTAGATAGTCTTAATGACCTTGTTTTAGTAGATAGTCTCCCTTTTGTTGATAAAAAGATGTTATCTTTATTGTAGAATTTAAAAAGAAAATTTTATAAGCTTTTATTTTAATTAAAAAGGGGAAAAAGACCCCCAAAAGGAAATAAGTCCCCTCTGTTGACTTTTTTGGGGTTTTCCGGTTCTCTACACATATGGGTGTATGTATGATAATTTTTATGTAACTGTTTTGTGGGATACCTGAAAAAAACTTACTTATTACTTACTTAATTTCAGGTGGGAAAAAACCGGAGTACTGTGGGAATATTTAATAATAGTTTTATGTTTATAGATAAAAAAAATGTTGTTTTTTCAATTAACTTTGTTTTCTTTATTTTCTAAGGGAAACTACCCTAATTTTTCCCTTTAAAATCAAAATAAATTTGTTTTGGGCCCCTTTTAAAAACCCGGGGGAGGGTTAACCTTTTTTAAAAAACCCAAAAAAAGTCGCGCGTTCGAAAGGGCTGTTTTTATTTCCCTAGAGTCTTTAATTTTTGCCCCTTCCCCCCCGGATGCGACCCACCCCCAGGCCCCCGGGGGCCTGGTGGCTAAAGCTCCCCCTTCACACACGGGGGCCCCGGGGTTTGTTCCCGGCGGGTGGGAAAATTTCGGGCACGTTTCCTTACACCTTTTGTCCTGTTCCCCCTAGCAGCCCAAAAAGGTACCCGGGTGTTGTCGGAAATGGTGTGGGGGAGCATCCTGGGGGGCAAGATTTTAAAGGGCCCCCCTGGAAAAAATAAGTTAGACAGTCCTCGATGACACACTGACTTTCTTGGGTTATCCTGGGTGGCTAACCCTCCGGGGTTAAAAATACGAACGAAATCTTATCTTGACTATCGCCGAGGTACTACGTGAGCACGGACAGCAGGTGTAAGATAAGATAAGATAGGATTTTTTTCAAATTTTTAACCCCAGAGGGTTAGCCTTATTTCCATTGTGTAATGCCTAATTTTGTGCTTGTATACTTACTCAGTAACCTATGTCTAGTTCTTAAGTAGTCTGTAAGCATTACTGTTAATCTTCCCGAAATGCTGTTCATGTTAGTGGCTTTCTTTGTGCTTAATAATATTTTATTACAAGTAAAGCTACATTTTTTATACATAAAGTTTGTTTGTATTGGGATCCTTCAATCTTGTCCCCCAGGATGCGACCCAAACCAGTCGATTAACAACCCAGCTATCTACTTACTGCTTGGTGAACAGGGACAGCGGGTGTACGTGAGTAACACTCAGGTACCTACTTACTGATAGGTGAACAGGGACAGCAGTGTATCTATCACCCAGGTACCTACTTAATGCTATGTGAATAGGGACAACAGGTGTATGGAAACATGTCCATCCTTTCCACCTATCTTCAACTTCGTTTTACTGCAACTTCCACTCATACCACACTTCACTTTCACTCATATCACATCTTACCCCCACTCATACCACATATCTCCAATCATACCACACCTTCACCTCCACTCATACCACATATTATCTCCAATCATACCACACCTTCACCTCCACTCATACAACATATTATCTCCACTCATACCACACCTTCACCTCCATTCATACCTATTCTATAATACCACAACAGAATGAATTTATACCTAACACTGAGGCAAAAATCACACATTGAGTGACCGTGATACAATCCTCGACACGGGGGGGAAACGTTGGTCATGTTTCCTTACACCTGCTGTTCCTGTTCACCTAGCAGCAAGTAGGTACCTGGGTGTTAGCCGACTGGTGTGGGTGGCATCCTGGGGGGTGGTAATATACCTCAGATAGGGCTGGACTTTGAAATGAGCTGAGGTAGGATAACAGCTCTTAGTCTGTAAAATTAATTTGTGTAAAAAAAAAAAAGGCAGTTCAGGGTCTAGTCAAAAAATAAATTACTTCGATTAACAGTTAAGTATTCTTGATTTACTCATAATAACTGTTTGCACAAATAGATGGAGTAACTAAGAGCTTACCTTGAGGACCAACACTTGTTAATGTATTTCTTTGTTACTGTGGGACGATCTGCATGAACTTCCCAGTGAGTTTACACCATCACTTCCTTAGAGAAATATTAATGACACCTTTCGACTTTATATATTACTCAACATTGCGAATATATTATTTTACATTGTTTCAATGCATTACCCTACATCACTTTACATTGTGCTAGAGTTAAATTACAAATTGTATTACACTATTCTAAATACACATTACAGTATGCTAAATGCATATTATATTGTACATAATACACATAATATACTAGACTCTGTAATATATCAATACAAACTGCAGCATTTCAAACACTCATTCCATTATCATATACATTCTGTTGTACCACTTTACTGTATTCCATATTGCAATATACAAATGGCACATTACATTACACTTCTCATTTCCTCACACCACATTACATTAGCTATTACAATAGGCATTACATTACTCATTGCAGTTTCACCCCATTCACTTTACTCTCTAGCTGCCTACACCTCCAGTCAATAAACTCCATCAGTATTTCCCAGACACAGCATAGAGAGGTTGTGAGTCCTGGCATAACTACATTTACAGCTTCAATTCTCTCTGCAATAGGCTCTGAGACTCCGTCTGCCATTCCGATTCTTCTTTTTTTTTTTATCGTTGATCTGAAGCTTCCTTGTTGTCGTGGCTTGCACACGGGTGTCGCTTCTGGTGTTTCCTGTCACTGTTGTTCAGAGTGTCTGCTGCAGCGCTGTTGTACTTCTTTGTGTTATGTGTATTCTGTCTGCCTAGCTGCCTTCTTACTTTCTTTCCTATCTGTTTGACTGTCTTTCTAATTTCTTTCCTTATTTCTGTCTTTTTCATTTCTCTTCTTTCTTATTTTCATCTTTCCTTTCCTGCCTGTTTCCTGTTTAACTCTCTTTAAATAACTTGTCTATTAACGGCCACTCGCCTCTCTTCGCCTCACCACGACTACAATTATGGGCACCACGACTACTCTCCCCGGCTTCCTCTCGCCTCACCACGACTAATACCCCCCCTCCATCCCCCCCGCCACCCCGCTAAACCATTAGGCATCATACAGCCCTGTGAATGGGAGGCATTCAAATTTGACAAAAGTGGTAAGGTGGCTCCAGTTCCTTGAATCAAGATCCCTAACTGGCCTGCCGGCATTAATCAGGCGTCTCTCCAGTCGAATAACACCAGGTATCTACTTACTGCTAGGTGAACAGGGAAAACAGTTCCACTTATCTGAGGATTGAACCCCGACCTCTCAGTTTATGAGATGAGCCGCTACCAACTGAACCCACGAGGGAGGGAAAAGTTCGCTTATTCACACCTTATCCTACTGTGTACATTTCCTTGTTAATTTTCAGGCGTCACTTTCTGAGGGCGCTTTATGAACTAAAACTGTTTGTTTAACATTACCTCCAGCTACCATATATGAAAAAAAACTGCTCGTACATAGAGGTCTGGGGGTCGATCCCCAGTATGGGTGGAAACATTAGGACATATTTCCTTAGGACATTGCTGTCCATGTTCACCTTTCAGTAAAATGAGTTCCTGGGTGTTAACCGATTGGTGTGGGTCGCATCCTGGGACAAAATTGACCTAATTTGCCCGAAATACTCTACATGACAAGGGATTTTCTATATAGTATGTCACTGGTGGTCTGCATACCATGTACGTGTACTTGTAGAAATAAAGATTATTATTATTATTATTATTATTATTCAAAATGGCTGAGCAACACCAGGAAATGTTGAGATCTGCACGTGTCACTGGAGACAGAGCCATCATCCTCACTTCCTAACACACTGCGTCTCATTCATTTCAATAAAGGCCAAGAGACACCCCCAGGTGGCTCCGTGACGCAGGAGTCACTCCCTACGCTATCTATGTTTGGGTGCATCCTGGGGGAGATGGAGGGAGTGGCGCTGTGCTTCTGAAAATAGCTCTGGAAAACTCGTTTTTTCCCTGTGTGGAGGGAGTGGTGGAGGGGGGTCCTCCTCAGGGAGGGGGAGGGTTTCCTCCTCTTGATCAGGCTAGTGGCAAGGAAAAAACAGGGGAGAGTGCAGCGGACAAGTGTAGTAGTAGCAGCAGCAACACACACAGCAAGAGGCATTCTTGAGCTTCCCCAGCGCTCGGGCTTAATGCCCAAAGCTGGGGTGTGACTCCAAAAAGATCCTGTAGTGCTTGCTGCCTTTGCACCTCCTGATATTGTCTGCTGCTATGCAGCTGCCACACCTTTCGAGCCCAGTGTGGGCGGGGTTTGTGGCATCCCAAGGTGCCTAGCTTCTCCTTCCGAGCCCCGTGGGGGCGGGGAATGGGGCTAGGCCTGGGGACAGCTGGTTCCAGAAGATGAGGAGGTACTTGTACCTCCTCCCACGGCAGACATTGGTCTGAGATACTCCCACAACAGGGACCCAAGGTCTGGCCACCTCTTGGAAAAGGCCCCGGCCGGGCGATTATACCGGCGAATCAGCTACCTACCTACCAAGGCTTGCCCATTGTTTTGTCTTTCCGTGGAAACCCTTACTTCTCTGGAAGCCCACGCACTCTCTGGAGACGGCCCATGCCTTACCAGATAACTCTTCCCCCCACACCCGTAAATCCTTGGCCCCCCTCTGGATACTTCCCCCCCCCCCCAGAAACATTTGCATCCCTTCTGGAAGCCCCTGCGCCTTTAAAAAATTTCCAACTGACGCACATGTTGGAATTTTAAAAAAAAAAACTACTCTATGTGGCCCATTTGATAAATGTCTTGTTGCCTCTTTTTCAATACTTTCAAACTTCATTTGATCCTAATCAAAAGGTAGGGAAGGGAGAAAAGTGACTATATTGCTGAGACAATGAAACACTAATATGGGTCAAAACTGTATCACTGGTGTGCTTTAAGCGCGCTTGAAGCATATCGACTACTAAAATAGGTCATTAAGAATGAATACCATCTGTTTACTACCAGTCAAGAATACTTTAATACTTTACATATGGATTAAAGTAAACTCCTAGTGTATATACACTGAGCGACGCACAAACTACTTGGTGCATATATCCTGTGTATCTGACATATATATTATATAACAGATACATATAAACGGCTGTTGTAAGTCTTGTAAGTGTATGTTTGTTCTCTTTGATTTCGTTGTCTTTACTTCCTCTGTGGGCTGAATATCAGACTACATACATATTATATTTAAATATGAAGAGCAAGTAGATCGCTGCACTGTCCAAGAAAAGTGTCCCCGTACTGCATAACCTGTGGCTCTTCCTGTATGTCAATGTGCGCGAAAATTTAACTGCAGTGTGTGTGTGTGTGTGTGTGTGTGTGTGTGTGTGTGTGTGTGTGTGTGTGTGTGTGTGTGTGTGTGTGTGTGTGTGTGGCATAAGTTTACAAGGCAGTTGAAGATTTGATGCGAATAAGATTGGCTATTCACATGTCATCCAGTTTTCAATTAAATTGGCAAATTAGAACATATTCAGCCTTAAACTAATTCAGATCGTCCACTAAGAAACACTACTTTTTGAAGCCAAACTGAATAGGCATTCTTTTGTTATCTAAGAGAGACCAGTATCCTAAATTGCATCAGCACATTAAATTTGAAGACAGTCAGAATTTGAATGGTCAAGCTGTCAGCGTTGAAAGGTGAAGGAAATTAGATGAAGCGCTCAGAAATTAATGCATGACTATCAGCATTTCAGTTTTGCCAGTTTCTGCTATAAGAAAAAGGCAAATTTGTATCAGCACAAGTTGAAATAAATCTAATCTATGTATCTCTCTCTGCTTTCCTCCTCTTCTTTTCATTCCTTTCCGCCCATCCCTTATCCTTCACTTCCTTCTCCCCGAGTAACAATAAATATCTTCCAGGTGACAACTATGCCAGCAGCGACATTCTTGTGTCGTGTCTGCCTGAAGGACACACACACACACACACACACACATACACACACACACACACACACACACACACACACACACACACACACACACACACACACACACACACACACACACACACACACACACACACACACACTACAGGCCTAGTGTCTATCGACATGTACCTAGGACAAAATGGTAACTAACACACACACACAACACACACACACACACACACACACACACACAACACACACACACACACACACACACACACACACACACACACACACACACACATACTACAGGCCTAGTGTCTAATCGACATGTGCCTAGGACAAAATGGTAACTAACACACACACCTCGGCAGGTGAAAAATAATAAAGAGAGGTAAGAGACAAAAAAATAGAGAGAATAGACTCTGGTAAGAGAAGCTGCAGACCTCACTCAGAGAAAGAGCACAGTGAGCACTGAGCATAGTGTGGAGCATATCACCAGAGACACACATCAAGTGAATAACCTCTGCAGCCAATGTTTGTCTGGTGAATCAAAGGGAAGCCTTTATTAATCACAACCAAAAGTTATTAAGGGTCCTTTAATACAACACATGTCAAGCCCATATTGGACCATGCAGCACCAACATGGAACAAACACCAGATAAACAATACAAAATAAAGAGATGCAAACATAAATATAGGTAGGTCCATGTTTCTGTCTCTGAAAATCTCTCACGGAAATACCATCTTATCCACCATTACATACATAAATTGAACAGGAGCCTTGTAGAAATAAATGTTAAGCAACTGGAGGAAGTGCAGAGGTATGTAGCGAGACTAGTTCCAGAGCTAAGGAAAATAAGACGTTAGGAAACATTAAATGACGATATTAGAAGACAGGAAACACACTGGAGACATAATAATAACATACGAAAGTACTCAGATGAATTAATAGGATAGACAGGGAAAAGCTGTTGTAGAGGCTGGAGACGTACTTGGGGAAACAGTTGCAAGTTAACGACAGATGAATCATAGGAATATCAGGAAATATATCTTTAGCCTCAGAGTGGTCGGGAAGTGGAATAACCTCGACGAAGAAGTGATGAAAGTAGGATTTATACATAGTTTTAAGAATAAGTATGATAAGGCCCGCTAGCCTACCTTCCTTGTATGTACTTTACTGATTTACCATTTCGCTATATAATATAATAATAATAATAATAATGTAGTAGGAGCAGTGCGAAACAATCACACTGTGCACACAGTGTACACACAGTATATATTAGTAGTGAGTTAGCTTACATATGTTCTAGAGTGCCTTCCATAAATATGAAGTCTTCCATGTAAAACCTTTGTTACAAATGTATCTACAGACAAATGGCCCAAAGTCGACACGTGCTGATAAAGACAAAATTGTATCTTATTACAAAATAAATTATTATTATTATTATTATCATCATCATTATTATTATTTGTCTACCTTGTGTATTTAGCTCTCGTTGACTGTTGTTATTATATGGTGTTGGTCTTGTGGCGTCTTTGGTTGTATATATGTGTGTGCGTGTGTGTGTGTGTGTGTGTGTGTGTGTGTGTGTGTGTGTGTGTGTGTGTGTGTGTGTGTGTGTGTGTGTGTGTGTGTGTACTCATCTATATGTGGTGTGTATACATTATACATAACAGGACACTACCTGCCTGACAGGACACCTTGCACTTGCTAATGAGCTCGCTCCTGGAGTTATCAACAACTCTCTGACTAACAAGTAGGGACACGTAATATTATTACGAGACCAAGAGCCCTGAATAGTTAAGTTGAGCCAGAGGGGTGTGCAGGAGAAGGATGTGCAGAGCAGGCGGTGTTGAGATGGGTGGGTGAAGCAGGGCAACAGCGATGAGGAAAGGAATGGAAATGAAGCTAAGCTTGTAGAGAGAGAGACAGAGACTAACCAGGGTACAGGTGGGGTTAGAACTAATGACAAATGAGTCGTAAAACTCCAGGCCAGTATGTAAACCACTGGGCCAGCTGGCTACAGTAAGATTCATCCATCACGAGAAGAGAGCCCTTCCTAGTACACGAGACAGGTGGCACAACCTACTAACAAACTACATACAACTTATTACTGGACGCCAAGGTGAACTAATTCCAGACCACAACTGTAAGGTGAACATCCCAACTTGCAGACTTATTGCAACTCACTATGGGTCACACTGTTACGTCTACTTTATCTATTAATCAACAGTAGTGCACTCAAGACCACACTGACCTAGAAAACTACGGTGGTTCCACGTGTTTCATAATTCTTATAGAATAATTGCTGCTTCCATCTGTGTTCTGTTTGTCGTGGCACACACATTCTCTCTCTCTCTCTCTCTCTCTCTCTCTCTCTCTCTCTCTCTCTCTCTCTCTCTCTCTCTCTCTCTCTCTCTCTGTCTCTGTCTCTGTCTCTGTCTCTGTCTGTCTCTCTCTCTCTCTCTCTCTCTCTCTCTCTCTCTCTCTAACACACACACACACACACACACACACACACACACACACACACACACACACACACACACAACACACTACACACACACACACACACACGCCGGGCGACACTGGAGGACAGGAGGGTTAGGGGAGATATGACAACGACATATAAAATACTGCAAGGAATTGATAAGGTGGACAGAAACAGGATGTTCCAGAAATGGGACACAGAAACAAGGGGTCACAATCGGAAGTTGAAGACTCAGGTCTGGCTATAAAAAAATAACCGGTTTCCCTGAATCCCTTCACTAAATATTACCATGCTCACACTCCAACAGCTCGTCAGGTCCCAAATACCATTCGTCTCCACTCACTCCTAACACGCTCACGTACGCTTGCTGGAAGTCCAAGCCCCTCGCCCACAAAACCTCCTTTACCCCCTCCCTCCAACCTTTTCGAGGAAGATCCCTATCCCGCCTTCCTTCTCCTACAGATTTATACGCTCTCCATGTCATTCTACTTTGATCCATTCTCTCTAAATGACCAAACCACCTCAACAAACCCTCTTCAGCCCTCTGACTAATACTTTTATTAACTCCAAACCTTCTCCTAATTTCCACACTCCGAATTTTCTGCATAATATTTACACCACACATTGCCCTTAGACAGGACATCTCCACTGCCTCCAACCGTCTCCTCGCTGGTGCATTTACCACCCAAGCTTCACACCCATATAAGAGTGTTGGTGCTACTATACTTTCATACATTCCCTTCTTTGCCTCCATAGATAACGTTTTTTGTCTCCACATATACCTCAATGCACCACTCACCTTTTTTCCCTCATCAGTTCTATGATTAACCTCATCCTTCATAAATCCATCCGCCGACACGTCAACTCCCAAGTATCTGAAAACATTCACTTCTTCCATACTCCTTCCCAAGTTGATATCCAATTTCTCTTTATCTAAATCATTTGATACCCTCATCACCTTACTCTTTTCTATGTTCACTTTCAACTTTCTACCTTTACACACACTCCTAAACTCATCCACTAACCTTTGCAATTTTTCTTTAGAATCTCCCATGAGCACAGTATCATCAGCAAAAATCAACTGTGTCAATTCCCATTTTGTATTTGATTCCCATAATTTAATCCCACCCCTCTCCCGAACACCCTAGCATTTACTTCTTTTACAACCCCATCTGTAAATATATTAAACAACCATGGTGACATTACACATCCCTGTCTAAGACCTACTTTTACTGGGAAGTAGTCTCCCTCTCTTCTACACACCCTAACCTGAGCCTCACTATCCTCATAACACTTTACAGCATTTAGTAACTTACAACCTATTCCATATACTTGCAACATCTGCCACATTGCTCCCCTATCCACTCTATTCTAAATCCATAAATGCAATAAAAACTTCCCTACCTTTATCTAAATACTGTTCACATATATGCCTCAATGACTTGATCTACACATCCCCTACCCACTCTGAAACTTTCTTGCTCATCCGCAATCCTACATTCTGTCTTACCTCTAATTCTTTCAGTTATAACCCTACCATACACTTTTCCTGGTATACTCAGTAAACTTATTCCTCTATAATTTTTACAATCTCTTTTGTCCCCCTTCCCTTTATATAAAGGGACTATACATGCTCTCTGCCAATCCCTAGGTACCTTCCCCTCTTTCATACATTTATTAAACAAAAATACCAACCACTCCAACACTATATCTCCCCCTGCTTTTAACATTTCTGTCATGATTCCATCAGTTCCAGCTGCTTTACACCCTTTCATTCTACGTAATGCCTCACGCACCTCCCCCACGCTCACATCCTGTTCTTCTTCACTCCTATAAGATGTTATACTTCCCTGGCCAGTGCATGAAATCACCGCTTTCCTTTCTTCGTCGACATTTAAAAGTTCCTCAAAATATTCTCGCCATCTACCTAATACCTCCATCTCCCCATCTACTAACTCCCGTACTCTGTTTTTAACTGACAAAACCATTCGTTCTCTAGGCTTTCTTAACTTGTTTAACTCACTCCAAAATTTTTCTTATTTTCATTAAAATTTCTTGACAGTGCCTCTCCCACTCTATCATCTGCTCTCCTTTTGCACTCTCTCACCACTCTCTTCACCTTTCTTTTACTCTCTATATACTCTACTCTTCCTATAACACTTCTGCTTTGTAAAAACCTCTCATAAGCTAACTTCTCTTTTATCACACCCTTTACTTCATCATTCCACCAATCACTCCTCTTTCCTCCTGCCCCCACCCTCCTATAACCACAAACTTCTGCCCCACTTTCTAATACTGCATTTTTAAAACTTTTCCAACCTCTTCAACCCCCCCACTACTCATCTTTGCACTAGCCCACCTTTCTGCCTATAGTTGCTTATATCTCACCCGAACTTCCTCCTCCCTTAGTTTATACATTTTCACCTCCCTCTTACTTGTTGTTGCCATATTCCTCTTTTCCCATCTACCTCTTACTCTAACTGTAGCTACAACTAAATAATGATCCGATATATCGTTTGCCCCTCTATAAACGTGTACATCCTGGAGCCTACCCATCAACCTTTTATCCACCTATACATAATCTAACAAACTACTTTCATTACCAGCTATATCATACCTCGTATATTTATTCATCCTCTTCTTTATAAAATATGTATTACTTATTACTAAACCTCTTTCTACACATAGCTCAATTAAAGGCTCCCCATTTTCATTTACCCCTGGGACCCCAAATTTACCTACTACTCCCTCCACAACATTTTTGCCCACTTTAGCATTGAAATCCCCAACCACCATTACTCTCACACTTGGTTCAAAACTCCCGACGCATTCACTCAACATTTCCCAAAATCTCTCTCTCTCCTCTACACTTTTCTCTTCTCCAGGTGCATATACGCTTACTATAACCCACTTTTCACATCCAATCTTTATTTTACTCTACATAATCCTTGAATTAATAGATTTGTAGTCCCTCTTTTCCTGCCATAACTTATCCTTCAACATTAGTGCTACTCCTTCTTTAGCTCTAACTCTATTTGAAACCTCTGACCTAATCCCATTTATTCCTCTGCACCGAAGGTAGAAGGTATATAGCCAGCCAACAAGTTGGCTGGCTATATACCTTCTACCTTCTAATGAATGAGTTTAGACCCATAATCCACAATTAAATACAACGGGAAGAAGGGTATTATAGTGGTTCACAAAACCAACTAGAAGTTTAAGATATGTGCAACACTTGGCTATCTTTATTATGATGACGTTTTGACAACCATTAGCTTTATTCATCCAATATAGTGGAAAGTACTGGAGACGGTGTGAGACATAAGTAGTAGACTGAGGGGATTAGTCCCTCAGCCTTGATGAATCTGTTGTAAACGAAGGACGACTGATGATGCACTTGAGGTGATCAACCAGTTAGCCTTGATAGAAAGTGTTTGGTTGAACAGTGAAGGCTGAAGTTATACTCTCATTTCCTTAACTTTCGTTATTAATTACCTTAACACATAACATGCTATTATCCTACACTTACAACACCCAGAGACAAAGATATTATGGTAGGACAAACACTTGCAATTTAAGCGAACTGTGTACTTACACGGAGTCTTGGAGGCTTTACCCTGGGTTATGGAGTGAGTCATAACTACCAGCTGGTCATTGTCTGTGACTGAATCAATCAGGTCCAAGTTGTGTACGCTAGAAACAACCAAATATCTTTTTAGTTGCATGTTCACTTCCCTTTACACAGACATGACCACACATGTCTCCACTCTCGGCCTGTCAACACAATCCTCCTATTCCTTACCTCAGCGACGCCAGTAACAAACTTTACATCGTCATACGTCATCATGACATCTACCTTGAGGTTAGACCTTATCCAGCCCACATGTTATTTTTCTTGACCTCGTATAATCTGGTATTGCTCATCTCTAGCTGCCTGGTAGGTATCTAGAGGTGACGCTCAGTAGGTTAAACCAGTTCTAATATCTCTGTTCAACCACTGTGTAAGTTATAAAATAAAAAAAATATGGTAAATAATGTGTTCTATATCACCCAATCACTGAAAGATTCTTTTAGACAGAAATGTGCAGCTTAATCTACAACATACTGGAAACCAAATAACCACCTTAATCTGTGTCTTTTTGAACTAAATAAGCAGCTCAATCTACGACATACTGGGTTAAATAAGCAGCTTAATCTGTGACATACTGGGTTAAATAAGCAGCTTAATCTGCGACTTACTGGGCTCATCTAAGCTGTAGCACCTGGTCGAGGCAGGAGGTGGAACATACAGAGGTCATCTTGCCACAGTTACAACGTTATTCAGGACATAACAATGAACCAGTATTGAATATTGATCACATAGCTCCTTTTATGTTTTAGCCTCGTTACTTTACCTCAGCTAGTCACTGAGGATTCATTATATACATCTTGGGACAATTCTTAAGTCCATATTCTTCTGAAGACATAAAAATAATTTTCTTCCTCGGTTAAATTTTTGTTTGCTTCTGATAACGTTGTCTTCATGAGAGGCGCCTTTGTCGCCAGTGAAGGGTTCTTGATCCAGGGAATTGAAGCTACCCACCATGTTTATTGTTTGAAACACTGGCCGTCTTCCATCCAGGAAGGGTGCCCCAAAGAACAAGGGAACACTCTCACCATCATTCAGACAATAACCGTCTTGCTAGAAGAGTGCAGATATCACATTTATAAATATAATAATTTTGTTATATTAAGAAATATAGTCACTTTGATTTAGTGTTATATTGAACAGTATAATTATACTGTGTTTTTAGACACTATAATTAAATTCCATTATTGTATTGAACATTGTAGTTACTTTGAATCCATCAGTGTGTTATAATGAACGATAAGTCACTTTGATTTCCTTCGTTTGTGTTTCTTTGTAATTAGATGAGAGACAGTTTGCGTAGCCAAATTGTCCCGATTGTCTATATATCTTTGTGTTGCCTACAGACTCTCCTCTATAATGCTCTCTTAGTAAAACAATATGTGGCTTATGACATTTTATTGAGCAGACGTTTCGCCCGCCAGAGGCTTTATTAATTCCTCACGATAGCGATAAAGTCCCTGGTGGACGAAATCTTTTCTCGTTATGAAGCATATATCGTGTGTGATCAACTTACTTGTTGGTAGATAAGACCACTCATACCTGTGATGCTCTGACTCATGCATGTCTCTCACTACACCTTCCTTATCCTTCTCCCGCATTATCCACCTCTCTCATTATCCACCTTCCTTATTATCCACCTCCTCATGGATATTCATGCACATTAGCATGATTACTGTGTATGAATATCCAAAATTAATAACATGATGTTGGTGAATATTCGTGCACATTAGCATGACGCTGATGAGTATTCATGCACATTAACATGACGCTGGTGAGCATTCATGCACATTAACATGACGCTGGTGAGTATTCATGCACATTAACATGACGCTGGTGGATATTCATGCACATTAACATGACGCTGGTGGATATTCATGCACATTAACATGATACTGGTGGATATTCATGCACATTAACATGATACTGGTGGATATTCATGCACATTAACATGATACTGGTGGATATTCATGCACATTAACATGATACTGGTGGATATTCATGCACATTAACATGATACTGGTGGATATTCATGCACATTAACATGATACTGGTGGATATTCATGCACATTAACATGACGCTTGTATTATCAATGAATTTCATGGGATGGTGTTAACTTTGTGTAGGGTTTATAGAACTTAAGCCGTGTGTGCTTCAACAAACCCCGTGACTGATCTTGGAAACCCCGTGACTGATCATGGAAACCCCGTGACTGATCATGGAAACCCCGTGACTGATCTTGGAAACCCCGTGATTGATCTTGGAAACCCCGTGATTGATCTTGGAACCCCGTGATTGATCTTGGAAACCCGGACTGATCTTGGAAACCCCCGTGACTGATCTTGGAAACCCCGTGACTGATCTTGGAAACCCCGTGACTGATCTTGGAAACCCCGTGATTGATCTTGGAAACCCCGTGATTGATCTTGGAAACCCCGTGACTGATCTTGGGAAAACCCCCTGACTGATCTTGGAAACCCGTGATTGATCTTGGAAACCCCGTGATTGATCTTGGAAACCCCGTGATTGATCTTGGAAACCCCGTGATTGATCTTGGAAACCCCGTGACTGATCTTGGAAACCCCGTGATTGATCTTGGAAACCCCGTGATTGATCTTGGAAACCCCGTGACTGATCTTGGAAACCCCGTGACTGATCTTGGAAACCCCGTGACTGATCTTGGAAACCCCGTGATTGATCTTGGAAACCCCGTGATTGATCTTGGAAACCCCGTACTGATCTTGGAAACCCCGTGGCTGATCTTGGAAACCCCGTGATTGATCTTGGAAACCCCGTGATTGATCTTGGAAACCCCGTGATTGATCTTGGAAACCCCGTGATTGATCTTAGAAACCCCGTGACTTGGAAACCCCGTGATGATCTTGGAAACCCCGTGATTGATCTTGGAAAACCCCGTGATTGATCTTGGAAACCCCGTGATTGATCTTGGAAACCCGTGATTGATCTTGGAAACCCCGTGACTGATCTTGGAAACCCCGTGGCTGATCTTGGAAACCCCGTGATTGATCTTGGAAACCCCGTGATTGATCTTGGAAACCCCGTGACCTTGGAAACCCCGCGACTGATCTTGGAAACCCCGTGATTGATCTTGGAAACCCCGTGATTGATCTTAGAAACCCGTGATTGATCTTGGAAACCCCGTGATTGATCTTGGAAACCCCGTGATTGATCTTGGAAACCCCGTGATTGATCTTGGAAACCCCGTGATTGATCTTGGAAACCCCGTGACTGATCTTGGAAACCCCGTGATTGATCTTGGAAACCCCCGTGATTGATCTTGGAAACCCCGTGATTGATCTTGGAAACCCCGTGACTGATCTTGGAAACCCCGTGGGCTGATCTTGGAAACCCCGTGACTGAACTTGGAAACCCCGTGATTGATCTTGGAAACCCCGTGACTGATCTTGGAAACCCCGTGACTGATCTTGGAAACCCCGTGATTGATCTTGGAAACCCCGTGATTGATCTTGGAAACCCCGTGATTGATCTTGGAAACCCCGTGATTGATCTTGGAAACCCCGTGATTGATCTTAGAAACCCCGTGATTGATCTTGGAAACCCCGTGATTGATCTTGGAAACCCCGTGATTGATCTTGGAAACCCCGTGATTGATCTTGGAAACCTCGTGATTGATCTTGGAAACCCCGTGATTGATCTTGGAAACCCCGTGACTGATCTTGGAAACCCCGTGATTGATCTTGGAAACCCCGTGATTGATCTGGAAACCCCGTGATTGATCTGGAAACCCCGTGACTGATCTTGGAAACCCCGTGACTGATCTTGGAAACCCCGTGACTGAACTTGGAAACCCCGTGATTGATCTTAGAAACCCCGTGACCTTGGAAACCCCGTGACTGATCTTGGAAACCCCGTGATTGATCTTGGAAACCCCGTGATTGATCTTGGAAACCCCGTGATTGATCTTGGAAACCCCGTGATTGATCTTGGAAACCCCGTGACTGATCTTGGAAACCCCGTGGCTGATCTTGGAAACCCCGTGATTGATCTTGGAAACCCCGTGATTGATCTTGGAAACCCCGTGACCTTGGAAACCCCGCGACTGATCTTGGAAACCCCGTGATTGATCTTGGAAACCCCGTGATTGATCTTAGAAACCCCGTGATTGATCTTGGAAACCCCGTGATTGATCTTGGAAACCCCGTGATTGATCTTGGAAACCCCGTGATTGATCTTGGAAACCCCGTGATTGATCTTGGAAACCCCGTGATTGATCTTGGAAACCCCGTGACTGATCTTGGAAACCCCGTGATTGATCTTGGAAACCCCGTGATTGATCTTGGAAACCCCGTGATTGATCTTGGAAACCCCGTGACTGATCTTGGAAACCCCGTGACTGATCTTGGAAACCCGTGACTGATCTTGGAAACCCCGTGATTGATCTTGGAAACCCCGTGATTGATCTTGGAAACCCCGTGATTGATCTTGGAAACCCCGTGACTGATCTTGGAAACCCCGTGACTGATCTTGGAAACCCGTGACGATCTTGGAAACCCCGTGACTGATCTTGGAAACCCCGTGATTGATCTTGGAAAACCCCCGTGATTGATCTTGGAAACCCGTGACTGATCTTGGAAACCCCGTGACTGATCTTGGAAACCCCGTGATTGATCTTGGAAACCCCGTGATTGATCTTGGAAACCCCGTGATTGATCTTGGAAACCCCGTGATTGATCTTGGAAACCCGTGACTGATCTTGGAAACCCCGTGATTGATCTTGGAAACCCCGTGATTGATCTTGGAAACCCGTGACTGAACTTGGAAACCCCGTGACTGATCTTGGAAACCCCGTGACTGATCTTGGAAACCCCGTGATTGATCTTGGAAACCCCGTGATTGATCTTGGAAACCCCGTGACTGATCTTGGAAACCCCGTGGCTGATCTTGGAAACCCCGTGATTGATCTTGGAAACCCCGTGATTGATCTTGGAAACCCCGTGATTGATCTTGGAAACCCGTGATTGATCTTAGAAACCCCGTGACCTTGGAAACCCCGTGACTGATCTTGGAAACCCCGTGATTGATCTTGGAAACCCCGTGATTGATCTTGGAAACCCCGTGATTGATCTTGGAAACCCCGTGACTGATCTTGGAAACCCCGTGATTGATCTTGGAAACCCCGTGACTGATCTTGGAAACCCCGTGGCTGATCTTGGAAACCCCGTGATTGATCTTGGAAACCCCGTGATTGATCTTGGAAACCCCGTGATTGATCTTGGAAACCCCGTGATTGATCTTGGAAACCCCGTGATTGATCTTGGAAACCCCGTGACAGATCTTGGAAACCCGTGATTGATCTTGGAAACCCCGTGATTGATCTTGGAAACCCCGTGATTGATCTTGGAAACCCCGTGACTGATCTTGGAAACCCCGTGAATGATCTTGGAAACCCCGTGACTGAACTTGGAAACCCCGTGATTGATCTTGGAAACCCCGTGACTGATCTTGGAAACCCCGTGACTGATCTTGGAAACCCCGTGACTGATCTTGGAAACCCGTGATTGATCTTGGAAACCCCGTGATTGATCTTGGAAACCCCGTGACTGATCTTGGAAACCCCGTGACTGATCTTGGAAACCCCGTGACTGATCTTGGAAACCCCGTGACTGATCTTGGAAACCCCGTGATTGATCTAGGAAACCCCGTGACTGATCTTGGAAACCCCGTGACTGATCTTGGAAACCCCGTGACTGATCTTGGAAACCCGTGACTGATCTTGAAAACCCCGTGACTGATCTTGGAAATCCCGTGATTGATCTAGGAAACCCCGTGATTGATCTTGGAAACCCCGTGATTGATCTTGGAAACCCCGTGATTGATCTTGGAAACCCCGTGACTGATCTTGGAAACCCCGTGACTGATCTTGGAAACCCCGTGATTGATCTTGGAAACCCCGTGATTGATCTTGGAAACCCCGTGATTGATCTTGGAAACCCCGTGATTGATCTTGGAAACCCCGTGATTGATCTTGGAAACCCCGTGACTGATCTTGGAAACCCCGTGACTGATCTTGGAAACCCCGTGACTGATCTTGGAAACCCGTGATTGATCTTGGAAAACCCGTGATTGATCTTGGAAACCCCGTGACTGATCTTGGAAACCCCGTGGCTGATCTTGGAAACCCCGTGATTGATCTTGGAAACCCCGTGATTGATCTTGGAAACCCCGTGATTGATCTTGGAAACCCCGTGATTGATCTTAGAAACCCCGTGACCTTGGAAACCCCGTGACTGATCTTGGAAACCCCGTGATTGATCTTGGAAACCCCGTGATTGATCTTGGAAACCCCGTGATTGATCTTGGAAACCCCGTGATTGATCTTGGAAACCCCGTGACTGATCTTGGAAACCCCGTGGCTGATCTTGGAAACCCCGTGATTGATCTTGGAAACCCCGTGATTGATCTTGGAAACCCCGTGATTGATCTTGGAAACCCCGTGACCTTGGAAACCCCGCGACTGATCTTGGAAACCCCGTGATTGATCTTGGAAACCCCGTGATTGATCTTGGAAACCCCGTGATTGATCTTGGAAACCCCGTGATTGATCTTGGAAACCCCGTGACTGATCTTGGAAACCCCGTGGCTGATCTTGGAAACCCCGTGATTGATCTTGGAAACCCCGTGATTGAACTTGGAAACCCCGTGATTGATCTTGGAAACCCCGTGATTGATCTTGGAAACCCCGTGATTGATCTTGGAAACCCCGTGATTGATCTTGGAAACCCCGTGATTGATCTTGGAAACCCCGTGATTGATCTTGGAAACCCCGTGACTGAACTTGGAAACCCCGTGATTGATCTTGGAAACCCCGTGACTGATCTTGGAAACCCCGTGACTGATCTTGGAAACCCCGTGACTGATCTTGGAAACCCCGTGATTGATCTTGGAAACCCCGTGATTGATCTTGGAAACCCCGTGACTGATCTTGGAAACCCGTGACTGATCTTGGAAACCCCGTGACTGATCTTGGAAACCCGTGACTGATCTTGGAAACCCCGTGATTGATCTAGGAAACCCCGTGACTGATCTTGGAAACCCCGTGACTGATCTTGGAAACCCCGTGACTGATCTTGGAAACCCCGTGACTGATCTTGAAAACCCCGTGACTGATCTTGAAAATCCCGTGATTGATCTAGGAAACCCCGTGATTGATCTTGGAAACCCCGTGATTGATCTTGGAAACCCCGTGATTGATCTTGGAAACCCCGTGACTGATCTTGGAAACCCCGTGACTGATCTTGGAAACCCCGTGATTGATCTTGGAAACCCCGTGATTGATCTTGGAAACCCCGTGATTGATCTTGGAAACCCGTGATTGATCTTGGAAACCCCGTTGATTGATCTTGGAAACCCGTGACTGATCTTGGAAACCCCGTGATTGATCTTGGAAACCCCGTGACTGATCTTGGAAACCCCGTGACTGATAATGGAACCCCCGTGACTGATCTCGATCAGTCACAGCTGATCTGGGACACCCCATGACCGATCTTGGAAACCCCGTGACTGATCTTGGATTCCAACCAGAGGTTAAAAAAAAAATTCTGGGTAACCTGCACATGCCAAGGGTTCCATGAGCCTTTTCCCAGTTATAGTTCACCAGGGGTTGAAGGTTTGAAGACGATCGGATAAGGCGTTCTGTAGTTGTAAATGAAATTATGGGAGGAAAGACGAGATAATGTTTCTGGAGCAGAAAGAACATAAAGGCACAATACTGTGAGTGGAACAATACACACATAACCAGCACATAGGAGAAAACACGTTATAACAACGTTTCGGTCCGACTTGGACGATTAACTAGTCACACACTAACACTCGTGTGTTAGTGTGTGACTAGTTAATGGTCCAAGTCGGACCGAAACGTCGTCACAAAGTTTCTGTCCCCTGTGTGCGGGTGATATGTGTATTGTTTCTGGACCTGTTGTTTCGTTTTTTGATTGCCTCTTCCCCTACCCCTTTATCAAGTGTTCGTCCGTTTTTCCGTGTGGGCTCTGTCTTCCCATTACAACACCGTTATACACAGCCACAAGGTAATGAAACAAGACGCAGCAGGAGGGAGCAGCAGCAGGATGGACACCCCATACTGCATAAACAATGATCTTTTGCATAACGGGACCTCGTTATGTAGCTCACCAGTACCATCCTGGAAGGGAGAGAGAGAGAGAGAGAGAGAGAGAGAGAGAGAGAGAGAATAAGAACAATGCAGCGATAAACATAAATATAGAGAGGAAGGCACATAGGTGTGTATTTAGAGAGAGTACAGGAGTTGCCAGCAACGAGTCTACTCTTGTATTCCCTTATGCTTCTTAAGATGGTCGAGATTTAGTCACTTCTTGCCTCCGTTTGTGCCTGAATGAACTCATGAACTACACTTGTTGCGAACTATTAGAAATAATTAAACAAGAGTTTTTTTTATTATTTACGAGGTTGTGTTTATTTTCAGCTGCAGCTCTGTGGCTCTTTTTTTTTTTTTTTTTTTTTTTTTTTTTTTTTTTTTTTTTCTTTCTTATACTTGGCTTTTTTTTGTGCGGTATTACACACCCTCACAGTTTCGTTATTTATTAAGAAAATTAGATATATCATCAGTACCCCTAACTATTTACGTATGTTTTATGTGGATTAAGTTATAAAGGATGGGAACAAATAAATAACGGGAATCTGTTCGTGATAATTCCATCAAAGAGAGGTGAGAATGAGACATTAGCAATGCAAGGGAATCTATATGAGGAAATCAGTTGCCAATCAGTGGCTTCATCATCAGTACAAGTAGCAGAGGTGGACGAGGCCAGAAAGTGAGTAATCAGTCCGTGAATAGAATCAATTGCAGGGCCAGTCTGTTGAGGTACTACTAGCAGAGAGTCTATATCCTGCTGTCTAAGTCAACAGGGTTCTCGTATTACCACACATGTCTCAATTCTTCAACTTGTCGTTTTCTAAACCTTCAGCCACGGATGGACAGCTATACATAAGGTTGAATGTCGGAATTAACTGGGAGACTTCAGTAGTGTCAGTCTGAGCTGGGAGACTCAATAGCGTCAGTCTGAGCTGGAAGACTTCAGTAGCGTCAGTCTGGGCTGGGAGCTTCAGTAGTGTCAGTTTGAGCTGGGAGACTCAATAGCGTCAGTCTGAGCTGGAAGACTTCAGTAGCGTCAGTCTGGGCTGGGAGACTTCAGTAGTGTCAGTTTGAGCTGGGAGACTCAATAGCGTCAGTCTGAGCTGGAAGACTTCAGTAGCGTCAGTCTGGGCTGGGAGACTTCAGTAGTGTCAGTTGAGCTGGGAGACTCAATAGCGTCAGTCTGAGAGCCTAAGACTTCAGTAGCGTCAGTCTGGGCTGGGAGACTTCAGTAGTGTCAGTCTGAGCTGGGAGACTTCAGTAGTGTCAGTCTGAGCTGGGAGACTTCAGTAGTGTCAGTCTGAGCTGGGAGACTTCAGTAGTGTCAGTCTGAGCTGGAAGATTTCAGTAGTGTCAGCCTGAGTTTGGAGACTTTAGTAGAGTCAGCCTGAGTCTGGAGACTTCAGTAGGGCAGTGAGGGTATCTTCAAGCATCATTAAAGGTTTCGTTCCAGCAGAGCTGGAGTTACTATCACTTGGAAATTATAATCACTCAGGATGGCTTATCTCATACACAGGATACCTTTGAAGAGTTTCCGGCCATGGGCCAGGATGGCAGCAAAAAATATATACAGGATAGAAAAGAAAAAGGGGAAAGGAGATAACCTTGGACAACATTATGTATCTAAGAAGACATACCTACATTAATATGTAAATAATGAAACCTCACTGTTATGATAGCTTCTCTATATTTTAAAATAGTGTCAAAAAATACACACTTACAGCGGCCTCACAAGTCATTGTTATTTGCGTCATGTACATGTGCTGGTACTCATCAGTGTTATTTGCGTCATGTACATGTGCTGGTACTCATCAATGTTACTTGCGTCATGTACATGTGCTGGTACTCATCAGTGTTATTTGCGTCATGTACATGTGCTGGTACTCATCAATGTTACTTGCGTCATGTACATGTGCTGGTACTCATCAGTGTTATTTGCGTCATGTACATGTGCTGGTACTCATCAATGTTACTTGCGTCTTGTTTATGTGCTGGTACTCATCAGTGTTATTTGCGTCATGTACATGTGCTGGTACTCATCAATGTTACTTGCGTCATGTACATGTGCTGGTACTCATCAGTGTTATTTGCGTCATGTATATGTGCTGGTACTCATCAATGTTACTTGCGTCATGTACATGTGCTGGTACTCATCAGTATTACTTGCGTCATGTACATCATGTGCTGGTACTCATCAGTATTACTTGCGTCATGTACATCATGTGCTGGTACTCATCAGTGAGAAGAGTCAAACGCCTTAAATCTTTGCCTGTGTCTTGTATTCGAGTTAAATGAATGGGCTAGATCTTAGAATCTTTTCAAACAACATAGGAACCCTGTCTTTTGGTAACACAGTTGTCTACAGTGTTAGTGGTAATAATAGTTAGTTGTGTGTTATGTGTTGTATCATCATTATTGTGGCTGCATGGGTCGATCACAGCTCCTGGCCCTATCTTCGCTGGTCGTCTTCTAGGTCCAACTCTCTCCCTGCTCATGAGCAGGATTGTTTCACTTCTAACAACTGTGACTGAAGAAAACTTCCTAACGGAACTTCTTGCGACCAGCCATTCGTAAAGTAGATGCTCTCGCTCTACCTCTGCCTTGAACATCTGTAGGAATTTAATTATTTTCTTCCCGGAAAAACTTGTCCTCATCATAAGCAACTGGGCAATTGTCGGACGATATGAATAACCTTCGGAAATCTGTTGCTGTACTCAGCCAGAGACAAGTATGGACGTCTGGCTTGACAGGTTTAACCATGGGGTCTACCTGACAATTTCGAATATATTTTTCATATTTTGAGAAACTTGTCTGCTTTCCATTACCTACCTCAGATCTGGCAGTCGTTTGCACTCCAGTAATAATAATAATTTTTATTCTACAGTAGTGTACAGACCTAGCTGACATACTATATAGAAAGCACCTTGTTATGCAGAGCATTTCAGGAAATTAGTCAATTATGTCGCCAGGATGTGACCCACACAAGTCCCAAAAACACCAGGACCTGCTTACTAACATACTCACTACAAATCACTATACATACCATACACGTCACAATGTCACCAATACGGCACTACCAATACAAAACACAACATACACGTCACCATATAAACACTACACTTCACCATACATCACTAAACCCTTTACGTCAAAAATATAAATTACCATACATCACTACCAAAACAACGGGCCACCATACAATACTACCATACACGTCATCATACATCACCACCATACACATCACCATACATTACTACCATACACGTCACCATAAAACAATACCATACACGTCATTATTTCTAAAGCACTTAAGCTGCACAATTCACACAGTCAAACTCCAATATATAATTATTATTACTATCACCTCAACTAAAATCAGTCCTTTCACTTAAAAAAATAATAAAACTTTAAAACTTAAAAAAATAAACATTTTAATTCGTGAAAATATCCTCATATACTTGGTGGTCTTCTTCAGTGGATGTAGTTGTTCTTGATCACTACGAGTGATGGCGTCCCTGAAGGTAGTGAACGATTGGTTCAGTGAAGGAGAGCTTCTAGGTCGATATTATACTCTGTTTCCCAGTCCAAGATATCCTGTACAGACTCTGGCTTTGTCTCCGAGTAGGCAGGTGGAGTAGTTTCTTGATGGTTTGATAACTCAAGGTAGAATCTTGATCCTGGGTTTCATAACTCAATGTAGAATCTTGATCCTGGGGTTGATAACTCAAGGTAGAATCTTGATCCTGGGTTTCATAACTCAAGGTAGAATCTTGATCGTGGGTTTGTCAACTCACTGTTCTCTGATGTTTTTGTCTTGCATGATAAAGCCACGAATTTCTTTTAGACGACTTTTATCTTCTTTAATTTTCATCTTATGAAGTTTGGGTTTTAATGTTCTATCTACGGCGAGGCCGAGGTCAATAAGATGGGCTACGTAATCCTGACCTTGTTTTCTAATCATTATATTTGATTCTGTTATGTCATTATGGGCAAAACCGGTCTGGTGAAAATCCATTAATGCTCTTATAGCAGCTTTATATGCCTTAAAGCAATCTTCAGCGGAATTTTTTCCTATAAATTTTGCGAAAGTTACTCCGGGGCAGCGGGACATGACAATAGCTATAGGATCGTAAATCATGCCATAAAGTTTGGGAGCTCCACCGGCGCCATCAACCTTGAGAAGAGCTCTGGCTTCCTTAACAGCTTCTTTCAGATAAACGTCGTCGAAGAGCTTCTTGACGACGACCTTGGTAGCGGAGCCATCATCTTGTTTTAAGAGAGCTGCCCATGCCTCTCCATATGCCCCTCTACCAAGTTTTGTCTTCATGTCAAGGCTGCTCCAGGATAACACGGGGATAACAGTATCGCTAGAGGTGTCTCCACCTGTTTTTGCTTCACTGTCTGGGGGACAGCAATGCTTCCATGGTTCGGTACTCTTCTCCTGGAGGACATTCTCATCCAATTTTGGCTTTTTGGAAGGTGCAGTGAGAGGAGGAGTTGTGGAGCGAGGTCTCTTGATGCCACCAGACAGTTCTTGTCCATTGGCAGCCATAGTGAAGTGATCGAAGTCTTCTTTAAGTCCTTCCACTTTTGTCATCGAGAAAACCTTTTCTTTCTTCTAGAAAAATACGCTTAAGGTACTAGGAAAAAGCCGCGAGATTATTAATATAGTTACTCTGACGAGACTCGTACCTTAAATTTGTAGACGGTACGGCCAGTATTATAGTTAAGTTAGAGGATACCAATATTATACTTAATATACGGGATACCTGTACTTAATATACGGGTTGACCAATAATATAGTTAAGTTACAGAATACCAATAATATGCTTAATAGACGGGTAGATCAATAATATAGTTAAGTTATAAGATGACCAGTAATATAGTTAAGTTACAGGAAAAAGACTCGGCAGACGATGCAACATCCCCCCAGTGAAAAGCAGGGGTGTCACTAGCACGTTAAGAGACAATACAAGTGTCAGGGGACCGAGACTGTTCATCTGCCTCCCAGCATACATAAGAGGGATTACCAATAGACCCCTGGCTGTCTTCAAGCTGGCACTGGACAAGCACCTAAAGTCGGTACCTGACCAGCCGGACTGTAGCTCGTACATTGGATTTCGTGCAGCCAGCAGTAACAGCCTGATTGATCAGGCTCTGATCCACCAGGAGGCCTGGTCACAGACCGGACCGCGGGGGCGTTGACCCCCGGAACTCTCTCCAGGTAAACTCTCCAGGTAATCCCTGTGACTCATTTGAGTCTTCAACTTCCAGTTGTGACCCCTTGTTGTTATCTCCCATCTCTGAAACGCTCTGTCCCTATGCTCCTTGTCAATTCGTTTCAGTATTTTATATGTCGTTATCATGTCCCCCTTATGCCTTAACCTCTCCTCGTAGGACACATGTCCCCTTATGCCTTAACCTCTCCTCGTAGGACATATCTCTTAGCTCCGGGACTAGTGTTGTTTCAAACCTTTGCACTTTCTCTGATTTCTTGACGTGCTTGACCAGGTGTAGGTTCCATGCTGATGCTACATACTGCAGTATGGGCGTGATGAACACGGTGTACAGTCTTGAGCGATTCCTTACTAAAGGGTCGAAATACTATTCTTAGGTTTGCCAGGCGCCCATATGCTGCAGCAGTTATTTGGTTGATGTGCGCCTCAGAAGATGTGCTCGTTATTATACTCATCTTAAGATCCTTTTCCTTGAGTGAGGTTTGCATCTTTTTTAGACTGTACTCTGTCTGCAGTCTTTTTTGCCCTTCCCCGATCTTCATGACATTGCACTTGGTGGGGTTAAACTCCAGGAGCCAATTGCTAGACCAGGCAACTGGCTCCTGTGTGTGTGTGTGTGTGTTTGTGTGTTAGTTACCATTTGGTCCTAGGCACATATCGATTAGACACTAGGCCTGTTGTATGTGCATGCATGTGTGTGTATGTGTGTGTGTTAGTGTGTGTGTGTGTGTGTGTGTGTGTGTGTGTGTGTGTGTGTGTGTGTGTGTGTGTGTGTGTGTGTGTGTGTTACCAACACAGCAGCACAGTATATATGATAAACCACTGGACTAATTCATTTTTTACATGCAGTCCACTCAAGTGGTGTTTCAAGACACCCCCACTTCCCCCCCCCCACACACACACATAAAGATAAACATACGATGAAGCTCATCGAGCAGGGAGTGGACCTAGTAGCAACCAGCGAAGAAGCGGGGCCAGGAGCTGTGACTCGACCCTTGCAACCACGTATAGGTAGAGTACACACCCAAGTTTCTGCACCTCATCTTTCAAGCTACTAAGCAAACCTTTTATCTAAAACAACGGAGAGTGTTGGTTTTTATGCCTTCTAAAAGCATATATCTCAGCCAGACTATTTTTTTTAAACGAGACTTTCAACTTCATTCCTCATACAAAATGCAAAATGAATTTCAATATCTTTGTTGTTGAGCGCTGGGATGGTATCAGCTTGAAGACTTGTGAGACAGAGACACGTGTGGATATGTGGATACACTTGATTAACTAGGAACACACATGGATAAGAGTGTAAACTAGAGGTGCACTGGTAGAAACATGGATACGTCTGCCTATATGAATATGCAGGGCAGCCGTGAGAGCATTGCATACTCGGATGTTCACGTCTGGCAGGCACCACCTCAGAAGCGATGGAGACGAGGAAAGGCAGATACACGGATCTCTCTCTCTCTCTCTCTCTCTCTCTCTCTCTCTCTCTCTCTCTCTCTCTCTCTCTCTCTCTCTCTCTCTCTCTCTCTTTACACAGAGTTTGACAAGGTTAGGTTAAGGATCCCTAGCTTTATTGAGAAGCTATTTACAGGTTAAGGATTCCTAACTTTATTGGCAAGCTAAGAGCTGTTACCTACATCAGCTCATTTGAAAGCATTTTTATTGTTATGAGACATACAAGTAGGGAACAGGATGAAGTTGGAGCCATCTGTGGGCCAGCATTTTCATTCGATCAACTGGCTTTATCTCGTTGACATCATTATGCTGTACGAATGTGTTCCACTCGAGTCATCCTGGGTATATATGATCTCAAATGGAGTGATATTCTGGAGAAGGGTACAGCCAGAGTGAAGTTGCTGCTTTCTGCCCGTCTTGTGGCATAAAAGCTTGTTTCACGCTGTGCTCGAAGTCGATCCTGGTGTGGTACTTTGACAATATTGGCTTTGTACATAACAGTAAGGCCACCCACATCCCTCCTGTGCTGAAGGCTCTGCTGAAATGACAGATCTATCCAGGATGGGTCCAGGCGAGAGATGAGACGTCTTGCTCTGTTCTCTACTCTGTCAAGCAGTCGCAGATGAGAGGGGGGGCAGGTAAACCAAGAAAGTGGAGCATACTCAAGTTGTGAGCGTACTTGTGCCTCGTACAGAATCTTGCAACCCCTACTGTCAAGCAGATGCGAGATACGGCGAAGTGCTGTAAGCTTCCTGGCTGCCTTGTTTGCAAGATTTACAACATGGTTCTTCATGGTTAGTTTGGAGTCAAATTTCACCCCAAAGATATCAACTTCTTCTCCAGGTGCCAACACCCTCCCATTCATCCTTACTACTGCACCAGCATTACCATCATGGTGCCTAGAGACGATCATCATTTGCGTTTTCTCAGGTGCAAATGTTACTTGCACTCTCTCTCTCTCTCTCTCTCTCTCTCTCTCTCTCTCTCTCTCTCTCTCTCTCTCTCTCTCTCTCTCTCTCTCTCTCTCTCTCTCTCTCTCTCTCTCTCTTTCTCTCTCTCTCACGCACACGTACATCACATATTAGGTCAAGTGTCTTTTGACAAGTACCTTTGACAACCAGTAACTAGCACAGTAGTGGAGGAACTTTGTGGCATATACATAACAAATGACTTGATAAAGTTCAGCCATGAGCGAAACGTCATCATAAACTGTCTTGCTATGTGGTTCTTGTCTTTATGCCATATCTGTGATTGGACCATATCAATGATTGGACCATATCTATGACTGGACCATATCAATGACTGGACCATATCTGTGAATGGACCATATCAATGACTGGACCATATCAGTGACTGGACCATATCTGTGACTGGACCATATCAGTGACTGGACCATATTTATCACTGGAACATATCAGTGACTGGACCATATCAATGACTGGGCCATATCAATTACTGGACCATATCAATGACTGGACCATATCAGTGACTGGACCATATCAATGACTGGACCATATCAATGACTTGACCATATCAATGACTGGACCATATCAATGACTGGACCATATCAATGACTGGACCATATCAATGACTGGACCATATCAGTGACTGGACCATATCAATGATTGGACCATATCAATGACTGGACCATATCAGTGACTGGACCATATCGATAACTGGACCATATCAATGACTGGACCATGTCAATGATTGGACCATATCAATGATTGGACCATATCAATGACTGAACCATATCAATGATTGGACCATATCAGTGACAGGACCATATCAATGACTGGACCATATCAATGATTGGACCATATCAATGACTGGACCATATCAATGACTGGACCATATCAGTGACTGGACCATATCGATAACTGGACCATATCAATGACTGGACCATATCAATGGCTGGACCATATCAATGATTGGACCATATCAATGACTGAATCATATCAATGATTGGACCATATCAATGACTGAATCATATCAATGATTGGACCATATCAATGACTGAATCATATCAATGATTGGACCATATCAATGACAGGACCATATCAATGACTGGACCATATCAATGATTGGACCATATCAATGACTGGACCATATCAATGACTGGACCATATCAATGACTGGGCCATATAAATGATTGGACCATATCAATGATTGGACCATATCAATGACGACCATATCAATGACTGGAACTACACATCTCTGCTGCTTCTTAATTAAGAGAGCACTGTATCTCAAGCAGTGTTTATAACCACCCAGGCAGGGTACAGAATACTGTATGTTAGCCAAATGTTACTGGGAAAATTAAATCATTTTGAAGTTGTTCACACAGTTTGTATAGCATATAGGGCTCTTTACTTCTGGCAAATTGCATACAAACCTCTTCAAATTCATTATATTGCATATAGGAGAATATACCTTATTGCAGTATATTTCATGGAGGCCTCTTTATTTTCTGTGTATTTCATGTAGGCCTCTTCATTTCTTGTGATAAATTAGACACATGTACAACACTTGGGTTTGTTTATAAATATACCGAAATGTTGTACATGCGTCTAATTTCTCAGCTTGTCGGTTCTCTGTATCGTTTACCTACATTCATTGCTAGTACACAGCTCACGTTATTTATCTGTCAGTCTCACAATAACAATTCCCCCTTCCCCTGTTATATTCACAGTGTTACTGGCAGATTTTTTTTTCAGTGTTACCCTCACACTGTTGCTGACTAAAGAAATCACGAAATAATTTCTGTTTCATATGCAGACGATCGAACTATATATTTACTATCTGGGAAAAATGTGTACGATGTATAGCTGTCAGAGACACAAAGGTTATATTTTGCCTTGATAGGCTGGTGATAGAAGTGTAATTTTCCTCTCGTACACAATATACCCATGAATTGTTTGTTCCCAAACAAAACAAATGAGTGGCCTGGTAACAGGTTGGTGCGCTTGTGATGGCTGATACAAAAAGTGAATATTTAGATAAACGAGATCTCTATACACTCAGCATCACGATACATGCTCAAGTTATGGAAAAAAAAAACATTGATGAAGAATTTGGATACTTTTGTAACATCTTGGTATATTTGTGTGTAGACATTTTGCCATCTATTGGCTTTTTCAATACAATACAAGGATTAATTGTGAAGAATGTAGAACTATGTACAAAAGTTGAGATAATCAGTCCCTCAGCCTTGAAGTTGGTGACGAGTCTTTAAGACTACGGTGCTCTTCACCAGCTCCAAGACTGAGAGATTGATTACCTCATCTTTTGTATATAATTCTACATTCTTCACAATTAATCCTTGTATTGATAAAGCCTCTGGCGAAACGTCTACAAATAAAGATACCCAAATGTTGCACATGTCTCTAATTCCTCATATTGTCGGTATTGTATACCATACATGTACATGGAAAACATTGAAGGCTGGACACTCCCTCCGGTGATCATGAAAGATGAATGTGTGGTTATAGCGAGTTGTGGGAGGACTGATATATTGATGATAAAGCATTGTTACTGCTGGAATGTGGTGAGATAGAAGCACAAATGTGGTAGTAAAGGAACGTAATTATGGTAGTGAAGGAACGTAACTATGGTAGTGAAGGAACGTAACTATGGTAGTGAAAGAACGTAACTGTGGTATTGAAGGAACGTAGCTATGGTAGTAATGGAACGTAACTATGGTAGTGAAGGAACGTAACTATGGTAGTGAAGGAACGTAACTGTGGTAGTGAAGGAACGTAACTATAGTAGTGAAGGAACGTAACTATGGTAGTGAAGAAACGCAACTATGGTAGTGAAGGAACGTAAATATAGTAGTGAAGGAACGTAACTATGGTAATGAAGGGACGTAACTATTGTAGTGAAGCGACGTAACTATTGTAGTGAAGGGACGCAACTGTAGTTGTGAAAGGAGGTATCTATAGCAGTAAAGAGACGTAACTATGGTAGTGAAGGAACGTAACTATGGTAGTGAAGGGACGTAACTATAGTAGTGAAGGGATGTAACTGGTAGTGAAGAGACGTCATTATGGTAGTGAAGGGATGTAACTATGGTAGTGAAGGGACGTAACTATGGTAGTGAAGGGATGTAACTATGATAGTGAAGGCTACGGGAGTGAAAGGTCAGTTTAATAGTGAAGGATGAGTATGGTAGCTGAAGGTCAATATGACATTTGAAGGTCACTATGGTAGTGAAAGAAGATCAGTATGGCATTGTAAAAGTAAAAGGTAAATGGTATTTCAGAGAGAGACGCTGGCGGAGTCACTCATGCTACTATCCTCTGAGAAAATTTTCACTCTTGAGCTTAAGATTTTCATCCTCCGTGGCTTGTCTTGCATATATATATATATTATATATATAATATATATATATATATATATATATATAATATATATAATATAATGTTAAACGATGCAATATGTCTTCCAGACATATATTATATATATTATTATTATTATTTTTTAATTATGGTTATTATTATTATTATTATTATTATTATTATATATTATTATTATTATTATTATTATTATTAGTATGTTTATTATGATGATGATTTTTATTTGTATTATTATTATTATTATTACTACTACTACTACTACTACTACTACTACTACTACTACTACTACTACTACTACTACTGCTACTACTACTACTACTACTACTGCTACTACTACTACTGCTACTACTACTACTACTACTACTACTACTACTACTACTACTACTACTACTGCTACTACTACTACTACTACTACTACTACTACTACTACTGCTACTACTACTACTACTACTACTACTACTACTACTACTACTGCTACTACTACTACTACTACTACTACTACTACTACTACTTACTACTAACTGCTACTACTACTACTACTACTACTACTACTACTACTACTACTACTACTGCTACTGCTACTACTACTACTACTACTACTGCTACTACTACTACTACTACTACTACTACTACTACTACTACTACTACTACTACCGTCCTCCCTTCTCCCTTGACTGGAGACGTAATAAATAATTAATAATGAAAAACCCCAAAAATTGTGTAACATTTCCAATTAATTAGTTCTGGGGACATTTTAGGGCTTTGGACTATGCCTCGTTAATTAATTTTTTTTTAAGTCATAGACTTAATCTGTGCCTCGTTCATATTAGTATGGAAGCAATTAGCATACCTCTGGCCGGGTTGGTAACACTGCAGCCCACTAATATCATTCTCCGATATTGGTGTTCGTAATAGTTTGTTGGGGTAATTTTTTATGAAAATGGCGTTATTGTACCGTGTGTACTCACCATGTATCCTTACCTAGTTGTACTCAAGGTATTATACTCAACAGGTTGTACTCCCCGAGTTTTGTCTGTGGGGGTCGAGACTCGTCTTCTGGCTCCTCGTAATCTCAGAAGTTAATCGTTATATATACTGATTCTTAGCCCTGTGGGCCCGATTATTCCATTCGCTCCACTTGTTTCCTACTCTGAGGCTGAAGAAGTTTTTCCTAACATCTCTATGACTTATATGTGTTCTTACCCTTCAGTTATGCCCACTTTCTTCTGTGCATCGCATTTCAGCCTACCCCTGTCTACTCTTTCGAAATCTTTTGAGTACCTCATACGTCATTATCGTGTCTTCGCTGGTTCGTCTTTCTTACATGGTTGTTACATTTAGTTCTATACGCCTCTTCTCATAGTTAAACCTTTTCTGTTCTGGAACTAGAATACTTGCTAACCACTGTACTATCTTCAGCTTCTGAGCTTGCTTTCTAAAGTGATGGGTCCATGATGGTGTTGGGTGTTCTGAGATAGGCCTGATGTAGTACTCTGTGTACTCACCTATTTGTGGTTGCAGGGGTCGAGTCCTAGCTCCTGGTCCCGCCTCTTCACCGGTTGCTACTAGACCCTCTCTCTCCCCGCTCCATGAGCTTTATCAAACCTCGTCTTAAAACTGTGTATGGTTCCCGCCTCCACTACGTCATTTTCTAGGCTATTCCACTGCCTTACAACTCTATGACTGAAGAAATACTTCCTACTATCTCTCTGACTCATTTGTGTCTTCAACTTCCAATTGTGGCCTCTTGTTTCTGTGTCCCCTCCCTGGAACATCCTGTCCTTGTCCACCTTGTCTATTCCACGCAGTATTTTATATGTCGTTATCATGTCTCCCCTGACCCTCCTGTCCTCCAGTATCGTCAGGCCGATTTCCCTTAATCTTTCTTCATAGGACATTCCCCTTAGCTCTGGAACTAACCTTGTTGCAAACCTTTGTACTTTCTCTAGTTTCTTGACGTGCTTTATCAAGTGCGGGTTCCAAACAGGTGCTGCATACTCCAGTATGGGCCTGACATACACGGTGTACAGTGTCTTGAATGATTCCTTACTAAGGTGTCGGAATGCTGTTCTCAGGTTTGCCAGGCGCCCATATGCTGCAGCAGTTATCTGATTGATGTGTGCTTCCGGAGACATGCTCGGTGTTATACTCACCCCAAGATCTTTCTCCTTGAGTGAGGTTTGCAGTCTTTGGCCACCTAGCCTATACTCTGTCTGTGGTCTTCTGTGCCCTTCCCCTATCTTCATGACTTTGCATTTGGCAGGATTAAATTCGAGAAGCCATTTGCTGGACCAGGTGTCCAGTCTGTCCAGGTCTCTTTGAAGTCCTGCCTGGTCCTCATCAGATTTAATTCTCCTCATTAACTTCACATCATCTGCAAACAGGGACACTTCTGAGTCTAACCCTTCCGTCATGTCGTTCACATATACCAAAAATAGCACTGGTCCTAGGACCGACCCCTGTGGGACCCCGCTCGTCACAGGTGCCCACTGTGATACATCATTACGTACCATGACTCGTTGTTGCCTCCCTGTCAGGTATTCTCTGATCCATTGCAGTGCTCTTCCTGTTATATGCGCCTGATGCTCTAGCTTCTGCACTAATCTCTTGTGAGGAAACTGTGTCAAAGGCCTTCTTGCAGTCCAAGAAGATGCAATCAACCCACCCCTCTCTCTCTTGTCTTACTTCTGTTATTTTATCATAAAACTCCAGAAGGTTTGTGACACAGGATTTGCCTTCCCTGAATCCGTGCTGGTTGGCATTTATACTCCTGTTCCGTTCCAGGTGCTCCACCACTCTCCTCCTGATAATCTTCTCCATAATTTTGCATACTATACACGTCAATGACACAGGTCTATAGTTTAGTGCCTCTTTTCTGTCTCCTTTTTTGAAAATGGGAACTACATTTGCCGTCTTCCATACCTCAGGTAGTTGCCCAGTTTCCAGGGATGTGTTGAAGATTGTGGTAAGTGGTATGCACAACATATCTGCTCCCTCTCTAAGGACCCATGGAGAGATGTTGTCCGGTCCCATTGCCTTTGAGGTATCGATGTCCCTTAGCAGTTTCTTCACCTCCTCCTCATCTGTATGTATGTCGTCCAACACTTGTTGGTGTATTCCTTGTTGGTGTCCCCATCTGGTCTGTCCCCCCAGAGTCCTTCCTGTCTCTACTGTAAATACTTCCTTAAATCTCGTGTTGAGCTCCTCACATACCTCTTGATCGTTTCTTGTGAGTTCTCCACCTTCTTTCCTCAGCCTTATCACCTGGTCCTTGACTGTTGTCTTCCTCCTAATGTGGCTATACAGCAGTTTCGGGTGTGTGTGTGTGTGTGTGTGTGTGTGTGTGTGTGTGTGTGTGTGTGTATGTTTGTAATTACGTGTGTATAGCTACTGTAGCAGTTATGTTTGTGGTGCCTCGTCCTTAATATTCTGTATGTATATATATATATATATATATATATATATATATATATATATATATATATATATTATATATATCTCGCTCCACTTCTCTTCTGCTTGGCAGTAAGAGAACTAATTTCCAGCCTACGCAGTGAGCTCAATATCTGGTACCTGGATGACGGCACTCTGGCAGGTACTGAAGAGTCCCTGGTGGGGGACCTACAACTGGTGAAAACTCAGGGAGAAGACTTGGGACTCATCCTCAATCCCTCCAAGTGTGAAATCATCACAGCGAACCAGGAAATAATCAATGCTGTGCGAAGAATCCTCCCGAAAGTCTCAACTACCACTCCGTCCAACAGTACCCTCTTGGGGGCACCGCTGGGTCACCAGGCCATCGACACTGTCCTCAGGGACAAATTGAATGACCTGATGAGAATGGAGGAGAGAATAAGCGATCTTGATGCCCATGATGCTCTGTATCTCCTCACAAGGTGTCTTACTATGCCAAGACTCACTTACTTCTTGAGGTGTGCACCCTCTTTTGACAACCCAACACTCGATGAATATGACGCACACCTGAGATCAACTTTTAAGAAGGCACTGAACCTGTCACTAGAGGATGAGCAATGGGATCAGGCAACCCTCCCAGTGCGACTGGGAGGTACAGGGGTGCGTAAAGAAACGCATGTTGCTTTACCTGCTTTTCTGTCTTGGTGTTTGGCTTCCGGTGCATTAGTCAAGAAGATAGTACCCGAACGCTTGAGAGATGTGGTAGGAGCTCAAGACCCCAGGTTTACTGAAGCAGCGATTCGGTGGGACACCCTTACAGACTCCTCCAGTAGACCAGCTCCTCCCAAACAGCACAAACAGTCCCACTGGGACAAACCAATCGTGGAAAAAATCGCTAACACAATGCTCTCCAATGCTTCAGGAAAGGACAAAGCTCGTTTCCTGGCAGTGAAGGCACCACACTCAGGAGATTTCCTGTTAGCTGTTCCTAATTCCTCCCTGGGCACC
The DNA here is from genome assembly GCF_026875155.1 of Cherax quadricarinatus. Taxonomy (NCBI): domain Eukaryota; kingdom Metazoa; phylum Arthropoda; class Malacostraca; order Decapoda; family Parastacidae; genus Cherax; species Cherax quadricarinatus. The sequence goes on from NC_069440.1 coordinate 17,728,747, forward strand.
CGTCTCGACCCACAGGCCATTCGGATTGGTGTTGCTCTTCGCCTAGCCGCCCCCATCCTCACCGAACATAGGTGTATTTGCGGCAGGGCGACAGCTGATCAATTCGGACTTCATGGTCTTGTGTGTCACACAGCAGAAGGGAAGTATGCCAGACATGAGGAGGTCAATGACATCATAAAGAGAAGCCTCGCCACAGCCCGTTGCCCAGCTCAACGGGAACCCCAAGTACAGAGGTCTGATGGAAGTCAAAAGCGTCCTGATGGAGCCACTATGCTACCCTGGAAGGATGGAAAGTAGATTGCCTGGGACTACACCTGTGCTGCCACATTGGCAGATGTTACGCAGAAATGTGGGATAGCTGGGGGCTTGAACTTTGTCTAAGGGCAAAGGTAAAAGTTACACACATCTCAAGCATAAATAGGCCACCCAGGGCTATCCCAGTCAAAACAGAAAGCGCTAAACCAGAATGTGTTACTTCCATGGGTTGGTTAACAGAGGGTTAGGTAAAAATCCCAGTTAGGAAAATATATCTATTTATTCAACATAACACTATATACACACTCTAGAAACACCTTAATCCTAAATGCCCAAATGAGGATACACAAGAAACAGCTGCCTGGAGGTCCAGCCACCATAACCACTAGGCCTAGTCAGCGCCAGACCATCACTACTCCACTACAAACCCCATTTCTTATTTCCTCACTCATCCCACAGCACCCTGACTATGTCAGAGCCTAGGTGAACATACAGGTAAGCCATAGGAGAGCCTATGGCTTGAGTTGGTTAAACAAAAGGAGTACACAACTACAAACTTAGCTTAAACACACAGCACCTCCGACGCCAGCCTCAACACCATGCTGACCCCACATAACTGCCCCAGCCACGCTCACTCCGCATACCCAAACACCCTTGGAAAATAAATCCCTAGCAGGATTTCTTTATAATTACAGTTAGAGTACTTTACAGTGCCCCCAAATGCACATTATGAATTATAAAATTATTCTTTACAATTATAACATTCATACTATTATGGCACACTTCTCCACTGTATATACATTACAATGTCATGCAGAACCCTGCATAACACCCCCACCCCTAGACCATAGGTCTCACTCTGCTAGCAGGGTCCCTACGGACACTGCTAGGCAAAAGGAAAAAAAGGAAAATAAACCCCGCATTAAGGTCTGAGGCAACAGGCAAAATGATAACTGGGGAATGACCACCATACAATCACGGTCTTTTGGTACTGCAAATATGCAATATTAACAACTGAGGTACTAGATTGCAGACATGTGAAACTCGTGGAACATAAAAGTGATCAAGTTCTTTGCCAAACGAGCCCACAGTCACAATCTTAGACAACTGTGTTAGGAAAAGGCATCATCACAACACAGCGCTGGCCAGGCACTGGCGTTGATGCATTTTACCTAAATTACATCAAGCAAACTTATAAACAAGCAAGTTAACTTTGTACACAAGGGCCCCTGAGGAATGCCGTTTTATGAAGTAACACCAAAGTTCAGTATGTTGCAAGGTAGACCAAACTGTATGTGCCACCAAAAAAACTTTTAAACAGTAAGTACATTTTCCAGGAGTTCAAAGAAAAGGAAAACAGATTTAACATGTTAAATTCTACTTAGAAAGCAACATCACATTATCACTCTCATCTCACAGCAATTTTTAGTAAACAAAACTGGTTCCCTATGACACACCTCTGCGAGAATCAGGAGAGCACAGGAGAGGGAAAACAGGCCCCAAAAACAACGGGTGGATAGTCACATAAATCTTGTTGGTGGGACTGTGGCCGTAAAACTCTGGAGTCATCACTGAAGACCCCCAAAAGGTGGACCTGGAGAACCAAAACACCTCGGATCAAGAGACATGACCCAAACCGTGGAGGGCATCACTGCTAGCCCCACATTCACTAAAACGTTAGGTCCAACAGTCCCTATACCAACATGAAACAGAGGCGAGGCATTCCAGCCAACACCTAAAAAAAATGTAGCATACCTTACCTGGGCATGGCACTTGATGTGACTACCCCCCAAAACACACACACACTAGGGAATCCTGATGCCTCCAGCTCCAGCTCAACCTGCCCTTCTCCTTTGGGTGGTCCAGGGTTCCATCTACTCGTCTACTGCAAATCACTGCAAAATAAGAATAAATAAGTGATCTATACACTACATCGTGCACTTTAAACATGAGACAAGGCATCAGCAACCACATTCTCCGTTCCCTTCACATAATGAATCACCAGATTAAGAGGTTGGAGAAACAAGGCCCACCTCATAAGTCTCTGATTGTGGTTCCTCATTAAGTGAAGGAAACGTAAAGGATTATGGTCACTATACACAGTTATAGGGTGAACTGATGATGATATATACACCTCAAAATGTTGCACGGCCGACACTAAAGCAAGCGCCTTCTTTTCTATGGTGGTATAACTTCTTTGGTGCCTGTTACTTTTTGCCGAGAAGCAGCCGAGTGGCATTACTTCTCCTGCTCTACCTTGCAACAAGACTGACCCAACCTCTGTATCATTTTGCAAAACCCGGGGTGGGTAACTCAGGATTATACATAAAATATCTTGAGGGTTAATGGCATACAAAAGGTTCATGTACAGAGATATTAAAGTTACAAATATGGGTGTGTCCTTGGCACACATGGTCATGGGAATCAGATGATCCCCCCATGGTTCATTCACACACTTTGCATGTAGTTCATAAAGAGGAGACAAAACCTTATTTCTTAAATGTACCTGGCGGCAGTCAGTGCAAGTGTTCAAGGTATCACCTAGTGTGAGACCAGTAAAAGACAACGTCCACCGACTCTCGCTGGATACAAACACAGTCTCTAGAAATAAACACTTCACTTCCTTAAGGAACCTATTTCACCCCAGCTTACATCATGCCAGGCCTGCTGACGTTGCACAAATTTCGAAACCTCTACCTCATGCGGGTTAACATGGCCCCATTTTTCAGCATCCCAAAACTCTTTCACTAAGGTGCACCATAGCTGAGCCAACACTACAACCAGTCTTTCAGAAGATCCAAGTCTTCCACAATCTCTTACAATTTTCCTGCTTACATTATCTTTCTCAGGGACCTTATCCACCATCATTTTGAAGCCACCACATAGTTCCATCATAGCCTTCCCAGGACCCGGCTCCAATGCCAATCCCATCTCTCCAGCTTCCAGAATATGTAGCACTACCTCATGGTCCCACGTCATCCCAGGCAGACTGGAAAACTGATGCACTAGTGCCATCCCCCTCATCTTAGCCAAGGAGTTTCTGAAACTGAGAAAAAACACCGCGGGGGAAACATCACCATCCTCATGTAGCACATGACTTAATGATTCCAGAGTGCTTCCCCACACGGTAATGAAAAGGAGGGGAATTCCCTCCTCCCAGTCCATCTGGTACTGGGTAAAACAAACATGCATTGTCCTGAGAGACTGGGAAAACCATGGTGCTTTTCTTTGACTCCTAGGATGATATACATTGGTAAATTTAACCTCAAGTAGGCCTCTCAAAACTACATGACATTTCATAAAATATGACTTCTGGGTGATATGTGCAAAGCCTAAGAGACAAAAATGTTTCACCAGAAATCTCAAAACCACACACACAAAATTATTCAGAAAGGGTATAGACTCTGGTAACCTGTTAGAAAAGGAATTTATTAATAAACACTGATTATTTAGCTCTCCCGTCTTAACACTGAAATGCCGTTCCTTCAGAATCTGTAAAAAATACTGACAAAGACACTTTAATAGTTCTGCCACGGCCACGTAAGCACAGGTCCTCTTAAAAAGAGTCTTGCTAATTTGATCAACTCTGCAAAATAAACACTTGGTAAATTTGGGAACCACATCCTCCGCGACAACTGATAAATGAATAGCGTTCCAGAGGCCATAACCTTCCTGGGCCTCACTCAGCTGCTGCAGAGTCAGGGGATTTTTTCCCACATCAGCACCAAGACCACTTCTCCAACTGAGTTCCGGTTGAGCCGGTTCATCACTGCTCAGAGTCTCCTGCAGGTCAGACTCAATGAACAGGCTCCCCATGCCCAAACCATCACCACAGTGTGCAGAAGGGTCACAGGGAGGCACAGCTCCTGCCTTGTTCCCCTGTTTAGTCCTAGAGCACACTGAAAAAATTTCAGGCACCGTCGCTCCAATTGGGTCATTACCACCTTGTAAAGCCGGGTCCTGCAAAACCAAACATTCCTCACTTTTGAGGAGTCCCACAACGTTGTTGCCTAGTAGAAGGTCAACTCCTGCAAAAGGTACATCTTCTGCAATACCTACAGGTAGATACCCAGACTGGTACTCAGACTCTATCCATAACCTGTGCACTGGAGTCCTGACAGGGACTCCAGTTATCCCTTTGAGAAAAATGTCCAATCCGGTGTAGGTGTCATCCGATACTGGCGATACACCCCTACGAAGCAAAGTGTATGTGCTACAAGTGTCCCTCAAAGACATAACACCCGTAACCCTACCTTCATTTTGGTGTAAGGCCACAGTAGACTTACTTGAATATACCTTCATCCGAGGGTCTAAGACAGCTGGTCTTCTTTGGATACCTTGGGGCAAGACTGCAATGCAAGCAACATCATGTGTAACCGGTGTATTTACTGGAGAAGCATCTGCTGCAGCCTGGTCCCTAAGCATTTTTCGACAATATGGCTGCAGGTGGCCCTGTTTATTGCAATATGTACAGTGGTAAGGTTTAAAAGCCCCCTGCACACTTGACATAGGCTGGGGCCCATGATCTTGGGAAACTGGACTCTTTCTGTCTGTCCCGGGTAGTCCTGGACCTGTGACAACTGGCTTATAACCTTCTCGGGTAGGTACTGGAAAATTAGGCTTATTAAAACTCTGGTGGTTATTAGGCTGGTAAATGGGTGGCTTAAACTTCTGAAATTTCTTATTCCTATTGGTGGGTGGAGAAAACTTACCATTATTAGTATGTGGGGAGTGGTAACTACTACCAAATTTTTGGTTAGCTAAAAATCTGTCACCCAGCTCTAAAGCATTATTAAAATCATCAAGATCCTTCTCCTCAAGATATGCCTTAAGGTCAGGAGAAACATTTCTCAAAAGATCCTCTAACAAAATTAAGGTAATTACACCCTCATAATTGCCTACCACCCCCTTTGAGCGACACCACCTATTTAAAAGTGACATCTCCTTACCATATTCCACCAAAGACTGCCCTGACTGAAACTTTAGTCCTCTAAACTTCTGCCGGTACCTTTCCGGCAACATTTGTTAAGCCAGTAAAACTACCTCTTTTAGTTTATGATAATCAGAAAAGGCCGATCCTTCTAAAGAACTAATGGCCTGTAATCCTTTACCAACTAATTGGGTTCTTGCTAATGTCGCCCATTCCTTTTTCGGCCAAACTTGGGATTTGGCCGTACTTTAAAATAACAGAAAAAACTGGTCTGGGTCTTTCTCTAGGAATTTGGGCAAAAATTTTATGGCTTTATCCAAATGAAAAACATCTACCCTTGTGTCTGTGTCTGGGTGAGAAGCAAGCTGCCTCTCTTTAGCTCTTTCTTGAGCCCTAAGCTCCTCTAAGGCTCTCTGTTCCTGGATCTTTGTACGCTCAATCCTTAACCGTTCCTTTTCTTCCGCAACTAGGGCTAATTTCATTTGTAAAATTACTGCTTCCTTATCCAGGTCCCTAACATGGAAATTTGATTCAATGTCACCTTCCAAATGCATGTCATCCCCAGAATTTTCATCAGTTTCAGTCATTTTGGGAAATGATAGCACCAGATCTTGCTACCAGCCACAGAACTTACTGATATAAAATAATAAAGCACACAGCAAGGTACCTACACTGAAGTAGTATATTCACAAGGAGTGATTGTCATGTGACTCCCTCAAATTAAACAGGATTGCACACAAAAAGAAAATCCTGGCAGAAAAAATGGAGCTACTGCACCTGCAAAGGAAAATTATTCCCAGAAAATTTAGGTAAACATAACCCCCTAAAAATCAGCAAGATTGTACCTGCAAGGGTAAATTATGCACAAACTATCAGGTATTAATAACACTCTAAAAATCAACAGGATGGCACAGAAAGGTAAATTATTCACAGAGTATTAGTTAATAATAATACCCTAAAAACCAGCAATATTGCACACAAAGGTAAATTATTCACAGGGTATTAGTTAATAATAACACCCTAAAAACCAGCAATGTTGCACTCAAAAGTAAATTATTCACAGGGTATTAGTTAATAATAACACCCTAAAAACCATCAATATTACAAACAAAGGTAAATTATTATTTTAGTGTGAGTGTTATAGTGAATGCTTCCTCTGACCAACCCAGTAAAGAATGATTATTGACTTTCCAGGTTGCAAACTTGAATTACCACATAAAATTTGATAATTCTCCCATATACAGGCCCCCATGTTACGCAGAAATGTGGGATAGCTGGGGGCTTGAGCTTTGTCTAAGGGCAAAGGTAAAAGTTACACACATCTCAAGCATAAACAGGCCACCCAGGGCTATCCCAGTCAAAACAGAAAGCGCTAAACCAGAATGTATTACTTCCATGGGTTGGTTAACAGAGGGTTAGGTAAAAATCCCAGTTAGGAAAATATATCTATTTATTCAACATAACACTATATACACACTCTAGAAACACCTTAATCCTAAATGCCCAAATGAGGACACACAAGAAACAGCTGCCTGGAGGTCCAGCCACCATAACCACTAGGCCTAGTCAGCGCCAGACCATCACTACTCCACTACAAACCCCATTTCTTATTTCCTCACTCATCCCACAGCACCCTGACTATGTCAGAGCCTAGGTGAACATACAGGTAAGCCATAGGAGAGCCTATGGTTTGAGTTGGTTAAACAAAAGGAGTACACAACTACAAACTTAGCTTAAACACACATCATCTCCGACGCCAGCCTCCACACCATGCTGACCCCACATAACTGCCCCAGCCACGCTCACTCCGCATACCCAAACACCCTTGGAAAATAAATCCTTAGCAGGATTTCTTTATAATTACAGTTAGAGTACTTTACAGTGCCCCCAAATGCACATTATGAATTATAAAATTATTCTTTACAATTATAACATTCATACTATTATGGCACACTTCTCCACTGTATATACATTACAATGTCATGCAGAACCCTGCATAACAGCAGACACCTACTTGCCATACTCCGTAGTGGATGGGGGTGGAGCTGCCAGCCACAGGGAGACCCAGAAGACCCGAAAATATGAAGACCTTCCCCCTTGCTATAACTTCATTCCAATAGGGTCGGAGACCCTTGGAGCATGAGGCAAGTGTGCTCTAAAGTTCCTCAAAGAGCTAGGTGAAAAGCTCATCATAGAAACCAAGGACCACAGGGCGACCAGCTTTCTCTTTCAGAGACTCAGTGTTACGATCCAGAGAGGAAATGCCTGCAGCATTCTGGGCACGCGGCCCACTGCAGGGGAGCTGGACGAAGTATTCGATATGTAGCTCTGAGTTACCTATGTTGTTTTGCTTTCTGTTGTATTTTTGTGAATGTCTGGCCAATGTATTTTTGTCTTTAAATAAATAGTCATACTTGGAAATATAGGGGGTGGAGGAGAAAATTCTCAAACAGCTTCAGGGAGAACCTTGAGTTTCCCTGAAGCAAGTTTATTCTTTTCTCTGAGGATAAGGGTCTCCGTGACAGTTCCTAGAGGTGGTACCCCCTATATTTATATATTATATATATATATATATATTTATATATATTATATATATATATATATATATATATATATATATATATATGTATGTATATTAGATTTTACAATGTTTGAAGCACTAATTCCCCCTTTAATACATTCCACTGGTCAACCGCCGCTCTATCTGAGAAGAAAAGTTTCCTAATATCCTTTCCACTCCACTTTTTTCTCAATTTGCAACTGTTGCCTCTTGTTGTCCTTGTTGCAACTATTGCCCCTTGTTATCCTTGTTGCAACTGTTGCCTCTTGTTATTCTTGTTGCAACTGTGGCCTCTTGTTATCCTTGTTGCAACTGTTGCCTCTTGTTATTCTTGTTGCAACTGTTGCCTCTTGTTATCCTGTTGCAACTGTTGCCTCTTGTTATCCTTGTTGCAACTATTGTCTCTTGTTATCCTCTTGCAACTGTTGCCTCTTGTTATCCTTGTTGCAACTCTTGCCTCTTGTTATCCTTGTTGCAACTGTTGCCTCTTGTTATCCTTGTTGCAACTCTTGCCTCTTGCTATCCTTGTTGCAACTGTTGCATCTTGCTATCCTTGTTGCAACTGTTGCCTCTTGTTATCCTTGTTGCAACTCTTGCCTCATGTTATCCTTGTTGCAACTGTTGCCTCTTGTTATCCTTGTTGCAACTGTTGCCTCTTGTTATCCTGTTGCCTCTTGTTATCCTGTTGCCTCTTGTTATCCTGTTGCCTCTTGTTATCCCTGTTGCAACTGTTGACTCTTGTTATCCTTGTTGCAACTGTTGCCTCTTGTTATCCTTGTTGCAACTGTTGCGTCTTGTTTTCCTGTTGCAACTGTTGCGTCTTGTTTTCCTGTTGCAACTGTTGCTTCTTGTTATCCCTGTTGCTACTGTTGTCTCTTTTTATCCTTGTTGCAACTGTTGCCTCTTGTTATCCCTGTTACTACTGTTGTCTCTTGTTATCCCTGTTACTACTGTTGTTTCTTGTTATCCCTGTTGTAACTGTTGCATCTTATCTCTGTTTCCTATTGTTATACCTGTTACAACTGTTGCCTCTTGTTATCCCTGTTGCATCTTGTTATCCCTGTTGCGTCTTGTTATCCCTGTTGCCTAATGTTATCCCTGTTGCGTCTTGTTATCCTTGTTGCAACTGTTGCCTCTTGTTATCCCTGTTGCAACTGTTGCCTTTTGTTATCCCTGTTGCAACTGTTGCCTTTTGTTATCCCTGTTGCAAATGTTGCCTCTTGTTATCCCTGTTGCCTAATGTTATCCCTGTTGCGTCTTGTTATCCTTGTTGCAGCTGTTGCCTCTTGTTATCCCTGTTGCAACTGTTGCGTCTTGTTATCCCTGTTGCAACTGTTGCCTCTTGTTATCCCTGTTGCAACTGTTGCGTCTTGTTATCCCTGTTGCAACTGTTGCCTCTTGTTATCCCTGTTGCAAATGTTGCGTCTTGTTATCCCTGTTGCAACTGTTGCCTTTGTTATCCCTGTTGCAAATGTTGCCTCTTGTTATCCCTGTTGCAACTGTTGCCTTTTGTTATCCCTGTTGCAAATGTTGCCTCTTTTTATCCCTGTTGCCTCTTGTTATCCCTGTTGCAACTGTTGCGTCTTGTTATACCTGTTGCAACTGTTGCCTATTTTTATCCGTGTTACAACTGTTACCTCTTGTTATCCCTGTTGCAACTGTTGCCTTTTGTTATCCTTGCTGCAACTGTTGCCTTTTGTTATCCCTGTTGCAAATGTTGCCTCTTTTTATCCCTCTTGCCTCTTGTTATCCCTGTTGCAAATGTTGCGTCTTGTTATCCCTGTTGCAGCTACTAAGAAATCTTTATCTAGTCTTTTAACTTCATTCAAGACCTTATATGTGGTTATCATGGCTCTTCTTTTCCTGCTATCAGCCAAATCTTTAATGTTTTCAAACTTTCATCAAAGTTCATATTGCTCAACTCTTGCAACATTTTATGGCTCTTCTTTGAACATTTTCTAACCTATCTGTGTGTTTTTTCCAGGTGTGTCCACTCTACAGCCGCTGCATATTCCAATTGTGACCTAAATAACTTATAACTTTCTTAGCATTTCACCATCCATATATATTTGAAATTTCTCTTACAGTTTGTCAGTGTAGTATATGAGCTGTCAGTGTAGTATATGAGTTGTCAGTGTAGTATATGAGTTGTCAGTGTAGTATATGAGCTGTCAGTGTAGTATATGAGTTGTCAATGTAGTATATGAGTTGTCAGTGTAGTATATGAGTTGTCAGTGTAGTATATGAGTTGTCAATGTAGTATATGAGTTGTCAGTGTAGTATATGAGTTGTCAGTGTAGTATATGAGTTGTCAGTGTAGTATATGAGTTGTCAATGTAGTATATGAGTTGTCAGTGTAGTATATGAGTTGTCAATGTAGTATATGAGCTGTCAGTGTAGTATATGAGTTGTCAGTGTAGTATATGAGTTGTCAATGTAGTATATGAGCTGTCAGTGTAGTATATGAGTTGTCAATGTAGTATATGAGCTGTCAGTGTAGTATATGAGTTGTCAATGTAGTATATGAGTTGTCAGTGTAGTATATGAGTTGTCAGTGTAGTATATGAGTTGTCAGTGTAGTATATGAGTTGTCAGTGTAGTATATGAGTTGTCAGTGTAGTATATGAGTGTCTCTCAGTTTCCTTATATGATCTTCCAGTGACAGTTTTTGTTAATAATAACTCATGGATCATTTTCACTGATGTCAGAATATTGTCACAGTTTATATTCTTCATGTTGCCACATTTCACTTTCTCCCATTCCCATTGTACTGCATTTATCTACATTAAAATCTACCATCCTTCTATCACTCCATGTACTCAATGTATTTAGATCCTCTAATAAAGATTAACAGTCATTTTCATTATTAATTTTGCATAATATTTGTGCTTTATTTGCAAACATATTCATATAATATTTTATTCCTTTTGGTAAATCATTTATATAAATTAGAAACATTATTGGGTCAAGTACAGACCCTTGTGGCACCCCACTTGTCACATCCTCCCATGCAGACATTTTCCTCATATAACTGTTTACATTTTCCTCTCAAACAAAAAGTCTTTCATCCAGTGTAATAATTTACCTTCATTTCTTCCTATATTTTGCAGTTTCCATAATAGTCTTTCATGGGAAACTCTTATTAAAAACTTTCTTAAAAGCCTAAATAAATACAATCTGCCCATCCATTTCTTTCTTGAACAATTTACGTAACTGACAAATTTTATATAAATTAATGTGCAGACTAAAAAACAAATTGTTTATCAGTTAGTAAGTTATTGTTCTCTAAGTGTTGACTCCACTTTATTGCAGTGGTTCCCAAACTTTTTCAGGCTGGTGATCCCTTGGCTCCCAGACCACATCCCTAGCTCCCACCCCCACACACATGCACATACGAACACACCTCTTTCTTGGTATTAGGTTTACTGCAAATTCAAAACAATACTAAACTAACAATATAAACAACCACATTTATTTCACAAATCAAAAGTAACATAGTAAGCCAATTTATTTTACAATACAATAGTCTCGTATGTAACTCCATTGTCTTCATAATTTTAATGAGATAGATGTGCTTGGTGCAGGGATATCAGCTTCTCAGCATCAGGCTTGAAGGCACTGTAAAATCTTAAATCCCTGCGTTCAGTAATTTTTAGACTTTCTTTGCTTGGAAAGAAGCTTGGCGACTGGACTGAAGCCTCGCTTCACGGCGTCTGCTGTCTTATCTGGCTGGCGCGTGACGTGTGGCGCGTTAGAACAAACGTTCGGACTTCGGACCACAAAATATAATAAAACTATGCTTTCGTGTATAACTCAGTGTTAATTTTATTTATTTGTAAAACAATGTGTTACTTGGGTATTCGTGATTTAGTTTTTGTCATATATATTTTGTAAAACAAATTCTCCCTTGGTGCTAATGCCACCCTGTCGCCCCCCTTCCCTACCACTCCCTTTTTCCTCTATGCCCTCTCCTTGGATCTTTCCACCGTCCTTAGAGGGGCAGTACTGCCCACTTTGGGAGTCACTGGTCTAATGGCTTTTTGCAATAATTTTACAACACCTGTCAACGAAACCTGCCTTAATATATTAAATTCGTTATTCTTACCCTGGAAATTGTTGCATATTAATAATTTCCTTCTATTCTGGGTCCAATACTCAAAACACTCTGATCCCTAGACTACAACACCGGCACAGTTCTTTTATCCCCCAGGATGAGGTGGCTGACGTCTGTTCTCGGCGTCGTGTGTGTGTGTGTGTGTATGTGTACTCACCTAATTGTGGTTGCAGGGGTCGATTCATAGCTCCTGGCCCCGCGTCTTCACTGATCGCTATTGTGTGTGTGACGGAAATTATACATCAATCATATAATTTGAAGGTATCATAGAATATTATAGTTGAAAGAGGGTCACGGTAGAGTGACACAGCTCTCTGCATTATCTGTGTTCACTCTCATGAAGGCAATATCCTGTGGTTTTGTTTTATTTATCCTGAGAAACCAATAAATCCAGACCGGATGATTTGGGCATAAGGAAGCAGTAGTGAGGCAGCTGGAGGAGAGGCAAAAGTTATATTGAAATTTCTTATGTTTGTTATTCTATATGACACCGTGTCTGTTGGTCAGCCTGACTGTGTGTGTGCCAACTTATTTGTCTGTGCGCAAGCCTGTCTGTCTGTGTGCCCGCCTGTCTGTATATGTACCAGCCTGTCTGTCTCTATTTTCTCTCTCTCTCTCTCTCTCTCTCTCTCTCTCTCTCTCTCTCTCTCTCTCTCTCTCTCTCTCTCTCTCTCTCTCTCTCTCTCTCTCTCTCTCTCTATCTCTCTCTCTTTACTCTCTCTCTCTTCTCTCTCTCTCTCATCTCTCTCTCTCTCTCTCTCTCTCTCTCTCTCTCCTCTCTCTTCTCTCCTCTCTCTCTTCTTCGTTATCTCTCACTCTTCTCTCTCTCTCTCTCTCTCTCTCTATTATATATATAATATATATATATATATATATATATATATATATATATATATATATATTCTCTCTCTCTCTCTCTCTCTCCCCTCTCTCCTCTCTATATATATATATATATATATATATATATATATATATATATATATATATATATATATATATATATATATTCTTTCAATTCTTTCAACACACCGGCCGTATCCCACCGAGGCGGGGTGGCCCAAAAGGAAAAACGAAAGTTTCTCCTTTTACATTTAGTAATATATACAGGAGAAGAGGTTACTAGCCCCTTGCTCCCGGCATTTTAGTCGCCTCTTACAACACGCATGGCTTACGGAGGAAGAATTCTGTTCCACTTCCCCATGGAGATAAGAGGAAATAAACAAGAATAAGAACTAGAAAGAAAATAGAAGAAAACCCAGAGGGGTGTGGTATATATGTGCTTGTACATGTATGTGTAGTGGGACCTAAGTGTAAGTAGAAGTAGCAAGACGTACCTGAAAACTTGCATGTTCATGAGACAGAAAAAAGGACACCAGCAATCCTACCATCATGTAAAACAATTACAGGCTTTCGTTTTACACTCACTTGGCAGGACGGTAGTACCTCCCTGGGCGGTTGCTGTCTACCAACCTACTACCTAGGACCAACCTACTACCTAGGATATATATATATATATATATATATATATATATATATATATATATATATATATATATATATATATATATATTATATATATATATATATATATATATATATATATATATATATATATATATATATGTATATGTATATATATATATGTATGTATATGCTATTTATAGGATTTAACTTCTTCCAAGTTGCTGCTTCTCTATTTTAGATCCAGTGGATGTATAGGACACAATAAGCGCACGGAGGGTCCAGTCTCCACCACTCTTGAAATGAACGCTGCAAGAAATACGATCGGATGTTCCTGCATAACTCTGCGCGTATGGAAATCTGTATTTGGAATTGAGTTTGAAACAGGAAATCCGCAGAGGATCTGGAAATACTGACTGACGCTGCAACCATAACAACAACAACAACAACAATAATAACCACAGTAATAATAATAATACTACTAATAATAATAATAAAATTATTATTATTATTATTGTTGCTGTTGTTGTTGTTGTTGTTGTTGTTGTTGTCGTCGTCGTCGTCATTGTAGTTGTTGCTGTCACAAGAAGAAAAGGAAGAGACAAGTATTGATTTTTCCATAGTACATTAATGTTTTAAGATTAAGTAACAGTTTTGTTTGGAGAGGGAAGTCTCAAGTTATGCAGAGAATGTGTGGTTATATATCTCTCTTAGGAATACAGTCCATTTCCATTGATGTTACTACGTGTAGAGCAGAATGTTACAGGAAACACTCTTACTAGAGTATCAAATAGTGGAGCAAGAAGTTGAGTTAGAGCAGATAGGATAACTCGAATAAGGCGAATCAAATTCAACGAACACTAGTATCCTTTGTAAAGGAAATTAGATTCTACACACACACACACACTCGCTTGCAATGAAGTAAAACTCTTAGTGTGAAATCCTCGTAAAGGTATAGAGAAAATTGCAACGAAGAGAAGTAGTTTTCCGGGAAGACTGAAACGACAGGAGAGATGAATATGCCAGCAAGAATTTTACGCAGCCGGGAGCCTAAAACCAGCGGTTAAAAAATAAAATGAAGGGGAAAGTGTAAGGAAATTGGGAAAAACGAAAGGCGCTGAACAGGAGCAAAACCTACAAAAAAAAATTCAAGGGGGGATTTCCAATTTCTCCAAAATAAAAATTTCAAAAACTCTAAGGGTCTGGGGTGGGGTCGGCTCTGGGGAGCGTGAAGGTTAAAAGCACATAAAAGGAGGAAAGGTTTTCAAAGACAATATGATAATACAAAGTTTGGGAGAGACCAAAAAATGAAGAAGGAATTTTAGACAAAGCAACTTAAGGCAGAAAAAAAACAGAAATAAAACCACTAAGAAAGAACCGAAAAAAAGGGTGGTCACCAAGTTTCAGTAGAAGTAGATTACATGAATTTCAATAGAAACGAAATTAATTTTAAAAGGTGTTTTCCAAACCAGGTAGAAATGAAGTAACTGTTATATCCTATCGTATTACTCTTTTGCTTCACATTATTTTCGGGTGTCCACAATTATTTTTTCTTCCCAACATCTATTATTTCTACAATCTATGCTCTCCTCTACCATCATTAACTACTTTGATTAAACATCATCAAATCTTACTAGTTCGCCTGAATCATCTACTCTTCAAGCCTCCATATTTTCTGCTTTTACTTCAATTATCTCTCCAGAAACTTACAATCTTTGCAAAACTCTACTCGCTCTATGATCTGAATCGACTTTCTACCTAATCCTACTCCTTCTGTAACTAAATTATACACTTCAACTTCTTACTTACTCGCTGATAGTATTCTTTCATTAGCTAATAACGGAGTAATGAGAAATTTGAAATCGAAAAAATGTTTCCCATTGAGGAAATAATGGAAGAAGTTAAGTCAGAAATTTTAAACCCCGGAACTACCTAGATACTGAGAAGAGTATTACATCACTTGCTGTTAACGAGGAGGATACGAGCCTCATAGAAGGCTAAATTCCAGCTGCTTCAGGTTGACAAAGACATGTTTCAATAGGAAGGTTATATAGGATCGGTATCAAACGTGAAGAATGGGCTGGATACATAACCTACACTGGAGTCAAATTAGAGCGATTCTGAGATCTCTCCCGCGGCTCGGTACCAGAATAGCATTCAGTGTGGCCTGACGACAGACTTCTTTGCCAATGAATATATTTCAACGATACACTCACAGACGCTATTTCGACTACTGAAATAACTTAAAAAGTTCTCTGAAGACTACAGACTCGGAGGTCAACATACTTAACAAATAGAATCGTTCTGCACATTTCTTGTCGCCTGTTTACTCAAACATTAAATAACTATTTTTAAACATCAACGCTATGTTACCAGCTGTGTTGTCACCATACTGTATCTTAATCATTTGGAGCTAGATTTACGTTAGAAACTAGTGTCTCACCATCACTGCGTCCTCAAGTCTTCTACTACCATTCAATCGGTGAGATTTCTGAGACATCACTTTTATAATCTAATGTCCCATATGATTTGGTGTTGTCATTTCTTCGCTCCATATGGTATTAGAACATATATTCTTTCATTTTCTACCTCCTTGTCTACATCCTTACTTCTATTTCTAATTTTCTAATTTTATGTGCAGTCTGGTACGTGTTTCATAACTTCTGATGAAAAGTTGATCCCATGTACAATTAACCTCCACTATAGGATAACTAAGGATTCTGAATCTTGCACTCTCTAGAAGATATGAATTAGTTGGGGATCACATTATTGAGTGTATAAATTGTTAAGACAGGATATAATACAGGCGGCTGTTTGGGATTCTTGAAAATATATTCTGCTAGACGGACCGACACGAATGGTTCAAACTTGGAACAAATCAGATCATTGGAATGATATTAGGAATAAGATCAGGTTGGTAATAGAGTTGTGAATGAGTGGAAAAACTCACTTAATCGCGGTTTTATATTGAGGATGAGACGTTGTGTAGCTCTTAACAAATAGGTTTGGATACCAATACATCCGAGTGGATAGTGGGTGGAGGTGGTGAGTAGACCTAATAGGTGTGCTACCAGGTGGTTGGTTGTTCTTGGCTTAGTCAATGTGTACCTGAACTAACTAGTTCGAGTTATGGCATTGTAAGCCATTGTTTAATTGAAGCTTTGGTGACATGTCCTCGCATGGTGCCATAGTAGGCCCTTGATGTTCTTCAGTTCTTATGTTCATATGTCTGGTATTCGTTGTGTTGGTAGTGTGGTCATTGTGTTGTGTGTGGTCTTGTGTTGGTAGTGTGGTCGTTGTGTTAGGTAGTGTTCATTGTGTTGGTATGTGGTCGTTGTGTTGGTAGTGTGGGTCATTGTGTTGTGTAGTGTGGTCGTTGTGTTGGTAGTGTAGTCATTGTGTTTAATAGCTTTTTTTCATTGTGTTGGGTGTGGTCGTTGTGTTGGTAGTGTGGTCATGTGTTAATAGTGTGGTAATTGTGTTGGTAGTGTGGTCGTTGTGTTGGTATGTGGTCATTGTGTTTAATGTTGGTCATTGTGTTGGTAGTGTGGTCGTTGTGTTGGTAGTGTGGTCGTTGTGTTGGTAGTGTGGTCATTGTGTTGGTAGTGTGGTCGTTGTGTTGGTAGTGTGGTCATTGTGTTAGTAGTTTGGTTCATGTGTGTTTGGTAGTGTGGTCGTTGTGTTGGTAGTGTGGTCTTGTGTTGGTAGTGTGATCATTGTGTTGGTAGTGTGGTCGTTGTGTTGGTAGTGTGGTCTTGTGTTGCAGTGTGGTCGTTGTTTGGCAGTGTGGGCATTGTTTGGTAGTGTGGTTTGTGTTGGCAGTGTGGTCGTTGTGTTGAGTGTGGTCGTTGTGTTGGCAGTGTGGTCGTTGTGTTGGCAGTGTGGTCGTTGTATTGCAGTGTGGTCGTTGTGTTGACAGTGTGGTCGTTGTGTTTACAGCGTGGTCGTTGTGTTGGCAGTGTGGTCGTTGTGTTGGCAGTGTGGTCGTTGTGTTGGCAGTGTGGTCGTTGTGTTGGCAGTGTGGTCGTTGTGTTGGCAGTGTGGTCGTTGTGTTGGCAGTGTGGTCGTTGTGTGTTTGTACAGTCGTGTCGTTTGTGTTGGCAGTGTGGTCATTGTGTTGGCAGTGTGGTCATTGTGTTGGCAGTGTGGTCGTTGTGTTGGCAGTGTGGTCGTTGTGTTGGCAGTGTGGTCATTGTGTTGGCAGTGTGGTCGTTGTGTTGCAGTGGTGGTCGTTGTGTTGGCAGTGGGTCGTTGTGTTGGCAGTGTGGTCGTTGTGTTGGTAGTGTGTCGTTGTGTTGGAGTGTGTCATTGGTTGGCAGTGTGGTCGTTGTGTGTGGCAGTGTGGTCGTTGTGTTGGCAGTGTGGTCTTGTGGGTTGGCAGTGAGGTCGTTGTTGGCAGTGTGGTCGTTGTGTTGGCAGTGTGATCGTTGTGTTGGCAGTGTGGTCTTGTGTTGGCAGTGTGGTCGTTGTGTTGGCAGTGTGTCGTTGCTTGGTCTTGTGTTGGCAGTGTGGCCATTGTGTTGTCAGTGTGGTCTGTATGTGTTGGCAGTGTGTCGTTGTGTTGGCAGTGTTGGTCGTTGTGTTGGCAGTGGGTCGTTGTGTTGGCAGTGGGTCGTTGTTTGGTAGTGTGTCGTTGTGTTGGCAGTGTGGTCTTGTTTTGGGGCAGTGTGGTCGTTGTGTTGGCAGTGGGTCGTTGTATTGCAGTGTGGTCGTTTGTTTGGCAGTGTGGTCGTTGTGTTGGCAGTATGGTCGTTGTATTGCAGTGTGGTCGTTGTGTTGGCAGTGTGGTCGTTGTGTTGGCAGTGTGGTCGTTGTGTTGGCAGTGTGTGTCGTGTGTGGTAGTGTGGTTTTGTGTTGGCAGTGTGGTCATTGTGTTGGCAGTGTGTCGGTTGTGTTTGGCAGTGGGTCGTTGTGTTGCATGTGTCGTTGTTTGGCAGTGTGGTCTTGTGTTGGCAGTGTGGTCGTGTGTTGGTAGTGTGGTCGTTGTGTTGGCAGTGTGGTCGTTGTGTTGGCAGTGTGGTCGTGTTTGGCAGTGTGGTCGTTGTGTTGGCAGTGTGGTCGTTGTGTTGGCAGTGTGGTCATTGTGTTGGCAGTGTGGTCGTTGGTTGGCAGTGTGGTCGTTGTGTTGGCAGTGTGGTCGTGTGTTGGCAGTGTGGTCGTTGTGTGGCAGTGTGTCGTTGTGTTGGCAGTGTAGTCGTTGTGTTTGGCAGTGTGGTCTTGTGTTGGCAGTGAGTCGTTGTATTAGCAGTGTGGTCGTTGTGTGGCAGTGTGGTCGTTGTTTGGCAGTGTGGTCGTTGTATGGCAGTGTGGTGGGTTGTGTATGGCTGTGGTCGTTGTGTTGGCAGTGTGGTCGTTGTATTGGCAATGTGGTCATTGTGTTGGCAGTGTGGTCATTGTGTTGGCAGGGTGATCGTTGTGTTGGCAGTGTGGTCATTGTGTTGGCAGTGTGGTCGTTGTGTTGGCAGTGTGGTCATTGTGTTGGCAGTGTGGTCGTTGTGTTGGCAGTGTGGTCGTTGTGTTGGCAGTGTGGTCGTTGTGTTGGCAGTGTGGTCGTTGTGTTGGCAGTGTGGTCGTTG
This sequence comes from Cherax quadricarinatus, assembly GCF_026875155.1. Lineage (NCBI taxonomy): Eukaryota > Metazoa > Arthropoda > Malacostraca > Decapoda > Parastacidae > Cherax > Cherax quadricarinatus. Next base: position 17,747,643 of record NC_069440.1, read on the forward strand.
TGTTGGCAGTGTGGTCGTTGTGTTGGCAGTGTGGTCGTTGTGTTTGGCAGGTGTCATGTGTGGCAGTGTGGCGTTGTGTTGGCAGTGTGGTCATTGTGTTGGCAGTGTGGTCATTGTGTTGGCAGGGTGATCGTTGTGTTGGCAGTGTGGTCATTGTGTTGGCAGTGTGGTCATTGTGTTGGCAGTGTGGTCGTTGTGTTGGCAGTGTGGTCTTAAAGGCACAATACCGTGACTGGAACAATACACAAATAACCGAAACGTCGTCGTAAGCACACACACAAATATACTTTCAATGTAAAAATCTCAGAGGACTGGAATGAAGCAAGGTGGTGAAAGAGAGCTGGAACAATAAGACTAGATGAGGGTCAGAAGAAGAGTCCTAACTGCTCTTCAACCATACGAAGAAAAAGGTGAGTGTGAAGATGAGAAAGGCGCTCAAGTATTAGCAGACACAGTGACCAGACAAAGATTGATGATAGTGATGCTGTGTATTTAAGGGTAACTAGTTCAATCACAGCACCACCTTGTACAATTCCTTTCTTACCCCTGACAGAAAAAGAAGAGCTTTGAGCTGTTCCATCATCAACATCCACGTCCCCCTCCTCCTCCTCTTCTTCTTCGTCTGCCTCCTCCTCTCCTCCTCCTTTTTCTTCTTCCTTGACCTCTTTTTTCCCCTCTTCCTTCTGTTGCTGCTTCTCCTGCTGTATACACCTCAACATAACTCAGGGTAAGCGTGTATCTGTTGTTGTTGCAGTATGAAGCAGCGGGTGTTGTGCTTCCTGCTGGGAGTGGTACTGCCCATAGTCTCCTCTCTCGTCACCTACTCCTTCATCTCCTTCGGTGTTAAGCCTATTCAAGTAGATGAGACAGGTGCTCTCATATGTATGATCATCCTCATTAAGGTTAGTCTTTTATTATTATTATTATTATTATATTATTAGATTATTAAATTATATAGTAATAATTTATTATTTAGATTATTAAATTATTATTATATTTTAAATTATTAGATTATTAATTATTATATTTATTAGATTATTAATTATTATTATATTTATTAGATTATTATTATTATTATTATTATTATTATTATTATTATTATTATTACATTTATGGGAAAGCTCAAAATCCGGAGGCTTTATACAGCGCCCGGGAAAAGGGAAAGTAGTCAGGTTTAATCCGAAGAAGGGGGTAAGGTGGCTCCAGTTCATTGGATCAAGAGCCCTTCTCCAGTCTCAAGGCCCCGCTCCTGGAGGTGGGTAGTCAGCGCCCTCTCAGCACAGTCCCAGACCAGGTCTCCTGGTTGCTGGCCTTATCGACCAGGCTGTTGGTGGCATGATACACCACTGAACGAACCCTCCCATTCCTGAAATCAAACCTGATTTTTCCCCAATTTCCCAGGTAGTGTAAGAGCCCTACGGGTTTAGCGCTTCCCCTGGTAGCAAGTTGTTAAAAAATCTCAATAATTTTGTGCACTCTGACATCTTAAATGAATTTTAGTATTTACATATGCGATCAAATTCCTCTTAGTGTTCATGTTTGGGATTAAATCCTTTTTAGTGTTTATGTATGGGATTAAATTAATTTCAGGGATCATATACGGATTAAATTCTTTTTAATGTTCATATATGAGATGAAAAAATTTTCTGTTTTTGGGAATATTGTTGTACCTACCACTACCTACCCTACCCTAAACTAACCAAACCTACCCTACCCTAAACTAACCAAACCTACCCTACCCTAAACTAACCAAACCTACCCTACCCTAAACTAACCAAACCTACCCTACCCTAAACTAACCAAACCTACCCTACCCTAAACTAACCAAACCTACCCTACCCTAAACTAACCAAACCTACCCTACCCTAAACTAACCAAACCTACCCTACCCTAAACTAACCAAACCTACCCTACCCTAAACTAACCAAACCTACCCTACCCTAAACTAACCAAACCTACCCTACCCTAAACTAACCAAACCTACCCTACCCTAAACTAACCAAACCTACCCTACCTTAACTAACCAAACCTACCCTACCCTAAACTAACCAAACCTACCCTACCCTAAACTAACCAAACCTTACCCAACCCCTACCCTAAACTAACCAAACCTACCCTACCCTAAACTAACCAACCTACCCTACCCTACACCCTAACTAACACCAAACCTACCCTACCCTAAACTAACCAAATCTACCCTACCCTAAACTAACCAAACCTACCCTACCCTAAACTAACCAAACCTACCCTACCCTAACTAACCAAACCTACCCTACCCTAACTAACCAAACCTAACCTACCCTAAACTAACCAAACCTACCCTACCCTAAACTAACCAAACCTACCCTACCCTAAACTAACCAAACCTACCCTAACCCTAAACTAACCAAACCTACCCTACCCTAACTAACCAAACCTATACCCTACCCTAAACTAACCAACCACTACACTACCCTACCCTAACTAACCAAACCTACCCTACCCTAACTAACCAACCTACCCTAATACCTACCTCACCCTACTTTACCATACCTTACCCTTCCCTACCCTAACCCTAACCCTGCCCTACCCTACCCTAACCCTACCCTGCCTTAACCTTGCTTTTCCTACCCTACCCTACCTCAACTTAACCCTACCTACCCAACCCTGCCCTACCTTACTCACCCAACTCCACCCTACCCTAACACCTAACCTATCCTACACTACCCTAAACCCTACCCTGCCTCACCCACTACCGTACCCTAACTAAACTCTCCAACCCTACCCTATAACCATCCCCTACCCTACCCTACCAACCTTACCCTACACTAACCCCTACCTTACCCCTACCTTACCTAACCCTACCTACCTTACCCTAGACCTACCCTACCCTACCATACCCTACCCTTTAAACCCTAACCTTACCCTACCCTACCTAACCCTACCCTACCTTACCCTAACCCCCTAACCCTACCCTACCTAACCCTACTCTACCCTACTTACCTTACCCTAGCCTACCTTCCCCTACCTTACCCTACTCTACCTACTTACCTCACCCTACCTATCTTACCCTACCCTACCTTACCTTACCTTACCCTACCCTACTTTACCCTACCCTACCTTACCCTACCCTACCTTACCCTACCCTACCTTACCTTACCCTACCGTACCTGACCCTATCCTACCCTACCTTACCTTACCTTACCCTAGCCTACCTTACCTTACCCTACTGTAATCTATCCTAACCTAATGTTACCTACCCTAACATCATAGTACCAGTGGTGTACAATATCTCATAGTACCAATGGTGTACAATATCTCATAGTACCAATGGTGTACAATACCTCCATAGTACCAATGTGTACAATATCTCATAGTACCATGTGTACAATGCCTCATAGTACCAATGGGTACAATACCTCATAGTACCAATGGTGTACAATATCTCATATACCATGTGTGTACAATACCTCATAGTACCAATGGTGTACAATATCTCATAGTACCAATGGTGTACAATACCTCATAGTACCAATGGTGTACAATATCTCATAGTACCAGTGGTGTACAATACCTCATAGTACCAGTGGTGTACAATACCTCATAGTACCAATGGTGTACAATACCTCATAGTACCAGTGGTGTACAATACCTCATAGTACCAGTGGTGTACAATACCTCATAGTACCAGTGGTGTACAATACCTCATAGTACCAATGGTGTACAATACCTCATAGTACCAGTGGTGTACAATATCTCATAGTACCAATGGTGTACAATATCTCATAGTACCAATGGTGTACAATATCTCATAGTACCAGTGGTGTACAATGCCTCATAGTACCAATGGTGTACAATATCTCATAGTACCAGTGGTGTACAATATCTCATAGTACCAGTGGTGTACAATACCTCATAGTACCAGTGGTGTACAATACCTCATAGTACCAGTGGTGTACAATATCTCATAGTACCAATGGTGTACAATACCTCATAGTACCAGTGGTGTACAATACCTCATAGTACCAATGGTGTACAATACCTCATAGTACCAATGGTGTACAATACCTCATAGTACCAGTGGTGTACAATACCTCATAGTACCAGTGGTGTACAATACCTCATAGTACCAATGGTGTACAATACCTCATAGTACCAGTGGAGTACAATATCTCATAGTACCAATGGTGTACAATATCTCATAGTACCAATGGTGTACAATATCTCATAGTACCAGTGGTGTACAATGCCTCATAGTACCAATGGTGTTCAATATCTCATAGTACCAATGGTGTACAATATCTCATAGTACCAGTGGTGTACAATACCTCATAGTACCAATGGTGTACAATACCTCATAGTACCAGTGGTGTACAATATCTCATAGTACCAGTGGTGTACAATACCTCATAGTACCAGTGGTGTACAATACCTCATAGTACCAATGGTGTACAATATCTCATAGTACCAGTGTGTGTACAATATCTCATAGTACCAGTGGTGTACAATACCTCATAGTACCAGTGGTGTACAATACCTCATAGTACCAGTGGTGTACAATACCTCATAGTACCAGTGGTGTACAATACCTCATAGTACCAGTGGTGTACAATACCTCATAGTACCAGTGGTGTACAATACCAACTAGTTGATGTTTATGATGAGTTTATGTCTTGTTTATATCATAACCTAAACTATCGTAATGTAACCTAACCTAACCTACCTTAACCTCACCTATCTTAACCTAAACAATTAAATGTGTCCAATATATGTAACTCCTTACTAGTTATTGCTAATCAGAACAAGTATCGTAATACATTTATAAATATTCATCATTTAGAGTCCAAGATTTGTGCAGTACAGAGGCATATATATATATATATATATATATATATATATATATATATATATATATATATATATAATATATATATATATATGTAGTAGTAGGTTGGTAGACAGCAACCACCCAGGGAGGTACTACCGTCCTGCCATGTGAGTGTAAAACGAAAGCCTGTAATTGTTTTACATGATGGTAGGATTGCTGGTGTCTTTTGTCTGTCTCATAAATATGCAAGATTACAGGCATGTCTTGCTACTTCTACTTACACTTAGGTCACACTACACATACATTACACGTTTATTTATACACACTCATCTGAGTTTTCTTGGATTTTATCTTAATAGTTCTTGGTCTTATTACTTTTCCTTTTATATCCATGGGGAAGTGGAATAAAAATCTTCCTCCGTAAGCCATGCGTGTTGTAAAAGTCAACTAAAAATGCCGGGAACAATGGGCTATTAACCCCTTTTCCTGTAAAGATTACTAAAAAGAATAATAAGAAGAAAATTGTCAAAGTGGGAAGTCTGAATGTGCGTGGATGTTGTGCAAATGATAAGAAAGAGATGATTGTGGATGTTATGAATGAGAAGAAGCTGGATGTCCTGGCTTTAAGTGAAACAAAGCTGAAGGGGGTGGGAGAGTTTCAATGGAGAGGAATAAATGGGATTAGGTCAGGGTTTCAAATAGAGTTAGAGCTAAAGAAGGAGTAGCAATAATGTTGAAGGATAAGCTATGGCAGGAAAAGAGGGACTACAAATGCATAAATTCAAGGATTATGTGGAGTAAAATAAAGATTGGATGTGAAAAGTGGGTTATAGTAAGCGTGTATGCACCTGGAGAAGAGAGAAGTGTAGAGGAGAGAGATAGATTCTGGGAAATGTTGAGTGAATGCGTGAGGAGTTTTGAATCAAGTGTGAGAGTAATGGTGGTTGGGGATTTCAATGCTAAAGTGGGTAAAAATGTTATGGAGGGAGTAGTAGGTAAATTTGGGGTGCCAGGGGTAAATGTAAATGGGGAGCCTTTAATTGAGCTATGTGTAGAAAGAAATTTGGTAATAAGTAATACATATTTTATGAAAAAGAGGATAAATAAATATACAAGGTATGATGTAGCACGTAATGAAAGTAGTTTGTTAGATTATGTATTGGTGGATAAAAGATGATGGGTAGGCTCCAGGATGTACATTTTATAGAGGGCAACTGATATATCAGATCATTATTAGTTGTAGCTAACAGTTAGAGTAAGAGGTAGATGGGAAAAGAGGAAGGTGGCAACAACAAGTAAGAGGGGCGTGAAAGTGTATAAACTAAGGGAGGAGGAAGTTCGGCGAGATATAAGCGACTATTGGCAGAAGTGGGCTAGTGCAAAGATGAGTATGGGGGGTTGAAGAGGGTTGGAATAGTTTTAAAAATGCAATAATAGAATGTGGGGCAGAAGTTTGTGGTTATAGGAGGGTGGGGGCAGGAGGAAAGAGGAGTGATTGGTGAATGATGAAGTAAAGGGTGTGATAAAAGAGAAAAAGGTAGCTTACGAGAGGTTTTTACAAAGCAGAAGTGTTATAAGAAGAGCAGAGTATATGGAGAATAAAGAAAGGTGAAGAGAGTGGTGGGGAGTACAAAAGGAGAGCAGATGAAGAGGGGAGAGGCACTGTCAAGAAATTTTAATGAAAATAAAAAAAAATTTGGAGTGAGTTAAACAAGTTTTAAAAAAGCCTAGGGAAAGTATGGATTTGTCAGTTAAAAACAGAGTAGGGGAGTTTGTGAAAAGGGGGGAGGAAGGTATTAGGTAGATGGCGAGAAAATTTGGGGAACTTTTAAATGTTGAGGAAGAAAGGGAGGCGGTAATTTCATGCACTGGCCAGGGAGGTATACCATCTTTAGGAGTGAAGAAGAGCAGAATTAAGTGTGGGGGAGGTAGTGAGGCATTACGTAGAATGAAAGGGGTAAAGCACTGAACTGATGGATCATGACAGAAATGTTAAAAGCAGGGGGGGATATAGTGTTGGGAAAGTGGTTTGGTACTTTTGTTTAATAAATGTATGAAAGAGGGGAAGGTACCTAGGGATTGGCGGAGAGCGTGTATAGTTCCTTTATAAAAGGGAAAGGGGACAAAAAAGATTGTAAAAATTAATAGAGGAATAAGTTTACTGAGTATACCAGGAAAAGTATACGGTAGAGTTATAATTGAAAGAATTAGAGGTAAGACAGAATGTAGAATTGCGGATGAGCAAAAAGGGCTTCAGAGTGGGTAGGGATGTTTAGATCAAGTGTTTACATTGAAGCATATATGTGAACAGTATTTAGATAAAGGGTAGGGAAGTTTTTATTGCATTTATGGATTTAGAAAAGGCAATGATAGAGTGGATAAGGAGCAATGTGGCAGATGTTGCAAGTTTATGGAATAGGTGGTAAGTTACTAATGCTGTAAAGAGTTTTTATGAGGATAGTGAGGCTCGGGTTAGGGTGTGTAGAAGAGAGGAGACTACTTCCCGTAAAAGTAGTCTTAGACAGGGATGTGTAATGTCACCATGGTTGTTTAATATTTTTAATAGATGGGGTTGTAAAAGAAGTAAATGCTGGGGTGTTCGGGAGAGGGGGGGATTAAAATTTAGGGGAATCAAATTCAAAAGGGGAATTGACACAGTATTTTTTTGCTAAATGATACTGTGTTTATGGGAGATTCTAAAGAAAAATTGAAAAGGGTTTAGTGGATGAGTTGAGAATGTGTGTAAAGGTAGAAAGTTGAAAGTGAACATAAAAGAGTAAGCGATGAGGTATCAAATGATTTAGATAAAGGAAAATTGAATATCAAATTGGGGAGGAGGAGTATGGAAGAAGTGAATTTTTTCAGATACTTGGGAGTTGACGTGTCGGCGGATGGATTTATGAAGGATAGGTTAATCATAGATTGATGAGGGAAAAAAGGTGATTTGGTGCGTTGAGGTATAGTGGAGTAAAAAAACTTTATCTAGGGGAGCAAAGAAGGGAATGTATGAAAGTATAGTAGTACCAACACTCTTATATGGATGTGAAGCTTGGGTGGAAAATGCAGCAGCGAGGAGACGGTTGGAGGCAGTGGAGATGTCCTGTCTAAGGGCAATGTGTGGGTGTAAATTTTATGCAGAAAATTCGGAGTGTGGAAATTAGGAGAAGGGGGAGGGCAGAAGAGGGGTTGTTGGGGTGGTTTGGTCATTTAGAGAGAATGGATCAAAGTAGAATGACATGGAAAGCATATAAATCTATGGGGGAAGGAAAGGGGGGTAGGGGTCGTCTCGAAAGGTTGGAAAGAGGGGGTAAAGGGGGTTTTTTGTGGGCGGGGGGCTTGGACTTCCAGCAAGCGTGCATGAGCGTTTTAGATAGGAGTGAATGGAGACGAATGATACTTGGGACCTGACGATCTGTTGGAGTGTAAGCAGGGTAATATTTAGTGAAGGGATTCAAGGAAACCGGTTTTTTTCTTAAGTCGGGCTTGAGTCCGGAAATGGGAAGTACAATGCCTGCACTTTAAAGGAGGGATATGTTGTGTATCTTTATCGTAATGCTTCTAAACTGTTGTATTCTGAGCACCTCTGCAAAAACAGTGATAATGTGTGAGTGTGGTGAAAGTGTTGAATGATGATGAATTATTTTCTTTTTGGGGGGTTTTCTTTCTTTTTTTGGTCATCCTGCCTCGGTGGAGACGACCAACCTTGTTAAAAATAATATATATAAAAATAAATATATATATATAATATATATATATATAAAAAATTTCGCAAGAGCAGGCTATACCATTTACACCACACTGGACAATACCTTGGCGTCTAACACAATGCTAGACGTTGGTCCAAGGCAGCCAGCTTTCAGGGAGAAGGCTTACAGCTTTTCATCTCATCCCCTGCATGCATCAGCCTTACTAGAGATTTTAACAATATTTTTGACTATTATCTCTCTTATCTTAGCAATCACTAATTATAATCAATATAGTGATGTGACTTTTACGTCTTCTATAATAATTTGTTATCTCTTCCATGTACCGTTATCTCTGTCACCTTCCATTGTTATCTCTGTCACCTTCCATTGTTATCTCTGTCACCTTCCACTGTTATGTCTGTCACCTTCCACTGTTATCTCTGTCACCTTCCACTGTTATCTCTGTCACCTTCCACTGTTATCTCTGTCACCTTCCACTGTTATCTCTGTCACCTTCCACTTTTATCTCAGTCAACTTCGTCGTAGCTAGTAAGAGGTTCTGGATCCAAGGAATTGGACTCATCCATTTTTTTCTATGGTCGAACCTCATTGACCTTCGCTTCCCCCAGGCGCTGTATGGCACCTATGGGTTATACTAATATTAATAATAATAATAGTAATAGTAATGATCATAATCATAACAATAATATTAAAATAATAAGAGTAAAAACACTAATAGTAAAGATAATAATAATAATAATAATCATGATACAGCTGGTGTTGCTGTGGACACAAGGCATCTTCCCTATCGACCTCAATGGTGTCCTTTTTAGCATATATGAGAGACGAGAGAGGTCGATCAACGGTTCTACTATCAACGACAGGCACTCTCTATATCAGGTGAGCAGAGAGAGAGAGAGAGAGAGAGAGAGAGAGAAAATGCGAGAGAATGTAGGAATACCTGGAATGGATATTTGAAACATGGAAGAAATATTTTAGATTTACTTTTCTTGTGGTTTATAATTTATTTTATTCAGCTTATCTTCTGGTTTATAATTTTCTTCAGCTGCAGAGAAGTGAATTCCAGTGAAGCATAAAAATTTACTTAAAACGAAGACTGATAACAATCCATGAAAGTTGTGTGTTGCATGATATATTCCATTTTAATACATGCAGCTGCTACGTGTCTGCTCCTACGTCAGGTACCTGACGTAGAGGATATGCCGTGCATCCGGAGGTTCCTCTGTGAGATGGAGACGGCAGCCAAGACCAGCGACAACTACTTGCCGAAGGAGCCAGCCGTGGTCAACGACAGGATTCTGGAGGAGGAGGTCGCTCCTGAGGAGGTCGACCCTCTGACAGAGATGCAAGTGGAGGCCGTCCGTGCCCTCTACAGGTGAGTCTGGAGGCGCCGTCCTCGGCTAGTCGCAGTGTTGTTTTTTGATATAATATATATATATAAATATATATATATATAATATATATATATATAAATTATATATATATATATATATATATATTATTATTTTTTTATTATCACACTGGCCGATTCCCACCAAGGCAGGGTGGCCCGAAAAAGAAAAACTTTTTACCATCATTCACCCATCACTGTCTTGCCAGAAGGGTGCTTTACACTACAGTTTTTTTAAAATGCAACATAACACCCCTCCTTCAGAGTGCAGGCACTGTACTTCCCATTTCCAGGACTCAAGTCCGGCCTGCCGGTTTCCCTGAACCCCTTCATAAATGTTACTTTGCTCACACTCCAACAGCACGTCAAGTATTTAAAAACCATTTGTCTCCATTCACTCCTATCAAACACGCTCACGCATGCCTGCTGGAAGTCCAAGCCCCTCGCACACAAAACCTCCTTTACCCCCTCTCTCCAACCTTTCCTAGGCCCGACCCCCTACCCCGCCTTCCTTCCACTACAGACTGATACACTCTTGAAGTTATTCTGTTTCGCTCCATTCTCTCTACATGTCCGAACCACCTCAACAACCCTTCCTCAGCCCTCTGGAGAACAGTTTTGGTAATCCCGCACCTCCTCCTAACTTCCAAACTACGAATTCTCGCA